>CM052441.1:18941330-18961401 GCA_028533085.1 Varecia variegata | reverse complement strand
GTGGTGCTTATTTTTCCAAAATGTACTGCTAAAGTGGTTTTAATTAGTCAGGAGTTTCCAGAGAAACAGAATCAACAGGACGTGTGCAAATGTAAGGAACTGATTCACACAACTGTGAAGGTTCATTAAGTCCAAACTGATGGGGAAGGCCAGCAGGCTGGAGACTCAGGACAGAGTTGTAGTTCAAGTCCAAAGGCACTTTGCTATAGAACCAGGAAGGACAATGTTGCAGATGAAGTCCCAAGGCAGTTTGCCAGAGAATTCCCTTTTGCTCTGGTGGTCAGCCTTTTGTTCAAGTTAGGCCTTTAAGTGTTTGAATGAGCTCCACTCACATTATAGAGGACAGACTATTTTACCTGAAGTCCACCAACTTAAATGTAAATCTCATCCAAGAACACTTTTACAGATACATCAAAAATAATGCCTGACTGCATACCTGGGAACCATGGCCCAGGCAAGATGAAAACACAAAATTAACCATCACAATGGTAATTCACCCTTGGAATATATGATTGTGTGCACTTTTGCTTTCTCTCTCTCTCTCTTCTTTTTTTTTTTTTTTTTTGATAATTAGCTAATGTTCCATATATTTTGTTGATTTTATGTATAGCATCATTTTCTAATAAAATATTTGTTTTACTCTTATTTAACATTAATTTTACTTTTATATTTATGTTTTTTTTTTTTTGCTTACATTGTATTGTCAAGTTTTCAGCTTTTTGGTGTTTGATTTCCATTTTTATTTAGTGTTTATGTTGCTGTTTATGTTAGTATTTAATGCAACACACTTTTCTCTAATAACTGCTTTAGCTATATTCCATGTCACATTTTCATTGTTGTTATTTTCAAGGAATTCTGTATTGCTCTTTGTCCCATAAATTCTTTTCTAATAGCATGCCTTTTTAACTTTCCAGGTTGAAAGGCCTTTTTTGTGCCTTGATATTGTTACTATTTCTAGTTTTATTCTATTGTTTTTGGAGAAGAATATTTGATTTAATTATAGTTTATGGAATTTACTATACCTCTTCTTGGTGGCATAATTAATTTTCTATGTTGTTACAAGTACCCTTGAAAATAACATGAATACTCTTTTATTATGGTTCAAAGTTTGATCTGCTATTGGTTTCTTAGCTCTTCTATATATTTATTTTTTATTCATTTGATCTGTCTTAAGTTTGAAAGGTTTTAATATCTCCTGGTATCAATATATTTCTATTTCTTCTTGTAGCATCTGCAATTGATGCTTCATTAAATTTTTTGCCATGTTATATGCATAAATATTAATGTATATTCCATTTTATTTTATACTTGTAAGTATTTATGTTATAAAGTGGTTTCTTATAGTTTTTATTCTTTTTTGGCTTAAATTCTATCCTGTCAAATATCCTGATATTGACCCTTGCATTCATCTTATTTTAATTTGCCTGCTAGTTATTTGTTCCTTCTACTATTTTAACTTTTTGTGAACATCTTTATGAGTTCTCTTGCTTGCAGCATAGTGTTATACTTTTTGTTAGATAAATTTTTCTTTTTTCTTTTTTTTTGATTAAAATAGGTTTGATGAGATAAATATATTCATCCTAAATTGTATCTGAGAGAGAGAGAGAGATTTTTACTAGGTGATTTAATCTTTCCTCTCTTTATCTTTCTCATATATACATCTGATGATAATTTGGTTTCCTTCTCCTTATAAATGAATATATTGTTTTGGTATTGGCTGTTCTGGAATATTTTTTCCTGTTATGTGCTGTGCCATCCTAATATATAGGTTCAAGTCATAATTTATTTCATTGTATATATATTAATCATGAATTTTTTTGTTTGTTCTGTTCCAGTGCTTTTATTCTCTTTTCTGGAGACTCCAGTTGTCCATATGTTGGTCCTTCATTGCCTATCTTCTTTAGCTTTCACTTTTCTAATTGTCATATGATTTTTAAACATTCTTAGTTTATTTTTTCACTTTCATCTTCTATTTATTTCATAATATGTTTTGTGAAACTTATTTATTCATGTACTTTCTAATTTAATCTTTAATGTTAAAATCAATTTTTTTGGTCTTTGCTAACTTTTTCCTGAATACTATCAGCTCTCTTTTAAAGTTTTCCTTTTTAAAAAATTATCTAACTCCTGCATTTTTAAAATTCTAATTTTTGCAGTTTTACTTACACTTTGCATTCTTAAATTATGTTATCTTTTTTTAATTATTGGCTTATTTTTACATGCTTTCTGGGTGTGCGTTTCTACCAGGTCTTTATTGCCTCTTCTCCTGCTCATTATTCTTTCATATGTTATAATAGAAGTCTCCTTTCTTTCCTTTGACCAATGCCTCTGTCCTTTTCAGTGTAGCTTCTGTTCTGAACAATTTCTCTATGCAGAATTTTATTCTGGAAATAAACATTATTTAATTAATTTGAAAGTTCCTTGCTTTTAGAACATTTTGGCATTTTTTTACTTTTGACAGTTCTCTGTATTTGCCCATGAAGAGAAGCTTGATAAGCCTTTCCCTAATTTTGTCCGTGTTCCCAAGCTGTTCTGTTGAGATTAACTTTATGACCCCTAAGTTTGGCAGCAACCGCTTATTAACAATAATATTTTAGATTTCTCTTGCTGTCGCTGTTGAACTCCGTTGGTCTTTCCTCTGATTCCTCCCAAATAGTAATTGCTACCACACAGTTCTCCTTGATTTTGTTGGGTACTTTTTCACTCAACTTTTATAATTGTTGTCCATGAGTATCTCATTTTTGTTACCCAAGTTGCTCAATCCCTATTGGTGGAAATATTCAGAAAGATTCAAACACTATGTCTCCACTGCCATTCACTAGCCAACTGATTTCTAGCTCTCACTACTGAAAGATGAATGTCTAATTCTTAACAGATGAATGCTAGAATGTAAATGGGTAAGAATTTTAAACAAAGGGTTCAAGAAATTTGCTGAACAAGGTTACACATGATGTTCAGAATTACCTATCTAAATTTATCTAGAAAAGTGAATTATATGTAATGAATATATTTAAGATAAAGTTTAAAATATTTTTGCAGCTGGATCAGAGAGCTCTGAATGATGGTATAATAAATTTCTTCTTATTACCATATATTATTTTCTCTCTTTTTAAAATCATATTTCTTCAGTTATTGTTATAAAGCTTCCCTGCTGCTTTTTTAGCACTGGATTGTGACAGATGTTTAATGAAAGTTGAAAGTGTTTTTATTCAACACCATAAGCTTTTCAGAAGAAAGACAGTATGCAAATTTAAATCATAAATAACTGAAGTGAGAATCAGGATGCTTTCTCAAAGGAATACATAAGTAGAATCCTAAAAACAGATAATAATGAAATGGCCTTAGATTTAAAGTATTATGAAATTGAGGAGTGCATAATTCCAAACTGCTTCATTATTTTAGGAAAAAAAAGTTTAATTTAATTTGACTAGTGTCTACCTAAACAGAGAGGGAAATGACTATAAGGCACATTATTAGGTAAATGACCGTGCCAAGAATTACTACATAATTAGAAAATATCTGCTGAGGGAGAGATTTAAATGCAGTTGAAACTGGTTATCTTCCAAAGTCATCAACATTATAGGAGAATTGGTTAAGTGAATTATAAATTACATTCTTTTAATGGAACATTGTTTTTACAACGTATTTTTAAAAGTTTTAATACAACTGAAACATGTTCGTGTTAAATACTGTCTGTATATGTGAATTTGTTTATACATTTTGCTAGAGGTATACTTACTTTTTCATTTTGTTTCTTTCATTGGTATAGTACTCTTGACCTCTGTCTGCTGTTTTAATCATTCTTTCCACAAGTTTCTTGGAAAATTTTAATATTATTGAGTTATTTGAAAAGAAATGATTGCTTATATTCATCTCAATTCTGCAGTTTTCCTCTTGGGACCAAGCAATTTGCCTAAAGCAGGCATTCTTTCGTATTTTTTTTTTTTTTTTGAGACAGAGTCTCGCTTTGTTGCCCAGGCTAGAGTGAGTGCCGTGGTGTCAGCGTATCTCACAGCAACCTTAAACTCCTGGGCTCAAGCAATCCTCCTGCCTCAGCCTCCCGAGTAGCTGGGACTACAGGTATGTGCCACCACGACCAGCTAATATTTTCTATGTAGTTTTAGTTGTCCAGCTAATTTCTTTATATTTTTAGTAGGGACGGGGTCTTGCTCTTGCTCAGGCTGGTCTTGAACTCCTGACCTCGAGCAATCCTCCCAGCTTGGCCTCCCAGAGTGCTAGGATTACAGGCCTGAGCCACCGCGCCCGGCCAGGCATTCTTTTTTATATCAGACCTTCAATATTATTAAGGGCGCATCCTTCAGGTGGAGGAGCACTTTCTATTTTTAGTAGAGATGGGTCTCGAACTCCTGACTTTGAGCTATCCTCCCGCCTCGGCCTCCCAGAGTACTAGGATTACAGGCGTGAGCCACAGCGCCCGGCCCAGGCTATTTTTAATATTTAAATATATAGATAAAATAGATAACACATTTTTATCAAATATGTATAAAAGTTTATGTGTAAAGGTTCAAAGGAAACATGCCAGCATATTAATAGTGAATGACTCTAAGTAGTGGGATAATAGATGGTTTTTATTTTTTGTGTATGTATTTTCTATGTATACATTTCTGTATACATTTGTGTACGTATTTTCAATGTAGAATTTAAAAATTCTACATTGGGATCAGCAATATAATTGGAAAAAAAAAAAAGCTGGCACTGTGTAAACCAGACCAAACGTCTGTGTAGTTGGCTAGATATTAAATTTTTCAGTATGTTGCTTTGACATTGGATAGATACAAGCACAGCAAAAACCATTCACTGAAATTTATCTTTACTATGGAAAAACAAAGATTTTGATATAGGTGCTAAAAACAAATAGAGAAAACTGATTTCCATACTGGAACAATGCAGTTGTTACCCAGATGCACTGGCTTATTTCCTGCCAAAATGTTTATTTACTCATGTCTTGCCCTATGATCCATGAGGAAAATGGTAATATTCTACTGATTATGATGCATCTTATTCACAACTACAACATACTTAGCATGTCTTTAGGTGCAGAGTTTGTTCACTTTGTTGTCAATAGTATTCACAGAACTGTAAGCTTTGCCATCATTTCTTTTTTTCCTGTATATGAAAACAAGAGATTTCTGTTATAAATGTAGAATAACCTTTGCTAGCAATTTATGTGTAGGCAAATAAGAATTAGCAACGGTTTATATTAATATCCTTCTTGGAAGTATTAGGAGAGTGTTTTTGAGTTTTTCAGTCTATGATTTTTTAATAGTATTTCATATTAGAAATTGGATGCAAAAGGCTCACAACCCAAGTGTGTTTTTAATACAATAATATGACAATATAATTTTAAAAAATGTATTTCACCATGAATTTAGAAAAAAACAATTTTTATAAATGTTAATACACAGTTCTGTTTTGGCAATCAGCCACAATTTGTCTTTTCTCAACACTGGTCTTACTTAGACAAGTCATTTTCTTTTTCTTTTGAGAATATGTGCTTACAGAACAGACAGTACTATTGCATTGGATAGATACATTAGAATGATCTTTATTTTACTATCACAAGTAACTTTTTTCCTTTTTGGGGGGGGGATGTTTAAAGGGATTACTTCTCTTGTCCTCATTCGCATTGCACTACCTTCTACTGTTTATCATCTTTGTCACCTGAAAACTACAATAAAGGCCTAACTTCCTAACTTTTACATTGTTCTTAAAGCACTGGCTTTAATGACATTTTCCAACATACTAAATCAATGAACATGGATGGATTACATATTACATGGGATTGTCCTAATTGATTAATAACTTAAAAACCAATATACTCTATTTGTGAAAATGGTCAATTTTATCCTTCCCTATTTCTCTCTGCAAACATATTTTATAACTAGTTAAGTTCTTTATTGTGCAGAGCTTACAAAATTGATAAGTAAAACACCAATAAATGAGAAAAGAGCATAAAATACTACATAGATGAAATCTAATCAGTCAGTATACTTTTGAAAGTATTTTTTTTGTTTTGTATTGTTTTTGTATGTCTTGAGGAAAAATTTTTAATATAATATCATTGATTACAAAACTCAAGCTAAATAAAGCTCTTAGAGAAGATTCCCTGTGTTCAATATGGTAAAGTCTGATCCCATTTATTTGTTCATTTTTTGAGGCAAAATTCACATAACATAAAACTCACTGTTTTAATCATTTAAAAGAGTACAGTTAAGTGACTTCTAGTATACTCACAATGTTGTTCAACCACCACTATTATTTAATTCCAGAATATTTCATCATCCCAAAAAGAAATACTATATATATTAAAAAGTCACTTCCTATTCCCTACTTCCCCCAGTCCCTGGCAACCACTTATCCACTTTCTGTCTGTATAGAAGGCATATAAGATTTGTCCTCCATATCTGGTTTATTTAACTCAGCATATTTTCCAGGTTCATCCATTTTTAAAATTTTTTTTATTTCAGCATATTATGGGGGTACAAATGTTTAGGTTATGTATATTGCCCTTGCTCCACCTGAGTCAGAGCTTCAAGCATGTCCATCCCCCAGACAGTGCACACCACACTCATACACTGCTGGTGGGACTGCAAACCAGTCCAACTTCTGTGGAAAGTAATATGGAGATACCTCAAAGAGATACAAGCAGAATTACCATTTGATCCAGCAATCCCATTACTAGGAATCTACCCAAAAGAACAAAAGACATTTTATAAAAAAAAAATCTGCACTAGAAAGTTTATAGCAGCACAATTCACAATTGCAAAGATGTGGAAACAACCCAAGTGCCCATCAATACATGAGTGGATTAATAAAATGCAGTATATGTATACCATGGAGTTATTCTACTCAGCCACAGAAAACAATGGTGATATAGCAACTCTTGTATTATCCTGGATAGAGCTGGAACCCATTCTACTAAGTGAAGTATCCCAAGAATGGAAAAACAAGCACCACATGTATTCACCATCAAATTGATTTTAACTGACCAACACTTAAGTGTACATATAGTAATACCATTCATCAAGTGTCGGGCAGGTGGGAGGCGGGAGAAGGGGATGGATATATACACACCTTGAAAGTATTTTTGATGTCTCTGGTTATCAGATTGTATATCAATCTTCAATGAGGTCCTATGTCAAAATATTGTTTTTCATTTTCAGTAAGTAAAGCTTAATTCGATTTAATAAGAATTAAACAGATACAATATTTCTAATATCATAAATTGATAAAAAAATCTTTTGAATTAAAAATATGTAACAGGGTCTTAAGATATGCAGATCCTTGGAAATAGTAATTGTACATGTGAAAATTTATCAGAAAGAAAGCATATTTTAAATATATTCCCAAAGATACACATAAAATGTTTTATTTATAATGTTAAGTGAAGAAAGTAGGTCCCAAATATAAATCCCATAATTACAACAATGTTAAGATGTTGAAATAGAGAGAAAAAATTGGAAGACTGTAGGTTTATTAACAAGCAAAACCAATAATGCATTGAGTTCAAAGCATGTATTTTACTCAGTTTTGCTGTTTCAAAGGCTCTATTATATAATGGTGAGTATCATACAGTTGATTTACTGCTAATAAAAAACCTCTTATTTGTTATTATGCACAATGATGCTGTTTTTACTCTGCTTGATTTACAGTATCATTATTTTAGTTGTATATAAAACTATATATGATTATCATAAAGCTATTATCTCACAAGCACAAAATTTGATTTTTAGTACACTGACATCTGTTAAATTTATTGTATCTCAGCATATATTAAAAAATTCTTGTTTACTTCCTACATTCTTTTAATATAAATGACTTTCCAAATTTTCTGAACATTTTTACTTTCATTAGAATGTTTACATTCTTATGGTTTTAACAATCTTAAATCATTCTGCTTTTTCATTTTCTATTTTTCTGTTTTGAATTTTAATTTATTTTTAGACCTGTCTGCTCTCATCTTAATGTTATCGATAGGTTTTTATACCAATTATAAATATGTTGTTCAAGTGTGAAGGTGATCACAGTTGACAATTGTTAAGTGTTTTCTATGTGCTTTGACTGCTTTAATCACTAAGTATAGAGAAGTGAGCAAACGAGAGTCCTCATAATCCTTACATAGCACTCCATTTCACTCAATTTGCATGACAAGACACCACGTATACATTAGAGGTGGAGATAATAAATTAAAATTATTTTGTGTACTTTCTGTGAATTGTTATTGAATTTTCAAACATGATTGAAAAGTATCATACTCATATGTGTATGAACACATAGGCAAGATTTAAGAGAAAACAAAATTCAATAGCCATATATACCCACACCTTAGATAAAGGAATAAAATATTACCAACATGCATAAGCGTCTTTTATACCCCAACCAAATTCCATCTCCCATCACTTTCCTTAGATAAAGCCACTACTCAGAATTTATTGTTAATCATTTCTTCATCTTTTTGTAATGGCATTTACTATTTGTGTATACACTGCAAAATAATACACCAACTAGTTTTGCCTTTTGTAAAATTATTTAAATGGGATTCTTTTATTTGTATTTTTCTGTGTTCATTGCATTAATATTCTTGAGGTTCATCCATGCTGACTTTTGTGGAAGTTCATTTTTATTCACTCCTGTATGGTATTACATTATGTGAATAGTTTACCATTTACTTGTGCATTTGACTGTTGATAGGCATTTGAACTGTGTGCAGTTTTTGCAATTACAAACTATGTTATTTGGGGGTATATAATTATATAATGCTTAAAGATCTCACAATGAGACATGCAAAAATGTGTTCTGAAGATAGAAAGAATTTTCTCATTTGTAATCTAGTTTTCTTTGTGGTAACTAACTACTAGAAATTCTTGATCTCACTGTGTTTTGTTCCCATTGTTTCTTATTTTTCCAAAATGCTAGAATACGATTTTGTTTTGTCTTGATACAGTATTAACAGCTTGAACAATTGATGCCTTCTTTATGACCTTGCTCTGACACTATAACTTCCCCATAATAAAATTTTTTTAATTTATTTTTTCCAATTGTGTCTTGGAGGTGGTTGTTGGTAATACCCAATGGTTAATTTTTTTTCAACTCATCTTTATTGAGGTGGTGTTGGTACCCTGAAATCAATCAAGGCAAGAGTATTTGTGTCATGAAAATCAGTGAAGGCTATACATCAGGTCCCTTTCACCACAGCCATTTTAAATGTGTTTGTAAAACATTTACAAACACATCACTGAATCTTGGAAGTAGAAAGAATATGAAATATTGAGTCAGAAATATTTGGTTTCTAGTTCTGTTACTATTAATAGTTATTTAATCTTAGAAAAGTAGCTAAGCCCTATTCATAAAATAGGCACAATGTATTTTGTTTTAAAGGTGATAATGATTTAAATTTTAATATGAAATCATGTATAATGCCATTAGTCAGTCATCTAGAACAAAATGTATCCATCTAAGTGTTAACTTCCTTCCCCTGTGCAATTAAGAGGGTTATCAGTGAAGTTCAGAAAATAAATTGAAATTTGTAATTTTTTTCACCTTAAAATACTCAAAATCTGGTAACTTATTTTCTGGATCCAGAAATACATACATTTTCTTTTAGGAAGGATGAAAGTAAAGGTCCAATTTGTGTGCCTGTGAAGTAATGATCTTCCAAAAGTGGAAGAAATGTTGGCATTAACTGTGGAAACTCATTTATTCCAAAGAAGTTAAATTTCCATTTATACTCATATGTCAGAAAAAAATATTTTGCATGACTTTAATTTTTCAATTGATAAAATATATCTAAAATTATAAACAGCTTTCCTGTATGTGGTCAAAGATTATAGCTTACTGTTTTCTTCTATTATATTTTACTTAGAATATGTTTTAGAGACAGCTTTCAATTAAGTATTAAGAAAATAATTGTCAATGTCAGTAAAAACCCTTATATCCATCCCAACTCAATTAACTCATTTAATCTGAAAGCCAGATACAATCAACAAATATTAAAATTCCAATAATCTAACGTTGAATTCTGATTCAATTGAGAATGTTCTCAGAATCACACAGAATATTATCCTACTATATTTATGTAATTGGATGAGTGTACTTCCAGGAAATAATGTTAAATAGCACTCATTCATTTATTAACGCAACAAACATTTTTTAAGATGCAGCCTTGTGTAATTCACTGTGCTAGGGACTACACAAACTCAAAGATGAGCAAGACATGTTCTTTTCACTTAGTGCTCACACTTAGAAGATAAAGCATGACATGGCTTTACTGAAAAATATAAAGCTTCAATGAAACATGTTCCAATATAATACAATGAACATTTGGAGCATGGACATGTTTCCAGTTTAGGGTGAGTACAATACTGGTGATGGTTGGGTAAGGTAGAAGTGACTTTTTAGATTGTTCTTAAAAGATGAACATGATATGCAATTGTGCCTAGACTGGTGGGGCAGGAGACAGATATAGGAAAGGGAGGGAGAACAGAACTCACTTAGTATAATAGCAACAACTAACCCAGTGAAACAGCTTGAGATGATATAGAAATTTAGTCAAGCAAGTGACAAACACACAAATATCTTTTTTTTTGTTTGTTTTGGATATATGATTATTTTCAGAAAGTACTTAAAGAGCTTTTTTGAACCATAATATTCTCTTTTAGCTAAGCATTTTAATATAGGTGAAACGTAAACAGAAAGGAGTTTTGTATCTCCCATGCTAAAATATAGCAACTGTTCAATAAATGTTGGTAATTTTTTTTATTATTTTAAAGATGGAAACTTGCTTTGTTGCCCAGGCTGGAGTGCAGTGGTGAGATCATAGCTCACTGAAGCCTTGAACTCCTGGGCCACTTCCCCAAAAAAAGGAAATAAATTTCAAATGCATATTTTATAATATCATTTATAAAATAATTATTTACACAAAATATGAAAGACCCCTGGTAGATATTGTTAGCACTAAGAGACTACAAGCTAATTTAGAAGGGCTATGCCTTATCCAGTCTGTGCCCAAAAAGCCTAGCACAGTGCCCAAAATCAAATCAGAAGTTCAGTATGTGTGTGTTGACTTCATTCTGAAACCAAAATATTAACTGTAAGCTGAAAAGTTACAAATATAACTTATATATAAACATATATATATCTTAGATATAAGTACCTTTATACAAAGAGTTAAAAGAGGCCTATGTAATTATGTTTTTCTAAATATTTGTGATGGTTAGTTTAATGTGTCAACTTGAATGGGCCATCGGCTGCCCAGATTAAACATTATTCCCGGGTGTGTCTGTGATAATGTTTCTGAATGAAATTAGCATTTGAATCGGTGGATTGCTCTCCCCAAAGTGGGAAGGCATCATCTAGTTCCTTAAGGGCCTCAATAAAACAAAAAGGTGGAGGAAGGGGGAATTTGCCCCTTTGTTTTTCTTTCTCTCCTTCCTTTCCCTCCCAACCCTCTATTCCCTGGAGAATATTACTACCATGTGAGCACCATAGTGTTGATCACTTAGTGCCAACTTGATGGTGAGTACATGTGGAGCCTATTCTTCCATTCTTGTGATATCTCACTTTGGAGGATGGGCTCAAACCCTATAATATAAGAAGTGCTAGATCATCATCATTTCTTTTAATTGAGTAATAGTTCATTGTATACATATACCAAATTTTAATAATCCACTCATGAATTGACGGGCACTTGGGTTGTTTCCACATCCTTGCAATAGTGAATTGTGCTGCCATAAACATTCGGGTGTAGATGTTTTTATTATAGAATGTGTTTTGCTCTTTTGGGTAGATGCCTAATAGTGCTATTGTTGGATTGAATGATATAGAATTTGCCCCTTTGCTTCCTGCCTGACTGAATCAGTCTCCTGGACTTGGGCTGGGATTTACACCATTGGCTCCCCTGGGTAGGCCTTGGGACTTGAACTGAATTAGACGACTAGCTTTCCTGGGTCTCCTGCTTCAGAGAGCAGAATGTGGGACTTTTCGGTATCTATAATTATTATATATAAACCAATTATTACAATAAATCTCTTCCTATATGTATCATATTGGCTCTCTTTCTGTGGAGAACCCTAACACAATATTCTACCAAGAAAATCATGGATTCCCAATTTCATAGAAATATGACATTTTCTTGGCATCTTTCACATTAAAGTGAACAAAACAGAACACCACCAAGATGGATGGTTTGATTTCAACCAATATAAAATCTCAATTTATTTATATATATATGTATATATACAGTCATACATTGCTTAATGATCGGAATATGATCTGAGGAATGTGTCCTTAAGTTATTTCATTGCTGTGGAAACATCATAAAGTGCACTGACACAAATGTAGATGGTATAGCCTGCCTACTACACACCAGGCTATATGGTATAGTCTATCTCTCCTAAACTATAAACCTGTACAGCATGTTACTGTCTTGAATACTGTAGGCAATTGTAACACAGGGGTATTTGCACATCAAAACATATCTGAACACAAGAAAGGTACAGTAAAAATATGATATTATAATCTTACAGGACCCCCATTGAATATGCAGTCCATCATTGACCAAAACATTGTTATGTGGTGCAAGACTGTGTTTAATGTTTTTCTTTAATAGCATTCATTTTCACTTGTTTACAGATTTTGTTTTTATATGATGCCTGCATACTGCTTAATTATTAGGAACTTTAACAGTGTATTCTCAATTTAAGTTTTTAAAAAATCCAAGAGCCTTTATTAAATGACTACCATATGTTCACATGCAGCCAGTGATTACAGAGATAAATGAAACATTGTGTTACTTTCAAGGTTCTCATAGTTTAGAAAGGATGGCAGTCATATAGATAAATGACTATAAGAAAATATGATAAACGATATTTAAGAAATTTTGTATAAAGTAGTTTGAAAGCATAAATAAATGAATAAATAAATCTGCCTCAGTGTGTTCATCATATTTAAATGTGAAATTTTGAGGGGTAAAATATTAATTAAAACTATAATAACATTCTTTTTACCTGTAAATATTTGAAATACCCTATAAATTAGGAGATAAAAAATATCTAACAACACAAACTCTTCAACAGTAAATAATGGTCACAAGTGAGGATGCTATTTTTTTCCAAAACAGCCATATAATACAACAGTTCTTCCTAATTTATGACTTGCACTACAGTTCTAAAAGTCAGTATTCATTCTTTTCAACCTTGATGCTGTACCAGAGAAGCAATGTAGTGTCCAAAAAAGATATATCATCCCATGGTTTCAGAGCTTCTGTGGTTCCTGTAAAGAATTAAATATCATTTATGAACACTTTCATATTCATAAATTATATTTATTAGAAAGGTTTACTGCTTAATAACCTTTGGGCACATTTACAGAAGTAATAAGACAATCTCTGCCACTGCAGTTTCAATTTAATAGGCAGCATAAAAACAAAACATACTTAGCCACATGAAACACAAATAAAAAACAGGTTCTGATAAACATCTGTTCCAAATATCAGGAATATAAAAAGAGATACTGGTATTTCAAAATTTATCCTGGCTGTGAAGAAATAATCATACTTATTCTCTCTCTCTCTTTTTTTTTTTTTTTTTTTTTTGTTACTCAATGATATATACTCTAAGTTTGGAGAAATTATAGAAGGTTAAGAGCAGACATAAGCCTACCAAGAGAATCAAGCATAAAACCAAAACCAAAATAAAAGATATAAGTTTATTTTTTTAATGAGGCTACATAATCACATGAGGGCCAAGAGTATTGATTCATTGAGGTCAGCATGACTTTGGGGCTACTATACTAATCTTTAGGATTCCTATTTCAAATGCAAATACTACACTACTATTTAAAAGAATTGATCACTTTTCCTTTGCTGGAGGGATCTAGTATCTATGTACTGATTAAGGTCAGGCAGAATGTGAATCAGGGATATTGGTAATGGTTACATTAGGTAAACATTCTTTATATCCCCTGATACATGGTATGGGTTGAATTGTGTCCCCCCCTGGAAAGTTATGCTGAAATCCTAAGTTCAAGAAACTTTGAATGTGGTCTTATTTGGAAATAGGGTCTTTGAAGATATAATCAAGTTAAGGTGGGCCATATTGGATTAAGGTGGACACTAATCCCATGACACTTCTCTTTATAACCACAGGGAAGTTTTGACAGAGACAGACAATAGTCGTCTCTGATTCGTGGTTTCACTTTCAATGGGTTCAGTTACCGGTGGTCAGTCATGATCTAAAAATATTAAATAGAAAATTCAAAAAATAAACAATTCATAAATCTGAAATTTTGCATGTGCCATTCTGTGTAATGTGATGAAGTCTTGCATCATCCAGCTTGTGGTGTGCACCCTACCTGCCCATTAGTCACTTGGTAGCTGTCTGGTTATCAGATAGATCACAAGAAGGATAAGTAGAATATAATAAGATATTTTTGGAGAGAGAGATAGACCACATTCACGTATCTTTTATTATAGTATAACATTAAAATTATTTTTTTATTATTGTTAATCTCTTACTGTGTCTAATGTATAAATTTAACTTTATCATACATATGTATGTATAGGAAAAACATAGTACATATATGGTTTGGTACTATCTGAAGTTTCAGGCATCCACTGGGGGTCTTGGAACGTATTCCCTACAGTTAAGGGGGCTACTGTATAGAGAAGAAGGTCACATGAATACAGAGGAAGAGATTGAAGTGATTTATCTGCAACCAAGGAATGCCAAGGATTGCTGAATTTAGAAGAGACAAGGAAAGATTTCTCCCCTAGAGCCTTCAGAGAAAGTATGGCCCTGTCAATTTTAGATTTCTAGTATCCAGAGCCATGAGTGAATAAATGTATGTTGTTTGTGACATTTTGTTATGGCAGCCCTAAGAATGTAATATAATGCTCATTTCAAAGATTAAAAACATTATATAAAGAAATGCTATAAATTTCCATTCAGATAATTCTTTAGACAAGGGATTGACAAACTTTTCCCATAAAGAGCCAGATAATAAATATTTTTGGTTTTGTGGGACATATGTTCTCTGTCACAATTATTCAACTCTGCCACTGTAGCATGAAAGCAGTTCTAGGCAATCTGAAAATGAATGAGCATGGCTGTTTTCCAATAAAAGATTATTTGACCTGTGCTCTAGACTTTGTCTCATACTGCTTTCCTACAACTTTGTCCTTTTCATATAGATATTCTGATTTATTTCCCTTTGGCTGATATACAGAAACTTGCTTTCTTCCAGGCTTTTAGACTGATATCTTTTGGGACCCGTTACCCAGGTGTGGTAGACAGAATAGTGGCTCATGGAAGATGTCCATGTCCTAATCCATGTAGCCTGTTAATATGTTACCTTACGTGGCAAAAAAAAGGACTTTACAGATGTGAGTAAACCAAGAATCTTCTGATGGTGAGATTTTCCTGTATTATTCAGATGATCCCAATGTAATTACAAGGGATTTCATAAGGAGGCAGAAGGATCATAGTCTGAAAAGCAAAAGCAATACAAAGGCAAATACCAGGAGACAGAGATTGGAAGATTATATACTGCTGATGTTGAATATGGAAGATGGGGCCATGAGTCAAGGAATGCAGGTACCTCCAGCAGCCAGCAAGGTATAGAAATAGATTCTCCTCACAGCTCCTAAAAAGAACACAGTGCTGCTTATCCATTTTAGATTTCTGACCTCTAGAAGCATAAGAGAATACATTTGTGTAATTTTAAACCACTAAATATGTGCTAATTTGTTATGACAGCAATACAAAAGTAATATGCCAGAGTTTGACCTCTTCTATTCCAAGAATGGAAGAATTTCTTTAGATTTATTTTAGATGCCCTCTGCTCATTTCCATGCACCGTAAGTCGCCAATGAGCAACAGTCAACAACTTACTCACTGATTACTGCTGAATATTCCCCTATAGTAAGGACTACTCTCTAGAGCCCTACTTTTCTGGAGGGTTGGAAGAGAAATATGGATCAGAAAAAACAAAACAAAACAATTAATCTTCTCCAAAGTTAGCTGTCTTAGTTGGATTGGTGTCATGGTGAAATGTGGCTTACTATATATGATAGAGTGCAAAAATCTGATGCTGAGAAAAACCTTCATTGAATGTGTAATGCTCTCCACCTAGCCCTAAGAGCCTATGACAATGTTGGACTGACATTGATTTCTCTACTACAAGCACAATCCTAATTGAAGAAGATTAATACTCAATATAGTTAAGAAGTTTATAAACTAATATTCAAACTCAATTCCTATGGATTACTGTCAGAAAAAGGAAATCTTGGGAATATTTCCTGAAAGAAGGGTCATCACAAAAATCCCTGGAAATTGAATTCAATGTTAGCTTACAATTTCTTTCAAAAATAATCAGAAAAGAAGACATCTTATAGGATGAGCAAAATAGCATTCCAGACCTATGGAATACAAACATTGCAGAGTATTCCTGGTTAGTTCATATGTTCTCCATCAAGTTTGGTCTTGAACCTAAGTAATGATTATTTCTCTTGGGAAAGTTACTAATCTCTAATCCTCCTCAAACCAACCATTGTGAGAATTTTACCTTTCAGTGTAATAGCTTTCTTTACCCAGAACTAAACACTTACCCTCAAGCCTGGCAGAGGAGCCTCACACTACATTCTGACCTACCCAAAGGCAATCAATCACACTTCTCACCACAATATTATATATTAGTGTTGTCTGTTTTTCAATCTCATATGCATGTTATTATAAATATGTACTATTTTGTATCCAGCTTTTTTTACTGATATTATGTTTATGAGATTCAATCATGATGTTTGTACAACTATAATTTACCTATTTTAATTTTTATACAATATTCAATTATGTTACTGGAGCAATATCAAACTTCCTATTGTTTGACAGGTTTTGGATTTTTACTAAAATGCACATTCTTATACACATATTCATATACATGTGAACAAGTGGCTAAATCAGCCATCTACTATATTTAAGCTCCTACATAAATTAGCTATGCCAAGAGCTGCTCCAAGGTGGGAAAATTTCTCTTGGTTGAATCCATACATAAAATTAAATAAGATATACTTCATATATCCTTAAATGTTTGCTGATATCCCCTGGGAAAAAGAATCATTGTTTTATCAAATTATTAATACATTTTATATTCTATTATAGGAGGAGTTTCATTAGTTTGTGTTATAAGAGAAATATCTATTAAATTCATAGGTCAGAGATAGAAAAATGTATTCCCTATGTTAAATGTGAGGTTTTGTCATATGCCATTATATGCCAGGAAAGTTCATACACAATGTTAATGGGAATAAATTGTGCTATTTCTATTAATATTATTATTTTAAGAGTTGTCACAAGCTTTGATATGTAGTATTTATCCTAGTGCTTGGCAGACACAAAGTAAAATTTTGCAAAACTGTTAATTATAAATGTTCTTATTATCAATTAAACAGTGACCAAGACCGTAAAGTTGAACTATGGAGAGTGACTTCCTTAGAGTTAATGTTTTAGTACTGGTTACTGACTAGGCTTTTGACTAGTAAGTACTAAGAGTAAAATGCTGTACCCATGGAAACAAAGCACTCAACCTTCTCAAATGGAAACATGTATAACTTTTATGTTCATTGTAAATGTTTTTACAGTTTAACAATTAAGACACCAAGGTCAGGCATTTCCTGACATCAAGGAAGAGATGACTTAAAAGGCCTTGAGCAAAATATATTTAGGTAGTCATTAATGCCAGAAATGTGTCCTAAACTTACAGGTCATGGTTTCTTAAATATTTGATAGTTAATATTTATTGCAAATTCTACAACTACATTAGCGACTGAAAAAGAAAATAGTATACATGGGAGGAAAATAGGAATGTGGTAAGTCTGAGATTAAAGCTAAAGTGTAATGTTTGATAAGGCAGTCATCAGAAAAATAAAGCAAGAAACTAAGAATTGTTTTATATGACTCTTACCACCAGCCACACTCTAAAATAGAGTAGTATTAGCTAGAAAACAAAACTCTTTCTTAGCTCCTATTATGTGAAAAAACATTATATATGCTTGTAACCATTGGTTTCTTTCATTAGTAAACAAAATACTTTCATATCCAAACATTCTGATTTTTTTACTAAAAGAAATGTGTAAAGTCATAATTTACTATCACCATCAATTTTCCTAAATTAGAAATTATTTTAAAGTTTTATTTAGCTTAAAATGAAGCATATATTTAGATATTATATATCATTATTGGCAAATTTTGTCTATTAAAAGAGTACAAAGTCAATATAGGAGACCAATATATTAAGAAAACAATATTTGATATGTTTATGTTTTTATTCATTCTGTAGCATAATGATTTAACTTCTAAAAGTTAAACATTAGACTACTGGACCATTTATCTTTTCATATCTCTTGATATTATGTTCTAAATAGTTATATTGGATTTATACATATTAATGTTTCTTTGGATAATCTTTATTAATGCCAAGTCTATATGATTTCTCTGGTGAATTCTACCACACATTTAAAGAACAAGTAATACAGATTATACACAAAATCTTCCAAAAAAAATGAAAGAGAGGGAATAATGCCCATGCCATTCTCAAAGACCAGCATTGCCATGATGCTAAAATCTGTCAAACACGTTACAAGTAAAGATACAGCTCATGATCACAGATGCAATGATTCTTTTACAAATTTTAGCAAAGTGAATCCAACAATATATATAAATGATAATACATCATTACCAGTGTGTTTTGATCCCAGAAATAAAAGGTTGCATTCATATTAGAACAGCAATTAATTTAATTTGCTGTATTAACATAATAAAAGAATACAACTATATGTCATCTTAATAGATGTTAAAAAAACAGAATTTTATAAAATTCAACATCCAATCTTGGAAAAATATCTCATTAATCTAGGAGTAGAAGGAACTTAACCTGATAAAAGACATCTCTGAAAAACCTACAGATGATATCACTGAAATGTAAAATGCAGAATGCTTTTTTTCCTAAGATCAGGAATAATTCAAAAATTACCTATCTTACTGCTTGCATTAAATATTGTACTGGAGATTCCAGAGAGTACAACAAAAGAAATGCAAAACATCCACATTAAGAAAAAAGTAAAACTGTTTTTATTCACAAGTAATACAATCGTCCAGGTAGAAATTTTGGGATGAATAAAAACACAGAGAACCTATTATAACAAGTGAATTTAACAATGTTGCATGGTAAGATACCAATATTCAAATATTAGCTGTATTTCTATGTACTAGCAACAAGCAATTCAAAACTTAAATAAAAAGACAATATGATTTACAATAATATCAAGAAATATGATCTGCTTGGGAATAAAAATAATGAATATATGCAAGACATAGTGAAAACTAAAAAATATAGCTTAAAGAAATTAAAGAAGACCTCAGTGAATTGAGATATACAGTGTGTTCATGTATCATATAATTGAAGAAGTTAATTATTTTCAAGTTGATCTATGGATACATCATCATTCCAATAAAAATTCCAGGAGAATTTTTTGTAGGAATCAACAGACTCATTGAAACTATCATATGGAAATACAAAACACCTAAAATAGTCCAAATAAATTGGAGAAGAGGATGACCCTGGAGAACTACATTGCTTGTCTTTAAGAGTTATTACAAAGCTAAGTAATCAATATTTTGAGTTATTACAACACAAAAAGACAATCCAATAGAAAAAAGAATATAGAGT
Organism: Varecia variegata; assembly: GCA_028533085.1. Taxonomy (NCBI): domain Eukaryota; kingdom Metazoa; phylum Chordata; class Mammalia; order Primates; family Lemuridae; genus Varecia; species Varecia variegata. Next base: position 18,941,661 of record CM052441.1, on the reverse strand, counting down.
TCAAATATAGGCTGACATGTATATGATCAACTGACTTTCAGTGAAGTGTCATAGTTAATTCAGTAGGGAAATTATAGGGTTTTTTCCTACTAATGATGCTGGAACACTTAGCTATCCATATAAAAATTAATTTTAATCATATATTATATCACATATGAAAAAATAACTCACAGTGAATCTTAGAGCTAAATATGAAGCTTAAATATGGAGATTCCTTAAACAGATTCAAGTAGACCTTCCATTTGATCCAGCAATCCCATTATTGGGCATCTACCCAGAAGAACATAAATCATTCTACAATAAAGACACCTGCACCCGAATGTTTATAGCA
>CM052441.1:18914527-18940830 GCA_028533085.1 Varecia variegata | reverse complement strand
AAGAGTGCGATGTGCACTGTCTGGGGAATGGACACGCTTGAAGCTCAGACTCGGGGGAATGGGAGGGACATGGGCAATATATCTAACCAGAACTTTTGTATCCCCATAATAAGCTGAAATAAAAAAAAAAGTTTATAATAAATAAATAAATATGAAGCTTAAACATTAAGATTTATCAATAAAAATAGAAAAATATCATTATGATTTTGAATTAGGGATAGATTTTTTTTAGATGCACTATCAAAAGCATGATCCATAAATGTAAAATAACTGGTTAGATTTCATAAAATTTAAGAACTGTTCTTGAAAGAAACTGTTAAAAGCAGAAAAAGCAAGATACATATGGGGAGAAAATAATTGCAAATCATATATCTGATAATAAATTGTATCCAGTATGTATAGTCTATCAAATATCAATAAGGAAATAACCAATTTGATTAAAAAATGGACCAAATATATGAAGATACTTCACAAACACACACACTTACACACTCACATGTATACACACACATACACAAGCACAAGAATGGAAAAGAAGTGCATAGAAAGATGATTAGCATGATTATTCATTTGAGAACAGCAAATTAAAACCATAACTACATATAACTTCAACTCTATTAGAATGACTAAAATTAAATTTTGAAAAACTGATGAAAAATGCACTAGCAAAAGTGTGGCGTACCTGGAACTCTCATATCCTGCTGGTGGGAATAGGAGATGATACACTCTGAAAACAGTTTGGCAATTTCTTAAACATATGCCTAACATAGGATCTAACCATTCCATTCCTAGGTACTAACCCAATAAAAATAAAAGCATATATTCATACAAAGACTTTACATGAATGTGCAGAACAGCTTAATTTGTAAAAGCTTCAGACTAGAAACAACCCAAATATCAAACAGAAGGTGAATGGATAAACAAACTGTGGTATATCCAAACAATGGAATACTACTTAACTAAAAGGAATGAGCTATTGATACAATCAAACACAGATTGAATTTCAAAATAATTATGCTGACATGTAGAGATCTAACGAAGAAGAATTTAGAAGGCAAAGAACTGGGATATAAATAGACTGGCTGTTTTTAAGAACATTAATTCTTTTTGATAGAATAGGAGGTGTTAACAACTATGTAGGCCCCTTTAAATCTTCCTTTTGAAGAGTCACAACACATTATCTCAGTCAAACTAAAATCCACATCCATATCTTTCAGAGAGAGAGAGAGAGAAAGAAATTGTTTGATTTATTTATTATGTTTGTGGATAATCAACACCTATTAATATTGAGTTAGCAGATGGCAGATTAGCAGATTTCCTCTAGTATCTAAGGTCAATAAACTTTGTTTTTCTTCTTTCTTCTAGGTTCTTGTAAATGCTGTAGGGCAAAGGACCTCTACTTACATTGCCTAATTGGAAATAAAAAATGCCTCATTAGGAAATTTAACCCATTAGGGAGAAGGAAGGAAAAAAAATAATTGTTTTCAGGAAATAGAGAACATTAGCAGCTGACATTTTTTTTAACAGTTCTAAAAATGGAAGTGCTTAAAACACACCCCTCCCTAGCACTTATTAAGCACCCATTAAATGTTATTTTAAAATATTATGACCCCTTGATTATACTCAGTGGAATACGATGTTTGAGTTTTCTGTTCCTTTCTCAGCTCATATATTTATTAGTTAAGTGTCTTTAACACAATTGTGTATTACTTAATTTCACAGAGATTTTATTTTTATTTTTTTAAATTGTGAAAGTAACGTGATATAATTGACTTACAATTCTAAAGCAATAGCCAACACATGGGAAAGCACTTAAAATTTTCGTTATTGAAAGCCGAAACTCAGCACATTGCAGGAATTCATTTTATAAGCATTATCACATTTAAAAATATGTATAGGCATTATCACACTTAGCCTTATGAATTTCATACTTTATTATATCTATTTTAATAAAGAATATGATACATAGAGTATAGGGGATTCTTTTCAAATTCATATAGGCGGCAAATGGTAGGATTGAGATGTAAAGCTTTCTGTGTGATTCCAGTACCTACTACCTCATACTTCGTGAATGCCATTTTAAATCATTCAGATAAACTGCAAAAGTATAGACTATTAATTATTTTATTAAAGACTTATTTACTAGCTATTATGGGTAATCACACTACTGTGGAACACTTGTAATTTGAACTCATTTTCAATAATCCTAATGCATGCATTGTAAAGATTTTTATTTGGGGTTTGGTTGAGAGTGTGGGTGTGGTAGGGTTCCATATATGAACTGGAATCTTTGCAAAGGGATTTGGTACTTGAAAACCAACCCCAAATAAGAGTTCCTCCAAAACATCTGCTAAAGGAAAGACAACGGAAAGTGTTTGGTGGAATCTATATTTGTTTGGATATTTGTAGCAATAAATAATTTGGCAGTCAAAACTCAGTGGAAAAATATATTTTATGCATAGAATGATATAATGCCTAAGGTAGGATAACAAATAAGATAACTGGCAAACAGGAAAGTACTCTACTCTCAGAACACACTGGGAACATATTTCAGAATCAGCATCTGAAACGCAGATTTCTTCTTGATAATTTGTGTATCTTGAAAATAAATTAGGAATGTACATGATACTCTATTACAGCACTTCAAACTTTTAATCTTAGTTTCATAAGAAACCTTAAAAGTCTGAAACTATTTGTCAAATGGTGATACACTGAGTACTGTATTATGTTCTCTTGCCAGTATACTGAAATATTTGTAATTTTCATGTTTTATAGTTCCCTGAAATCATTAGCACACTTTCATTTTAGAGGCTGTGCTAAATTCAGCAGTAGAGAAGAGTTTGAGGAAATGAAAGTGAGGGGTAAGATTCATTTTAATCGTTGGGGAACTCGACTGGGAAAATGATCCGTCAGTATTTTTCTGGAACACAATGCTCTATGTAATTAGATCGGTGAAATAAAGGCAGATAGAAAGGACAAGATAGAGATGTTCTTTGGGGAATAATTAGCCTTGAGAATGCAGTTAAAACTACGCGAGCATAAAAAGTTGCATAGTCAAATCTTGAGGGAAAAGAAAAAAGAATATAGAAAGATTAAGAGCAATTGAGAAGGACATCTCTGTAGAAGTTGAAGGCAAAGGGGAAGCCTTAGAAGTAATAGGATATTTTTTAACTAGAACTGAATCTTCAAACAATCTTTTTTGTTGTTGTTTGCTAAATCATGTGTGCTTATATTACATTAATCTCTTCTGCTCTTCATTTTAAATTGTAAAAGAATCCACTACTTTGTTCATTCTCTTTGTTAAATTATAGAGCCCTTGAAGAAGAAAACTGTGTCTTTTAGTTTAATTTTGCATAATGTAATGCACATTACATAATTTAATATATAACATGTAACAAGAAAATCTTAGGAATATTTAGGAAGATACCATCATAGATCACAGATAATTTTATTTTTATGTGACATTTGCCAAATTCAGTATTGAAATTTACTCTTTGACTACTGACAGGTAGGTTACTTTCTGTCTGCCCACTACACATCCTATAGAAGGATGCAAGCTTATGCTAAAGGTCTGGAGGTGTTACCCCAGCTAGTCCACTACTAGAGAATTTTTCTCAAAGTACCAGATATTATGTATCTGAACCATACATGTTATTTCCATATCTTTAATATAAATATTTCTCCCATATATGTGGATTAAATCAAGGGTTAGGAAGGTGTTCCCAGTTTATACTATGGCCCTGCCAAATATTTCTGGAATATCATTGAGTACTCAAAGTATTATGTTAATGACAGTTTGAGAAGTATGGCCATGTGGTAAGAGACTTAAAAATAGACATGGGGATCCACTTCTACTGGAACAACATGAGGAGCTCCATATACTCCCTTCCTCAGCGAAATCGTTGAAAATTGTAAAAATTGCAACCATCTAAATTTTCTGGAAATGGGCCTAAAGATATATAGTGAATAAACATATATTTATTCAAGAAAATACACAAAAATTTGTAAGAACTAAGAGATTCTGTGTTATTTGAACCAAGACCCATGACTTCCCTCTTCCCAGCTAAGGAGATGGAAACTGCTTCACACTGTTACAACTAAGAACACAGAGCTCCTCCCTCGCCCAGCTGCTAGACAGAGGACTATCTTACTGGGAGGGGAAAACAACAGCATTTCTCATTCTGATCCCAGCTATCTGTTGCTCACTAAGTTTCAGGTGACGGTGGCTAGAGGTTGGCACCCCTTTCTTCTGCCTAGTCTTGACATGTCATATGGAGGCTCTATCTTGAAAGCAGCACTGCTGAAAATGCTGGCGCCTCATCCCACTTGCCCTGGCTTATGGGATGTAGGTTCCAGATCAAGACAGTAAGCTGAGGAAACCCGGCACTCCTGCCTTCCCTCCATCAAACATTCAGCTCCTAAAGTGACAGTGTCACTCAGAGAGAAGAGCAGCCATTGCTCCGAATCCCAACTTCACAGCCATACTCAGGGTGGTGGGGATGAGGGGAAGAAAAAACAAACTCCACCTAAATTAAGCAGAAGGAAGGATATAGTAAAGGTTAGAATGAGAATTAATGGAATAAAGAATAGAAAACAAAGAGAAAGTCAATTATGCCAAAAGCTGGTCCTTTGAAAAGATTAACAAAATTGACAAACCTTAGCTAGGTTGATCAAGGAAAAAAAAAGAAAATACTCAAATTATTAGAATTAGAAATGAATTAGGCAACATTATAAACAACTTCAAAGCATAAAAAAAGATTATAAAAGAATACTATGAATTTTGTATGCCAATAAATGAGACAACTTAGATAAAAATGGAAAAGTTCCCAGAAAGACACAAACTGCCAAAACTGACTCTGGATTAAAAAGACAATTTGAATAGGCCTATAACGAGTAAAGAGATTGAATTATTAATTCAATATACCCCTCACACACAAAAAGCTGCACCCAGATGACTTCACTGGTGAATTCTACCGAACATTTAAAGAATTCACAGTTCTTCACAAGCTCTTCCAAAGCTACAAGAGGGAATACTTCCCAATTCATTTTATAAGGCCAGTATTAGCCTGATAACAAAACCAAACAAAGGCATCTCAAGAAAAGAAAATTACAGACATATTTTATGGATATAGATGCAAAAATTCTGAACAAAATACAAGCAAACTGAATCCAATCACATATAAAAAGTGTTTTATATAATGACCAAGTAGGACTTATTCCAAAAATTCAAAGTTGGTTTACCATCCAAAATTAATTAATGCAATACACAATACCAATTGTATTTTTTAAAAACCCACATGATAATCTTAATGGATGGAGAAAAAGCATTTGAAAAAAATCTGAAATTATTTTTTGATAGGAACACTCAAAAATTAAAATAAGAAGAGAACTTAATCAGATGAACTGAACCACTAAAATTCCATAACTCATATTATACTTAATGGTGAAAGACTGCATGCTCTCATGAAATCCCTGAGATCCATAAGATTGGGAACAAGACAACAATGTTGTTCTTGCCACTGCTATTCAAAATTTTACTGGAGGTTCTTGCTAGGACAATTAGAATGAAGGATAAAAATATAAAACATCCAGAGTGGAAAGAAAAATAAAACTATGTCAATTTACAAATGATATAGTCTTACATATAAATAATTCTAAAGGATTCATTAAAAAATTATTAGAGCTAATACTAGTAAATGAGTTCAACAAAGTTGTAAGACACTACATTAACAGACAATAAGTTTAACTGTGGTAATGGTTGCAAATATCTGAGGATGTATTAAAAAATTGAATTGTTCACTTTACATGTATGAATTTTGTGCTACATGAAGTATGTCTCAGTAAAGCTGTTAGTGAAAAATAGACATGGATCTGAGAAGGAATGATAATATAGTTTAAAAGAGGCCAGGCTAGGCATGGTGGCTCACACCTGTAATCCCAGCACTTTGGTAGGCTGAGGAGGGAGGATCTCTTGAGGCCAGGAGTTCAAGACCAGCCTGGGTTACATCATGAGCTCCATGTCTACAATTTTTTTTAAAAAAATTAGCTCAGTGTGATGGCACATGCCTATAGTCCTAGCTACCCAGGAGGCTGAGGTGGGAGGATCATTTGAGCCCAGGAGTTCAAGGCTGCAGTGAGCTATGATTAGGTCACTGCTTTCCAGCCTGGGTAACAGAGTAAGAGCCTGTCTCTCTTTAAAAAAAAAAAATTAAAAAATTAAAAAAAAGAAGAAAACAGTTTATTGTTTTTCTTTTCTCTACCTTCACTCTTCTTTGTTTCAGGCCACACTCCTTTCTGCAAATACAGATATATAGTACAAAAATTCCAATTAGTATTGTCAAGATTTTTGTCCAGAAAGGACTCTCCAGTAAAAACCATAAATAAATTTTTTGTAGCCTTTACTAGATTAATGATGTTCTTTTCTTTCCACCTGAGAGGGATTCCCATGACTAGAGCAAGTATGTCTATTTCTTTTCTCTTGTTTAGAAATTAAGTCAAACACTAGTGGCTATGTACATTGTAAAGTAACCTACAGATTTTGAACCTGTTTCTTTATTTCATAGAATCCAGTGATACTTAGCAGAGTAATGAATCCTAAGATTATAGATGTAAAATGGGTCCTGCTACCCCATCCACCATCTTAACCCAGACCACCACTGCAGAGCTGCTGAGAGAGCCGGGCTGGGGGAAGATGGAGGAGTTGGGGGTGGTGAGGGACCTGACTAGAGAAAATCTACATAAGCCCCTCCCAGATTCAGCCTCCCTGAGTGAGACCCTCTATCCCTTTTCCTGACATTCCATATAGACACACACTTTTATTTTGCAGTGGGATTCAAAAAGTGTTTCCAGGACAATCCAGGATTTCCCAACAGTGACTCACGCTGAAAGATGAACATTTATAATATTTATACCCTGTGTTAACTCAAGTAACCTGATATATGTGGGTTTTATATCTCACAGAGAAATGATCTTATTGTTTCTGTTGGAGTGAGTAAAATTTTGCATACTACATCTGAAGTGTGAAAGGCAGGGTGCTAAATGCAAACAGTGACTGAAGCTTTGAATCTGCTAATAGAATGGTTGAAAATATAAATGATGTATATGCTAGATTATGCACGAGGAAGATGGTCATTCCTGGGTAGTTTTTCATTTTTCTTTTTACAGCTTTAAAATATATGCAGGTACAATGACTCAGGCTCCAGGATCCTATTTATTCTCCCAAGGAAACTATTTATCACAATGTTTTGGTACACAGTTTATTCTAAAAATTATTTTCCATGAATATATTGCTATTTTAATTTATATTCAGGTGATAATATAGTCTCACAACATTTGTAGATTTCTAATATAACCATCCCAGAGTTATAGTAAAAGTTCCTTTCTATGGTATACATATAATTAACTTTAATCTTCTTGTCTTCTATCAGATCAATGTGATCTCTTTTAATTGGGTCTTCCCTTTAAAAAATAAAGAGAAACCAAAAGAAGAATATAATATTACATAATTGTAATGTGTAGAAAGCTATGTCTTGGATAACACAACTCAAAAAAATAAAGCAGATTTCATCTCCTGTCAATATTGAAAATTAGCTGCCTATTTAACTATTTTCCTGACAGATATTGAGAAATACATAGAAGAGCAAAAAGACTGAAACACATTATTTCTCTGACACAGAGTAAGAAGGAGGAAATTCCCCAAGTGAAAATATTTGTTTAAAAACCAGATTAATGTTTATATTCTTATAAAGATGTGCTGCATTCTTACAAGAATGTGTTAACATTATTGCTATTAGGAAGTCAGAATTTCATCCCAAGACATTTGAATTACATGCTATTTGATTATGTTTGTCATTAACGTTTCTTCCTTTATCAATATATTTTTAAAATTTATAGTATGTTTGGAATCCACACTGTTTGAACTGTTATTTCTCCTGCAAGTATTCCAAAGAATATGTGGCAACCTAAAAAAGAAACAAAATAACAACAACAAAGGAGCATGTAACAACTAAATTAAAACAAACGAACAAAAATAACAAAAACAAAAAAGAGATTTAAAGAAATAAAAGAGAATAAGGGAAACCTGGGAGCAGAATTTTGGTAATTGCAACATTTGATTCCTATCTTTAATATTGATTTAAGATAACAGTTGATGAAAATGGAGAATAGTCACCTTTGTCTATGTCAAAGGATCATAAGAGACATGAGTAATCAGATCCTAGAGATAAACATGAAGCTAAGCAATGCCGCTGTGTCCATAGGTACTGGGAAGCTACGATGCTTTTGGAAAGAGGACTGCAGTATTTGATGAGAATAACAATACTTTTATGATCTTAAAATATTGACCATATTACAAATAAACAAGTCAATATTTTAAACACAATAAATTTAAGTGTTCTTTCCATTTTAGCTGAATCTAACTTTTGGCAAATGGTCTTTTTATTAAGTTGTTATACAGTATTAAATTAATTCCATTAAAGCAATGTGTAAAAGAAATGAGAAAATCATGATACAACCAGAAAGGAGGCTCGGGACAGAACACAGAGAAACTTACATGGTAATATGTGGTATTAGCATTTAATTTATTTTTATACAGCATTCATTGTTTTTTCTTGTTATCTTAATATATCTTTTTATAAATTTCAAATAAATTTGACTTTAAATAAAGTTAGATTTCCTTAAGACCAAAAAGAAAAAAAAAATTTCATCTCTGATGTGAATTAATAATAGCTTCAGTTAATAAGGTCTTTTGGAATTTCCCCCAAAGAAATGATGTCATTTTATTTGCTTTTGATTTCATTTTGTGATTGAGTCTTTTATCTATCAGCTGAATATGTAGATTCATCTACTGACAAAGTTTCATCAACATTTATATTTGATGAGGCTTAGTCAAGGGAAAATAAAAAAAATTACTTGTCTGAATTCAAGCAGCTATAAAGATTATTGTATTATACCACTAGATTTTTCTAATGATGCCACATTTTTCATTGACAACTACTTATCTTTATTATCCTGCCTTGGCTAACACTAAGCATCCAGTAGGTCCTCAGTAGTGTCATAGGATTTAATGAAAGTTTATAACAAACTAGTTAAAATGTTAAAGGGATGATTAAAATAATATAGAAATCTATGAAGTCTATGCAGCCTTAAATATGACTCTACTAAAGTTATCATCTGAGAAAAAGGAGTAGGGGCTAAAAATCCTTGCAATAATTTTTGAAGATTTAAATTCAAGATATAACACATGTGAAAATAAGTATGGAAAACATAAATATATCATTTAATAAATTATAAAGAAATTCCATATGCAATATCTTCACTGGTGGATATTTCCATCAGCACAGAGGTCTCTTATTTGTACTTTGGATATCATAGTTTCGATGTTCCCCAGAAATATCTGTTATCCTGATTTTGGAAAACAATATGGCAGTTTGCATATAGTTAAACACATATTTAGTACTTGAGGAAGAGATTTCACTATCAGGTACTTATCCAAGGAAAAAGAAAGTATATGACCATAAAAAGATTTTCATGTAAATGTTTATAGTAGCTTTTTTCATAATTGCCTTAAACTGGATATACTACAAATGGCCATCAACTGTTGAACAGATAAACAGATTGCAGTACATCCACATAATGGAATACTACTCAGCAATGAAAAGGACAGACTCCCAATATGTGCAACAACCTGGATGAATCTCTAATGCGGTATGTTAAATGAAAACAACCAAACATTAAAACTGTATCACTCAACTTGTATAACATTCTGGAAAAGGTAAATCTACAGAAGTTGAAATCAATAGTGTTTGCTAGGAACTGAGAATGTGGGAAGGGAACTGCCTAAATGGATAGGAGGAAACCTTTTGTAATGATGAAAATATTCTATATCTTGATTTTGGTGATGGTTATAAACAGTATACATTTGTCAAAAATCATAGAACACCATACCTAAAAAGAATGAAATGTATTGTATTAAAACTGTAACTCAATAGACAAACTTAACAGAAAAATAAAACCCTGAAAAACACCAAAAAGATTAATAATATGGAGAAAAATGACCAAAAAGCAATCAGCAAGTTTGCCTTGGGCCCTGGGAGAATGATGATTCACTAACTCACATGGTAGATCTTTTCAAAGGACAACTGCTACATGGGGTACCAAGGTCAGTCATACCGTTCATTACAGAAGACTTAAACCTCTTTTCTCCTAGTACTTAATTAAAGAAGACTTAAGTCTCTTTTCTCCCAGTACTCAAGAAGCCTATAATCTCTGTCAAAAGACACATTACTCTTTACATCATTAGAACTGTAATTACAACTCATTCATTCCACAAAGAGCTATTGAGCACTTAAAAGTGTCAGCTACTGTTTCATGTGCAGGCATTCTGTTGGTAAATAAGAAACAAGATACGGCACGACCTTATTCTCAAGGATCATAAATGCTGGTGTGGCTCGGTTTATAGAGATGGTGCAAGGCAATGGGCTTAGTGCTTTTGGAATATCATCTGTCCTTCTTATACTTTTTTTAAAAAAAAATATAAGAATAATCTTAATATTTTATAATGATGGCAACCGGGTCTTTTTTTAAGAACAGTAAGACTCCAAAGAACCATAAAGAAGAAAGTTATAATCATCTGTGTTCTCACCTTTCAGAAGTAACTGCTGTTAGTATTCTGGTACACAGTTTTATACACACACACACACATTTATGTATTCATTTAACAAAAATAATATCTTGTACATTGGTGATGGATAGATAATATGATAAAGCAAACATAGCAGAATGTTAGAATTGTGAGCTCTAGGCTGATGGGTATTCACTATATCTTTCAACTTTTTTACATGCTTGAAAAGTTTCTTAATAATATGTAAACTATGCTCAAAATTCATAGTGTAAGTCTTCCAATTTCCTTTTATTTTTTCAAGATGTTTTAAATATTATAGATGTTTTGCATATCCAGGTACATTTTAGCATTTTAAAATCACCTTGACAATTCCTACAAAACCAGAACAAGAACTGTTTGACATTTAAATTGGATTGTGTAGGGAAAAATTAACATGTTAATAAGTCTTAAGAACATAATGTAGTATGCCATTTATTTCATTCTTATTTAATTTCTTACAGTAATGATTTATATTTTTTGTGTAATGTTCTTATACATAATTTATTTTAAAGTATATTATGTTTTCTGATCATTATGTGAATGAAATTTGTTAATTTCATTTTTAATTTTTTTATTGTATGTACAAATATACTTAATTTTTGTACATTAACTGTGTATTTTGCACAGCTGCCAAATTAAATTACTTTTTCTAGTAGTTTGTTGTAGATTGCTAAAGATCATATATGTACATAATTATGTTGTCCAGAAACAAAAGATAATTTTATTTCTTCCTTTTCAATATGATGATTCATATTTAGTTTCCTTGCCCTATTTTGATGGCTAGGACTTCTAGTACAATGTCGAATTGAAATGGCCAGCGTGGGAACCTTGGTTTTGTCCTTAATTTTAGGCAGCAAAACTTTCAATGTTTCACCAATATGTATAATGTTGGCTATAGGTTTTTCTAGATGGCCTTCAATAGATTGAGAAATAAACTTCTAGTATATTAATATATGAATGTTGAATTTTACCAAATAATTTTTCTGAATATAGTAAGATGATCATATGGTTTTTCTTCTTTATTTATTTAACATAAGGAATTACATTGACTTTTTAAGTTGAGTCAACTCTGTGTTCCTGAGATCTAATATTATTTTTGTATAAATATGTATATTATAGTGGTTGGTTTGTTAATAACATACTAATAATTTTGGCACCTAACTTATGAGTGACATTGGTTTATAATATTGTTTTTTATAATGTTATTCTCAAGTTTTACTTTAAAATATGGTATTCTTATATAATGAGGTGGGATATGGTCCTTTTTTCTCTATTTTCTGGAAGTATTTTTGTAAGATTATTATGTCTGTCTTAAATGTTTGACAACATTCACTAGTAAAGATATCTGGGCCTAAAACTTTCTGAAAAGTTTTTCAGTTAAAAGGTCAGTATTTTAGGCCGGGTGTGGTGGCTCACGCCTGTAATCCTAGCACTCTGGGAGGCCGAGGTGGGAGGATCGCTCGAGGTCAGGAGTTCGAGACCAGCCTGAGCAAGAGCGAGACCCTGTCTCTACTAAAAAAATAGAAAGAAATTATCTGGACAACAAAAAATATATAGAAAAAATTAGCCAGGTGTGGTGGCACATGCTGGTAGTCCCAGCTACTCAGGAGGCTGAGACAGGAGGATCACTTGAGGCCAGGAGTTTGAGGTTGCTGTGAGCTAGCTAGGCTGATGCCACGGCACTCTAGCCAAGGCAAAAGAGTGAGACTCTGTCTCCAAAAAAAAAAAAAAAAAAAAAAGTCAGTATTTTAAAGTGATGTAGAATCATCATACAGGTTTTCTCCTTCTTTTGGAGTCAGTTTTGATAAGTTTTTTTTAAATTACATTTCATTTATCATTTATTGACAAAATATTGCTCATAATATCCTCATTATTATTTTTCAATTCTGTTGGGATCCACATCAATATCCCCCTTTTAGTCTTTACTTTTGAAATTTGTTTTATCATCTTTTTTCCTTTAATATTTATAGGGGTTTATCAATTGTACTTTTTTTATTTTCTATGTTGGTGTATGATTTATAATTCATTGATGTCAGCTGTGAACTTTATTATTTTATGTCTTCTACTTGGTTTTATTTATACTCTGGTTGAAATTTAGTCTTTTTCCAGTTTCTTAGAGGGAAGCTTAGATCATTAATTTTAAAACCTTTCTGTTCTTTTCTTTTAATATTATTGCCATTATTATTATTATTATTTTGAGACGAAGTCTTGCTCTGTTTCCCAGGATACAGTGCAGTAGAATTATGATAGATCATTGCAAACTGAAACTTCTTGGTTCAAATGATATTCCTGTTTCAGCCTCCTGAGTAGCTGGAACTACAGGCACCATGCCTGGCTAATTTTTAAAAAAAAAATTTTATAGAGATGGGGGTCTTGTTATATTGCCCAGGCTGGTCTTGACCTCCTGGCTTCAAGCAATTTTCCCACCTCAGCTTCCAAAAGTGCTAGGATTACAAGCATGAGCCATTGTGACTGGCCACCTTTCTATTCTTTTAAAAACAACTTTTAAATCCATAAACATTTTCTTGTGGATTGTTTCAGCTTCCTCTCAGAAATTTTGATCCTTTAGGATGACCAATTATTCTAAAAGTTATTTTATGATATCTTCTTAGCTCCCTGTGTTATTTTGAAATTTGTTACTTAAGTATTTGTGATTTTTAAAATGTCATATTGTATTCTAATTGAATACATTATTTTTGTCTGAGAGTTTACTCTGTATTATGTAAATCATTTTAGTTTATTCAAACTTGTTTTGTATCCCAGTATATGAAAAGTATTGATAAAATTTTCTGTTTACTTTTAAACAATGAGTATTCCATAATGTTTTCTAGATATTCTTTATTCTTTTTTAATCTACTTTTTAATTATTGAAAGAGCAATGTTAAAATCATCAATTATATTTGTAGGTTTCTATATTTCTCCTTTTAGTTCTGACAAGCTGTGCTTCCTATATTTTGAATTGTTATTATTAATAGTTTCTTACCCACTTAGGGTTCTTGTATGTTCTTTGTGAATTGACCCTTATATCACTATGAAATGACTTTCTTTATCTGTGTGAATAATTATTATTTTGATATCTGCTTTTTCTGTTATTAGTATAGCCATTCCAGCTTTATTGTTAGTGATTCCAATATATATATTAATTTTCAGACTTTCAAGTTGTCTTTCTCTTTTTTTAAATATTCAGTCTGTGCATCTTATTAAAATCATATAATTAGGTTTTTATTTCTTTCTATTTTGATATCTATCCTGGACTTTGGTCAATTTCCATTTAATGTAACCACTGATAGATCTCAGTTCAAGTCTACCCATTGGCTATTTGTTCCTATTTGTCCACCCCATTCTTTTTATATCCTTTCCTTTTTTTACCGTTTAGTGGATTAATAGATTATTTTCAGTATTTTATACTCAGTCATTGTAGTGAGTACGGTGGAATGCTTCCAAGATCACTTTTTCTGGGTCCAGGTGTTTATTCCTTCATCTTGCCAGGACGCTTGACTGCTAAAGGCTCACACCTGAGTCATTCACCAGGTGTTGCCCTGGGCAAGAAGCAGCTGCTTTGCCCAGGTGTCTGCCCTCTCCTTTGGGGTAGCATCTAATGACTGGTTGATGAAGGGGTACAGAGATTTTGCCCCCTCCCCTTATCTCAATTCAGGATATCTCTGAAGAACCTTGGGAGTGATGGTAAGCAGGGTCACTTCTACTTCTACCTTTTTGTTCTGACACATAATTCCTATCTATTTGTATTTTCGTAATATATTCTGTTTCCACCTCAACGAGCTCTTAGTTATACATCGATTTACAATTTTTATGGTATTTCAGGTCCAACTTTGACTTATTAATGTCTAATATAAATACAACAATTTAGCTTCATTTAACTTCTCCCTCTTTTGTAATATTGTTGAAACTTTAAATGTATGTATTTTAAATCATTTAGGATATTGTTATTTTTCTTTTATAAGTCAATATTGATTTAGATTTACCCACATATTTGCTGTATTCTATTTTTATTTCTTTGTACATATCCATGCTCTTGAGTGTTATTTTCATTTTGCCTGAAAAATATCCTTTCATATTTTATTTTTTGTGTTTGCTGCTTACACTTTTTACTCAGTTGAAATATATTTCATCTCAGTTTGAAGCCTATTTTAAGAGGAAGTCTAAATTGGTAGCTATTTTATGTCATCAATTTGAAGATACGGTTTTATTGTTTGCTAGATACCACTTAATCTGGTTTTCTTTACATTTATCTTTCTTTAGGTTGGCACCACTCCCTAAATCTCTGATTGATGTCTTAATTCAGTTTTAGAAAATTCTTAGACATTACCCTTCAATAGGTAAAGCTTACAATTCTGGTCTTATATTCTCTGTTTTATCATTTATAATATAGTATCTGTAGACATCGTGGCTATATTTGAACAAAGACAACTATGTTCCTTTCTTTACAATGTTTATAATATTTGCATTATGTATTTATTCTACACTGAGTATAATTTTCATTACAATATGAATAGAAATAGGAATGTAATGTGGGGATCCAGGGAATACATCTTATTTTCCCACTTTTCTAGAAGCAATCATTATTTTGATGATCATTCTTGTTTAATTTTATAAATTTACACATTTTTGCAATATATAATATTTATATTTTATATATGTACACGTATAGTGTTATGGGCTGAATTGTGTCCTCTGATCTGAGAATTCATATGTTGAAGTCCTAAACCCCATTACCTCAGAATATAACTGTATTTGAAGGTAGCATCTTTAAAGAGATAATTAAGGTTAAATGAGGTCAATAGGGTAGGCCAGTATAATTAGAGTCCTTACAAGAAGAAGAGATTAACCCAGACACACACAGAAGAAAGACCATGGGAAGACAGAGGAAGAAAATAGCCGTCTACAAGCCAAGGTGAGAGGTCTCACATGATACCAATCTTGCTGACACCTTGTTCTTGGACTTCTAGCTTCTCAAACTTTGAAAAACTAAACTTCTCTCATTTAAGGCCTCTAGTCAGTGGTAATTCGTTATGACAGCCCTAGCAAACTAATATATATATATATATATATATATGCACATTGTATACATTATATAAAATAAATTTTTGCCATATTCATAATGTATGTCTAAGTAAAATGCATTAACTGTATGATGATTCATTTCCCTGAATTTCCATTATATTTCTAGAATATTCTAGAGCATTTACATATAGTACATGCAACAAACAAAATATGTTATTTATAATTTTGTCCTTAAATAAGATGTTCTTAGTTTTTGTCTATCATTTTTGATTGATTTGAAATTAAACAAGACTTATTCTTTGGCAAAATAATCTTCTGACATATTTACATTTCAATCTTTTTTAATTAACAGGGCTCAGATTTTATTTACGAAAATTAATGTTACGTCAACATATAACTTTCTGCACTAGTGTCAGTCATGTCTCTGAAAGTAATTATTGCCACATAGGTTGACACAGCACTTAGTGTAGACAACAGACATATGTGACCAATGAGTGGTCTACTTGTCATTCATACACTATGAAGGGATCTTTACAAAATTCCACTTCTCTTACTTTAAAGAAAATTTACAACGATATTAGCTAAAAGTTCAGTATGATTTGAAATTATATTTTAAATTATTCCTCATTGAATTCAATTTTTAAAATTTTTTTAGTTCAAAATATTAAGGGGTAAAAATGTTTTTGGTTACATGGGATCGCTTTTGTAATGCTTGAGTCATGGCTATAAGTGTGCCCATCACCCAGATAGTGTTCCCATCACCCAGATAGTGTTCATTATACACGTTAGGTAGGTTTCCACTCCTTCCTTCATCTCCCCTCCCCCATTCTTGACTTCCACTGAGTTTTACTTCCCTCTGTGCACATATCTACTTATTAGTTAGTTCCAGTTTAATAATGAATACATGTGGTGTTTATTTTTCCATTCTTTAGATACTTCACTTAGCATAATGGACTCCAGTTCAATCCAAATTGTTGCAAAAGGCATTAATTCTTCCATTTTTATGGCTGAGTAGTACTCCATGGTATACATATACACATTTTGTTAATTCACTCATGAATGGATGAGCACTTGGGTTGATTCCACATTTTTGCAATTGTGAATCGTACTGCAATAAACATTCAAGTGCAGGTGTCTTTTAATAAAATGACTTCTTTTCCTTTGTGTAGATACCTAGTAGTAGGATTGCTGGATCAAATAATAGGTCTACTTTTGGCTCTTTGAGGAGTTTCCATACTGTTTTCCATAGAGGTTGTACTAATTTGCAGTCCCACCAACAGTGTATAAGCATTCCTTTCTCTCTGCATCCATGCCAGCATCTATTGTTTTTTGACTTTTAATATTGATGCAGGAAAGCATCTGACAAAATCCAGCACCCTTTCATGATAAAAACCCTCAGCAAACTAGGACTAGAAGGAACATATCTCAAAGTTTAAAAGCCACAGCCAACATCCTACTGAATGGGGAAAAGTTGAAAGCATTCCCCCTAAGAACTTGTACAAGATAAGTGTGCCCACTGTCACCACTTCTACGCAACATAGTGCCGAAAGTCCTATTCAGAGCAATCAGGCAAGAGAAAGAAATAAAAGGTATACAAATCAATAATTTGCTGATAAATAAATTTGCTGAAAAGTAAATTCAGCAAAGTGTCAGAGTACAAAATCAATGTACCCAAATCAGTAGCATTTCTATACACCAATAACAGTTAAGCTGAGAGTCAAATCAATTTTTTAAATTATTTAAAATATGCTTCTATGATTCAGTCTGATTTTGTAACTCACTTCAATGTAAACACAGTGAGGGCAGAAATTTTGCTCTGTTTTGTTTATTAATTGTGTCTCCACCATTACCCAACAATGCTTGGCACATAGAGGGAATTTGAAAATGCTTGTTAAAGAAATAAATCATATTTACAAATTTGAATTTTATATATTTAGGGCACTTCAAAATACTTTCAAAATAAAATGTTCTTTCTATATTTTAAGTGAGAAAAATCCTTTTAACTCTGCTTTTAAATTTTATAATATAGATCATGAATAAAATAACATTATTTATGCATATATAGCTACAAATTATATTTTGATTTTATCTATGTGATAATTTATTAAATGAAAATTTATATAATATCATAACCAAATATGATTATAGTGTATAAACTTTTTAATAAATTCCTTTTAATATATATTAGGCTATTATAGTTTGAATGATACCTATGGTTTTGATACATATTTTTATTAATCACTTTTAATATATTACACTTCATAACTAAATGTAAATCAAGAAGGTTGGTATTTTTGCCTCATAGAATTAAATTTTGTTGATATAAAATTAATTTAATTATACCAAGGAAAGCATTTAATAATTGCATTCCAAATTGAAACAATTCATTTGAAATTAATTTTGTATGAATGGAGGATAAACATATTGATGGATTCAATATTTTTCCTAAGTGTTACATTAAAAAAAAATCAATGAAAAGCACTTAAATTAAAAACATATTTTTATTTTGATAAATGGGTTTCTCACTAATATCCTCTGCAGCCATATGAATCTTAATTTGCATGACTTAACACTTTAACGTTTATTTGCATGATTAATGGATGTTCTGCAGCAATACTCATCCTGATTTAAGAAAAGTATGTGGAATTTATCATGTTATATGGACAAAGAAAGGGATGAGAAAGGTGCTGTATGAGTTTACTGTGGATGCTGCTGCAAATTACCACAAACCTGGTAGCTGAAAAAGTGATAAGTATATTTTTTCAAAATTATGGAGGCCAGAAATCCTAGATCAGTATCACTGGGTTAAAATCAAGCGATTAGCATGGCTTTCTTCCTCTGGTGGGTCTAGAGGTAAATCTGTCCCTTGCCTTTTTCAGCTTCTGGTGGCTGCTGTCTTTCTTTGGTTTGTGGTCACATCACTGCAATCTTTGCCTTCATGGCCACATTGTCTTTTCCTCTGCTATGTGTGTCAAATCTCTCCCTCCCAATTATAAAGAATACATGTGATTACATTTAAGGTCTACCCGAATAATCCAGGGCAAATCCCCTATTTCAATACCTTTAATTTAATCACATCTGCCAAGCCCTTTTCTGTCATATAAGGTAACATTCACAGGGTCAGGATGCAGAGATATATATATATATTTTTTTTTGGTGTGTTGGGGGTCACTGTTCACCCTACAACATACTGTCCAACTTCTGTCTCTCACATTCATCTCTCATGAAAAGTACATTTATCTTATCCTGACAGTCACAAAATTCTCAACTCATTATAGCATTGACTCAAGTGCAAAAATCTAATATTAAGCTCAAAAGTCCCAAGTCTCATCACCTAAAAGATTTAAACCAAATATAGATAGTTGGTATGCTGGGTAAGATCCATCCTGGGGAAAAGTTCTTCTCTATCTCTGGAGCTATAAAACTAGAAAACAATTTACCCATTCCCAAAGAACAGTGGTGGGACAGGCACAAGAAAAAAGTTGTAGACATGGCCATTTCAAAAGGCAAAAAGTTGAAGAAGACAGGAATCACTTGTCTCAAGTAAATTAAAAATCCAGCAAGGCAAATTCCATTAGATATCAAGGCCTATTAATAATTAGTGAAGTAAGGCTCTTCCCTGAGGGTCTAGGGCCACTCTTAGCGAATAAGGCTTCATCCTTGTGAATGAGGCTCAGCCCTTGAAGACACTTCTTTTCCATGAAAGGTAGCATGTGATTGCAGTCAAGTAATTTTATCATTCTGTTTTCTACCTGCAGAATTTGGGGAATCCAACAGGTGTCATTCCTTTTTTCTTAACTTTGTCCATTTCATTGGAAGCTTGCAGTGCTCCTGCTGCTACAAAATTCTCAAAAACCTTGTGGTTCTCTTGTGTGTGTCACAAGAATTCACATAATTAGACAAAAGGTATCTCTACATATCTTTTCTGGGTAATATTTGTATTCCTGGCTTCTGCTGAGATAGTCGAGGGGATCCATAAGGCACAGGCTTAATTTCACCATTTGATCTTTTTAAGGCACTAGTTAATGTTTGCCAAGTCACACCCATGCCTTTCCCTTTCTCACACTTTCCTAACAGTAAGTCTTGTAATATTAGTGCCTTCTGCAGTCTGGATAGGCTGATGTTTTCCCAAACTACCAAGTCATTGTTTATTTTTGCTTAACAGTATTTTCTTCAATTTATCTATCTCCTCTAGAATTTCAATATAAGCAGCAAGAATAAATCAGGCCACACCTTTGATACTTTGCTTATAAATTTCTTCAGCTAAATATTTAAGTTCATAACTTACAAGTTCTGCTTTCCACGTAACTATAGAACATATTCAGCTAGGTTTTCTGCCACTATATAACAAGGATTTTTTTTTTCATTCAGTTTCCAAAAGAAGTTTTTCATTTCCTTCCTAACCTCACCAGTAGCATCCTTATCATTCATATTTTGATGAACATTGAATTTATGAATATATGTAGATATATAGATATGTAGCCATGCACAGCATAACAAGGTTTCCCTAAATAGCAGACTGCATATATGACAGTGGTACCATAAGATTACCACATTGCTGAAAAATTCCTATTGCCTAGTTACATTGTAGCTTTCAAAACGTTGTAGTACATTGCATTACTCACGTTTGGGGTGATGTTGGTGTACAAAAGCCTACTGCACTACCAATTGTATAAAAGCACGTAAAATTTGGTATTGTCAGATTTTTGCAATTTTCCCATTTTAATAGGTGTGGAGTGGTATTTCTTGTTTTAATTTGCAAGTCCTAAATGAGGCTGAGCATCTTTTCATATGCTCGTTTTCCTTCATGTATCTTCTTTCATGAGGTGTCTGTTCAGATTTCTTGCCCAATTTTTAATTGGGTAGTTATTTTTCCTTATTGTTGAGCTTTAAGAGTTCTTTTTATATTTGGATACAAGTCCTTTATCAGATATGTGTTTTTCAAATATTTTTCCCAGTCTGTGGCTTTCTTTCTGTATTTATTAACAGGGTCTTTTGCAGAGTAGAATTCTTTTTTATTTTTAATAACATTAGTTTCCTATGATGCATGTAACAAACTTAGTGGCTTAACACAAAATAAATTTATTCCCTCACAATTTTGGAGGCTAAAAGTCTGAAACTAATGTCCCAGGGCTGAAATAAAAAAGATGGCAGGGATGTTCTCCCACCCAACGCTCGGGGAGAAACAATTATTTGTCTCTTTTTTGACTGCTCTCATTCTTTTGTTGTGGTTATTGCAATCTCTTTCTCATTGGCTACATTGCCTTCATTAATTTTATGTATCAACATGGTTAGACCATGGTATCTAAGAATTTGATCAAATTTGGAAGCTGCTATAAAGGTACTTTTTAAATGAGATTAACATTTAAATCAGTAGACTTTAAGTTTCCTTGGCTGTGCAGAAGCTTTTTAATTTGATCAGGTCCCATTTATTTATTTTTGTTGCTGATGTGATTGCTTTGGGGGTCTTCTTCATAAATTATCTGCCTAGGCCAATGTCTTTAAGAGTTTTCCCAACATTTTCTTCTAAAATTCTTAAGGTTTCATGCCTTAGGTTTAAGTCTGTTACTCAACTACAAAAAGTAATGGTGATCTAGCACCTCTTACATTATCCTGGATAGAGCTTGAGCCCATCCTTCAAAGTGAGGTATCACAAGAATGGAAAAATAAGCACCACACGTACTCGCCATCAAATTGGTACTAACAGATCAACACTAAGGTGCTCACCTGGCAGTAATATTCATGGCGTGCCGGTCAGGTGATGGGGTTGGGGGAGTAAACTCACAACTAACGGAGACAGAGCACACTGTATGGGGAAAGGGCACGGTTCTAGCCCCAGCTTGGGTGAGGCAAAGGCATTACACATAACCAAAATATTTGTACCCCCATAATATTCTGAAATTAAAATAAATAAACAAATCAGTAGATTTGAGTAAAGCAGATTAACCTCTATAATGTGGGTAGGCCTCATTTAATCACTTTAAGGCCTTCAGAAAAAGGCTGACCTTCCCTAAGGAAGAGGGAATTCTGCCACCAGTCTCTCTTTGGACTCAAGCTGCAACATCAACTCTTCCCTCCTATGTCTCCAACTTGCTAGAAATCAACCCGGCAGATTCTGGATTTGTTAGCCCCCAACTGTGTGAGCCAAGTCCTTAAAACAAATCTCTGTCTCTCTCCTCTCCCATCCCCCACCCCAGAGAAAATGATTGATAGATAGATAGATAGACAGATAGATTTGCTAGAGAGCCCTGAATAATATATCTCCTCTTCTCTGACTCTTTCTTAGAAGGATACATGTGATTGCATTAAAGGCCCACCTTGAAATATGGGATATTCTCCCCATCAAGATCCTTAACTTAATCATATTTGCAATATCCTTTTACTGAAATATAAAGTAACATTAACAGGTTCCAGGGGTCTACGTGTAGATATCTTTTTGGGAGCCATTATTCAGCCTACCACAGGTGGACTTGAGAAGGCTTACTTTCTAAAAACAGTAGTAATATCTGTGTCAAATGTAGGTGGAGAACAAAAACTGGCACATTTGTTCTTGGCAACACATATTTAAATTATAGCGGAAGACCTAGCATCTATTTTCTGAACTTTTAAGTCTACTGATATGTATGCAAATTCATGATTTCAAATATTAATTACTTTTAAAGATATTCAATAAAATGAGAATATGGAAGTATAAAGATATATGATATGGTTTCAAAATATATTAGCAATATAAAGTATGCTCATTTTAAAGTTTTAAAATATATTCATAAAATAAAGTATAGACATAATACTATCAATTAGGAATATAAATTTTTCCTTGCTATATCTCATTCTATAAATATCAAAAATATTTAAATTTTAAGTAGGTAGAATTAAACAATTAAATCAGTAACACTGTGTAATAAAATGATTTTATGGAATGCATCAAAAGCATATATGGATTTTTTTGTAAGACAAAATTTTGAATAAGAAAGGGATCCCAGGACTTCATAGACAATAATAGTGGCTGTGGAGGTGGGTCAGTAGATGACAAGGAATGGGACATAGTTACAGCAAGATCTGCATGGGGAAAAGGTTAGCTAGTGGAAAGGCAAATAAAATAGCAACATTAAAGATAAGTCACCTTTTATATTCTTCACTTATTTTCTTTCTCAAATGAGTCCCCAAGCAGTTTTAAAATAAAAGGACAAAGATTAAAATGAAAGGACAAAAATTAAGACTATGCCTGTTTCAGTCCCACACATTTTATAAAACTGTCATTTCTGTTACACAGACATTTGAATAAAAGTAACTATTTTTCAGTTTGAGCATGCATAATGTTCTGCCATTATCATTTCATCTAAAAAATTCAGAATAAATATTTTAATAATGCTGCATTTTCTGGATTCAGAATTCTAATAAATATTTTACTTAATAATTAAGTTCAGGTGTTCTTGAATGAACTTATCTTCTTTTCATGTGATCAAATTACATCATGCTGTATTTAAAATCCTAATCATTTGTAAAATACTGGAAGTTCAACAAAATTTAATTATTAGATAAATCAATCATTACATTGGCTCTTTATTTCCTGAGAACTGTATTTTGTTTTGTTTCTTTGTTTGGTGTGGTTTTATTTTTCAAAAGCCTGAAAAATTGGTCAATAATTTAATTCTTTGTATATATTAAAATATTTATATAAGAGTATTGTGGGGTCCTAGAGCAGCAACTTGTAACTGGGATTGAAATTTTAAAAGCAGGAGTTTCTGGTAGGCATGAAGTCAGCTTCATTTGCTTTTGGCAATTCTAAGAACATTTAAAAATGGACCTTAACCAAAGAAACCATAATATTATTTATAAATTTTGTGAAACAAAAGCAAAACATAACAGTATATGTTACATACTATTATTTAAACATTCTTTAAAAAACAAATCAAAAGAGGAGGACTTCATGTAGAATTAAGTAATAATACTATTGCAACAAAAAGTCAATTTACTTCTTCAACCATAGCATATTTCTGTCAAGCTTTATTCAGTCCCATAAAAGATTATGGGGAAGAAGAGACAACAATGATAAGCTTATTCATTACCTCTGAAAAGCTGATCTAAGTAAAACAGATATCTAGATCAAATAATACAATGGATTCACTATATTATACTCCTGTGATTTGTGAGGGAAATTCTATTAAATGCTTTCATATTAACATTTGTAATTATTTAATATTATGCTTAATATATAAAATGAAACTTCTTTTATTAGGTTTCAGATTTAAAAAGCTGTATTCAGAGCGCAATTTAAATTGGTATCTGGCAGACAGCTTGATGCAACTTCTCCCAAATTTTAACCAAATTGCCTATAAAAACAAAAAGAGAGCTGGTCTCTCACATCTCTACTCCAAACAAAAGACTGCCAGAGCCCATGGCTAGAATGGAGTAGGATCTTCCTAGTAGCTTTAAGTTCTATAAGGCTACATTTTGCGGTACAAGCTGTGACCTACTTATGAATTTTCATGTGACACAAAACAGACCTGTCATTCAGCAAGAAGAAAAAAGGCATTTGTTCCATTCTACCTTGCTTTTTCCTTTGGCTCATAAACCTACAGTCTTTACCAACCAGACCCCAGGCTTTCATCCATGCTTCTCCCCTACATACACACATGGAGTGAAAAAGTAAGTGTCCATCTACCCCTACCCTTCTCCATTGAAAGAAAGAAATTTTCAGAAATAACTGGATGTAAAGAAACAAATTGGGAGAACTCTGACATGTCTGATAGTGATGCAGAGTTTCACATACTCTTTATTTAGACAGTTAAGTAACTAGAAATGCTGAAAGAATATCAAACACAGCACAGTGCAGATGTATGGATTTAATGCAGACACTAGATCTAAAATGGACTAAGCCCTACTCACATTAACATGCTGGGTTTTTTTTTGTTGATCAAGGAAATAGATACATCAGCAAACAATGAGGACCATAAGTAATGTGGAGAGTCATTATTTGTTTGGAAAATTGAAACTTATAAAATTTTTTCTTGTTCAAGGATAAGTAAATAGGAAAAAACACCCAAACACAACAAATTAACAAATTTACATTAATCTTAGAAAATTAATATTGTCCCATTATAAATTAAAAATAAAATTAGAACCAAAAAGAAATCTACCAAGAAAAGTGAGATAGGTGAGAAAAGTAAGCATGAAAGTAAAATATGAGACATAATTTAAGTCAGCTTCACAGATAATGCAAGTCAGAATTGGCAGAGTGGTGTATTAAATTATTAAACAAGCAAATCTAATGTTTTTCAAAGTACAAGGGAAAAGGATATTGGGGTGAAGACAATGAAAGCAAAAATAACAGATAGCAAGGAGGGAAAACTGATACTTAAAGAAAGTCTTATGCTCTTACTGGGAAGGAAAATAAAACTATATGTACGGCGGGGGGGACATGAAATAAAATATTCTAAGATTTAGAATAGAACTCCGTAATTAGATTTTTTAAAGTACCACAGTTTAGGCAAACCTAATCAAAGATGCAAAATTGACCAAACTACTATACCCTTAAATATTCATTCCTGTGTGTTTGCAAAGTATTAATACAGACCTCCCATAGGCTGTCTCTAGCCATCATTGAATCTGGAAGGCAGAGTAAAGCACACTCACACCTGGAAGACACAGAAAGCCTTTGTCTGCCTCGTCTTCCCTGTTTTGTTAAGGAATCCTCAATGTCTTTTCTGAAAGTTCTTTTGAGTGCAGGCAGTCTAGGACTCTACCACCCAACCAGTCTCTTCCCTCTTTCCCTTGAAATAGAACTTGGTTAGTGGTCTGAGAGACATCCCAGCCTACCCTAGCTCTATCCTATTTTCTTTTACACAGGCATCTCCCCCCAAAAATCATGACATGTTTAATCTAGTGTCGAGATCTTCATCTCAGAGGGCCAGAA
The DNA here is from genome assembly GCA_028533085.1 of Varecia variegata. Taxonomy (NCBI): domain Eukaryota; kingdom Metazoa; phylum Chordata; class Mammalia; order Primates; family Lemuridae; genus Varecia; species Varecia variegata. Next base: position 18,915,232 of record CM052441.1, on the reverse strand, counting down.
GTAAAAGAGATAAATAGAATATAACCTTTTAATAAGAAAAAAAATGTTTAAATTAATAGGGCACAGGTGAGCATTATAGTGATGAGATAGATTCATTTTAACTAACTGAATCTTCATAACAATAGTAATGCATATTTATTCTAGAGAACTCAGAACACAAAGGAAAAAGGCCAAAAATATCAACCAAAAGAAACAAGGGTTGTCATTAACATGTTGGCATATTTCATTAGTATTTTTTTCATGTACAATTTCTTTTAAACTTCAGTTAATAATAAAAAATACATTTTATTGAAAATGTTTTAGGAGTAGGCAACAGCAAAAGGTATATAAGAAGAATTGGGGAAAACAAATAATGAGCAAGAAGGGAGAGTTTTTGTAATTATTTTTAATTTTAAAAATATCACCCAGAAGAACATAAGTCATTCTACAATAAAGACACCTGCACCAGAATGTTTATAGCAGCACAATTCACAATTGCTAAGATGTGGAAACAACCCAAATGCCCATCAATTCATGAATGGATTAGTAAAATGTGGTATTTGTATACCATGGAGTATTACTCAGCTATAAGAAATAATGCTGATACGACACCTCTTTGGTTCTCCTTGATAGAGTTGGAACCCATTCTATTAAGTGAAGCATCCCAAGAATGGAAAAATAAGCACCACATGTACTCACCAGAAAATTGGTTTCCCTGATCATCAC
>CM052441.1:18816092-18914027 GCA_028533085.1 Varecia variegata | reverse complement strand
AAGATGATATATTTTTGACATATTTCTACCTTGTTATTTTGTATTTTATATTTATTAGCCTATTTTCTTGCTTTTTTCTTTCTTAATCCCACATTCCCTAGGATTGATTAAATATCCTTTAACCTTTTTCTTTTCCTTGACTCCTTTGTAAATAAGATTTTATTTCTATTCATTTGTATATTATCCTTAATTACATATTTAACTTGAATTTTAAAAAGACTCAGCTACTTAGAGGGAATTTTGCATGCTTAGCAACTTTTCCCATCACATTATTGTTATTTATATTTTAGCCTTACCTTCAATAAAATATACATATTTGTTATTATTAAACATTGTTATACTCACTAGTTACATTTACCAAATTATTTCATCAAACATTATATGCCAATATTTAGATTATAATCCATACCCTCTAGCTGTGTTCATTTGTATTCTGGCTGATGTACATCATTCTCTGGTGACTTTAATGAGGGTCTTTCTTTGGGTGATAAAGTTCCTTAGCTCTTATCTGAGAGTATCTTTACCTTGACCTCACTCTTGAATAAAAATTTGACTGGATATAAATGTTTGCTTGCTGATTGACAGCTGAGTCATTTTCCTTCAGCATTTTGAAAATATTACTCTAAAATATTACTGATGATATGGCTAATTGTAATTCTTTGAAAGTAAGACTTTTTCCTGGTATCTTTTAAGATTGTTTCTTTATTGTTAATGTTATATAGCTTTATTATCATAATCCTTCTAAGTGAATATTTATTTTGATTTGTCTTATAGATAATTCTGAGTACAGTATCTATGTATTCATCTATTTCTTGCATTTTGGAGGATTTTCACAATTATTTCATCAAGTGTCACTTACATCCCATTATCTCTACTATCTTCTTTAAGAACACTTATTAGACAATTATTGGTTATCTACATCTATTTTTCATGTTTCTTAAAACTTTTCTCAAATTTTTTGTCTCATCCATTCTTAGTTCAATCTTCTGAGTTCATTGATTTACTCTTTGTATACCATAGTATATATCCATTTATCCTATTTTTTATTTCAATGACTATATATTTTGTTTTTAAATTCTTAATGTCTTCTTTTCTTATACCCACTTTAGCTTGTTTTATTTCTGAATGTTTTTGTTTCATATTCAATTATTTTTAAATTTAATCTAAGACTTCATTATCTTTTTATAAACTCAAATTTTTCTATAAAATAAACTTGATTTAGAGGCAACAATGGGTATTATTTTCATTTTGTTTACTATCTTCCTTAGCATTATATTTCTTCAGGTACATTGAAATATTGGTTTGTAAGTTAAAGATGGAAAGATTTTAGGTTTTGTTTCTCATTCCCTATTGCATGATTTCTCTTACTCTTGCTCCACTATCTGTCTCCTCAGGCATAACTCCACCTCCTCTACTTATTCTGTGCTTCTAAATACGAAAATGTGCAACTAAACTATCTAAAAACTATCTACAGAAACTACAGTTCCCTACAGAAGTATACAAACCAAGATCAGAAAAAATGAAGAATATCTTTATCTTAAATAAAAAAGTTAGGTTGAACATATTTTAAACATGAATATACAAATTTTATACCTTTCCAATCAGAATTCCATTTTTTTAAACTTGAACCTTGAATTATTTTTAAAAATGATACAGACAATATGCACATTGAAAATCCCTTTGAATCCAACTGTATGTATAACAGCTTATCAAACATAAGGAAAAAAACAAAAATCAAACCAAAAGAAAAATAAACCAACTAATAAACAGATAATAATAATCAAAATGTTTGTTTGGGCGTGAAACCGAAACAAAACACACTGACCAGGACTGATGCTTCCAGCTCTCCTGGGCACTAGGACCCAGAGGCTCAGCCCCTCCCTGGTGCAGGGACAGAGGAGTAGAGGAACCAGGTTAACACACTGAGGGTTGGGGTTTCAGTGGGACTGCTCTGCTTATGAGAGGGGACCAAACAAAAATCTGTAAACTACTGCTGGGTACTGTGCCATTATCAGAAACTCTGGGCCTAAGGAAATGAGAACAAAGATATGTCTTTCAGAGGGTGATTAAGAAGGCCATGGTTCTATGATTGATTCTACCATAGCCCTAATTACCCACATGGAAACAAGTAAAATATTATTACTAGCTCAAAGAAAATTTGAGACATTATATATATTTTTATATTAATATATTGCATATATAACAAAGAAATGTTAGAATTCAATTGCTGGATTAGATACAAAACTGGTTAATGGCCAGCAAGGATATAAAGAGTAACCACTGGGTTTATCTCTATCATGGGACAAAAATTACTTGGTTCTCTACTGAATAGAAATCTATAAGCTAAACTCTGTTCCTATAGATTAGTAAAATAGCCAAATGATAACATATCAATTTCAACACTACACTAATTCTAAATAATCCCTTTGCTTATGCAAGATTCTCATAATTTTTTCATATCTCTCCATATTTTTTCTCATTATTTAGTTATTGATGATTAATCTCTATGATATAGGAGAATTTTCCATCTATGTTTACCCATCCTAATGCTGTAACCAGAATGATTGGCATATTTGTCAAGTGTTTGTAGGGCAACAATGATAATATGATCTTTTTTTCTTCCGTTTGTATATTAAACTTTATTAAAGTGATAGATTGTCTATTGATGAAATCTTGCATTGGAAAGAGAACAACAACAAAAAACCTACTTGATTATATTACATTATCCTTTAAAACATGTTAATAGGGTAGGGTTGAATGGGTCAAGGACAGGGGAGTTTTTAGATTGGAGGAAATATTTTGTATGATAATGTGATAGTGAATACAAGTCACGAAGCATATTTTTAACCCATAGAACTTTACTGAACACAGAGTAAACCTTAAAGTATCCAATTTAAAAAATGATTTAGGAAGTCAAAGAATTCCAGGATAGAAGACAGAATGTGACAAAAGAATCTACATATATTACAAATGTATGAGGCAGGGAAATAAAGTGCTGTTATGAGTAACTTTAGAAATGAACGGGATCTATTATTATAAAGCTAAAGGTAAAAAAACAAAAACAAAACTGTACTCTATGTTCTAGTTGGTAAAGTTGGTAAAGTTACCTCCCTTAATGGTGCAGGTTTACATACTAGAATTGAACAAGTAATTAAAAAGATGATTGATAGTGGCAGCCAAGTTTCTCACTTTTCAAGAGGGAATTTACAGAGAACTAAAGGATGTTGGCAAGAACGATCCATGTGTTAATGGATGAGAATTGGAGACATCTGTTTGAACTCATGTTTGTCTTAATAAAGATAACAGATGATTACATACAGCAAATTTATAGATATGTATATATACAGGCTACTATACACACATATATCTTCCTTGCTTTTTTCAACTTAGAGGGCCTAGAAGCAATGACATTCCAGTTGTAATGAGAATACCTAGCACCCACATCTTGGTTTCTGATATCATTCTCCAATAAAGGAAGCTAGGGCTACTTGGAGAAATGCCAGATGCCAGGACTGGGGAAGAAAATACACAAGATAAATGTAGAGAATCTTATAGTATGAGAAAATTAGAAAGTGCTCGGCACACACACATACACACACATGCACACACACACACACATGCACATGCATAATGATGGGAATATGTCAAATTAGCCAAGTATGCCAATAAAGTAGTATTGAATTATAATCCAAAGTGTACAATAAATGTCCGTGGGTCTTTACTCATATAAGTAAATTACTGAATAAATAGACAATTGGGGAAGAATAGTCAAATATTCCACATAGAACAATGCCAAATAACCTATATGGATACTCCACCATTAAGAAGGTGGAGCATTTCTTACTCATTAAATCTGGGCATTGGATAGTAACTTCTTCTGATGAGTTCAATATGAAGGAAGAAAAAAGGTAACTTTACAGTATAGAAACCTAACAAACACTATCTCAAGCCAGGTAACCAAGGTAGTAATGTCAGTTGATAGTATGTACCTTTGATAGGATGTGATGAGAATGACCATTTTACTTGTTGAGTCTTCCTCCCCAAAACCCATTTGCCCAGTCTAATCATAAGAAAACAATAGACAGTCCTCAAGTTTAGGGATTCTACACAATAACTGACCAATACTCCTTAAAATGTCAAGGTTTTTAAAAACAAGGAAAGTCGGAAAATGAGTAGAAACCAAGGGAAAACCTGACTTTTAAATGTAATGCGGGAATAGAAAAGGAACATTGTTTAAAAACTAAGGAGATATGAATAAAGTAAGAAATTTAGTTTGTAATTATGTATCAATATGAAGTCATTAAGTGTATTACATTAAATGACAACTATATCATATTAATGTAAGATGGTAATAATAAGGGAAACTGGGTGTGGAGTATTCAGGAACTCTCTTCACTACCTTCACAATAATTGTGTAAATCCCAAATTGTTCTAAGATAAAAAGGTTATTGAAAAAATATTATCAATTATAGATAATATAAATGGATTTAAGCAAAACACATTATTGTGGATTCTAATACATGTAAATAGCATTAATTCCAAGGCAATGTTATTGCTATAGAAGCACAATTTCAAAATAAGTCCCTTAAAACTAATTTTTCACTAAGTTGTTACTGTTAATTTCCTTATGTACAAGTTCTAGACTTTCCATTAGATGTTAAAACTTATATAATTTTTCACATTATTTTCCAAAATTAACCTTAATTTCATGGCCTTTTCCCCCTGTGCTTATAACATATGGTAAATATCAGCAATCTTTTTTTATAAAGAGCGAGATAGTAAATATTTTAAGCTTTGCAGGCTACATAGTATCTGTTGAAAATATTCAATTTTGCCATCATAGCTTAAAAGCAGCCAAAGGCAATATGTGAACAAATGAGTGTGATTGTATTCCAATAAAACCTTATTTGAAAAAAGATATGGCAGGCCAAATTTGATCTGCAGGCCATGGTTTGTAAATCACTGATACATGAAATAAATGTATGCATTTCTTACCTTAATTATTAGATCTTTTTATTTCTTTTAAAGTGTTTCAATCTCTTTTAGATCTCACACTGATAAGTATATGGATTGAAATATATGATTTTGAAATGTAGAGTCTTTAATTTTTGAATACGCATTGTACACAGTGTGTTTACAGAGAGAAGTCTAAGTCTAGGGCCCAGAGAACTCAATACTGTTCTGTCAGACCATACTAAAAGACTGGTAACACTTTCTGACATTTGTAAAAAAAAAAAAAAAAATGAGAACAAATCAAAGCAGTTTTCATAACAGGTGGTAATTTATACATTTTAAAATTTTTAATAAAATAATAATGTTTGATGGCATAGACCAATCCATAGAAATGATTTAGTTCAATTCCTTAATTTAACAGAAAGAGTAAACTGAGCCTGAAATGGTATTGTTAAGACACTTATTCAAGGTATTTGAAAAGATACTCCATAATTTTCTAGTGTTTACATTTAGGAATATATTGCTTCAGTGTGGTCATGACCCAAGATATAACTAGTGACTATTTTTGTTTCTTTATAAATGGAAAAAGTAATGATTTGATTTCCATATACAATCATAAAATTCTTCACAAATCTGTCCAGTTATGAAATAGTACTCATAAATTTTTTTAATATGTATGTGAACAGCTCTGGGTTACAGTGGATCTATAATACAAAAGCCTGCACTTCCTTCTACTCTCTTTCCTGGCAATCTAGTGCCATAAACTTTTGGGTACAATATGGTATTTGCTTCCAAGTTTATTGAATACATGCACCAATAAATTTTAAAAATATAATTATAGAATATTTTCTTAATTTAGTAAATTTTTTCTCTGAGGAATATCTAAGTTTCAAAATTAAAGACACTGTCTAAAAATAGTATCATTACAAGACCCTATTTCTACAAAGAAAATTAAAAATTAGCCCGTAGTCCTACCTACTCAGAAAGCTGAGGCAGGAGGATCACTTGAGTCCAGGAGTTCAAAGTTGCAGTGAGCTATGATCATGCCACTGCACTCCAGCCTGGGTAACAGAGCAAGACCCTGTCTGTAAAATAAAATGTTATAATAATAATATCATGAGTTCACAAATGCCATTGTCCAGCTTTTACTGAGCACTTTGGTCTGAGGTGGTCTCTTAAGAAATGCCTTGGAGACTCTTGGGGCTTTGACTTTTGCTGTCTCTGTTGCTTCAGGATTTTGTGCAAATGGAAGTATTTTTCCCATGTTTTTAAAATATGATGTTAGATTACCTAAGTTTGAGGTAGAAATTTATAAAAAATTCATAAAATTTATGAAAATATAAGAATTTCTACCCTGATTATTACCAAGTACTCTGGAGAGCAAGAGAAAAAGTAGTGTGGGGAGAATAGTGAAATAAGAATCATAGTATTAAATTCTAGACCTCTCAACTGGGACTTTAAATAAATTGTCAAACCTCACTTATAAAATAAGTTTGTAGTCCTTGGTGATCATCACAGTTTCCCTCTAACCCTGATATTAACCAAATAAGGTTTATTTTGCCTTTTTGTTTTTTAAAAAAATAAAGACAGTACCTTATATATGCCAAAACCACCATAGCATTAAATTTTCATAGTATTATATCTTATATTTGGTTCCACCAACTCTGAAAAAAAAGAATGTTTCGAATAGTTTCAAGAAGTCTTTGAATACAATTCAAGAATTGTTTTCAAAATATGAACAAATAAACTCATGTAGAAAAAATACAATGAGCATATTAAAGAGCAAATAAGTGCTCAGCCTAAAGTTTGGATTCATGATTCTAAAATTTACATTTGAATATCTCTAAAACAAAACTTACACGTAGTACATTTTAGTTACTTTGTGCCTTTTAAATCAGGATTTTGCCATCATGATAATACTTTATTTGGAAATATAATAAATTTTTTATCAGTGGAGTGGAAGAAATCTCTCATTTTTCCTAAACATATGCTCTGGAAGGTTAAATACAGAGTGGTCTCTATATAGCCTATGATACTTTGGAAAGACTATGGGAACTCCTTTGATTTTTTTTCAATAGGATAGTCAAACTGACTCTTAGGATCATAAGAGAAACAAAGACTCTAATTGTCCTTGCAACAGAGGTGCACATAGCCACAAGACTTCACTGAAAATAATATCCTGCTTTGTTGTTTGGGACCTCCCTCAAATTCTCCAAGCTCTGTCATATGATCACCAGAACGCTGAATGAGTTAGACATGCCATTCGGCTCTTGATTTAGGCCAATTACTTGCAGTCTAAAGAAGGCACAGATAGACAGCTGAATATGGGGGGCGGGGGTCCCAGCCACACAATAAACAGAATGTGTCCTTAGTTTGGGGAACAGAGGAGCTTATTAAAAGATGAAAACTAGTAGTGAATAGGAAGCTTAGGAAAATACGCAGCCATGATTCTTCTCTCTAGTGTTTTCTGCAACTTCTATTGTATCTTGTTTTCTGCATAACCAAGTGACCTCTAAACCCTGTAAATAGCACATAGAACTTTTCTCCCTCTTCTCTGAGTGGATGACTATTATCCTTTCATCTTGAAAGGTCATGGGGTATCGGTTGAAGAAGTACACCACTTCGCTTTGAAAGTCTTCTCTGTTTGAAGTGATTTGTCTGTTTGCTTTATCAATGGTGGTCTGTCCCCAAACAAATGGAAAATTAATCATTTTTCCATCTCTAAACTATAGATGTTTTGACCTAAAAAGAAGCTAAACATACAAGAATATTTAATGTTTCAAAAATCTATATTTTAGGGATTCAGTAATAATTAAGATTAGTAGAACATTATACTGAAAAATGATAGCATATATTATTATGCTATATAATGATATAGGGCAAGAAAGTCTATCAATTAAATAGCAGAAAAAATAATAATTAGAAGGAAATAATGTGTGTCTGATTTTGTGGGTTTAACATTCTGTGCATATATTCCTAAAGCAATATCTAGTCTTTGCAAAGACTTTGAAATACAAAACCATGTTTAAGAGAAAAGTGGAAAACAATACAAGTGTACCTTGTACTTGTTTACAATATGGAGAATATCATCTGGCTTCATATTTTAAATCTTAAACTTCCCGTCATCAGGAAAGTATGGGAAACACCAGATCTCAGTGTAGAAAAATGAAGACTGAGGAAGGATATGACAGACATTTGAGCTCAAGAAAGATGTGTAGAGTTTAATATAGATGAGCCTATTTAATGAATTTCAGACTCACAACCCTAGGATATAATCACTAGAGTAGGTAATGTTAGGAAAAACAAAATTAGTAAATATAATTGGTACTTACTAAGCTCATATGTAATACTTTTAGGGAATATCTTTGCTAAAGATTTATCAGAAAATAAAAGCATAGAAGGCTAGTGAGAAGTTCAGGTATTAATGGTTGATTGGTCTCCACTGATTGGTAAGGGAACCAGGGAATTCTTCCTCAGTACCATTAAGGCTTTGTAGTAGGGGAGACAGAGTTATACTGAAAAATGTTGCTTCCAAAGATAAACTGTTAACTGGGTAGTCTGATGCAAATGAAAACAGGCTTTGATCAAATATAATTTCCATACACATAAGCATGGTCCTTTGTGATTCTAACTGTCACTTACCGAGTTTGCAACTGTTTGCAGTGAAGTCAAGCCTTATAGATTTAACTAGAGATTAATTATAAACTTAGGGGTATAATTTCTGCAAATGTAATTTTATTACCAATATAAATATAATACACACATTGAACTTCATCTTAAGAATTGAAAGAGTTCTTCTTATCAATTTCTACATTTAAATTATATTAACTCTGATCTGAGGAATGGAAAAATATGAACTTCCAAAGGAAGAAACAGATGAAACGACTCCTCTACATTCTTCCCAATATATATTCTTTTCATATTAATTTTACATTAGCACAAAATAAGATAACAGGCATGCCAATGAGGAATTGTAGGTTCAGGTCCAGATCATCACAATAAATACTGTCATAAAATGAGTCACACAAATATTTTTGGTTTCTCAGTGCACATAAAAGTTATATTTACACTATACTGTAGTCTTTTGTGTGCAATAGTATTATGTCTAAAAAACTGTGCACACCTTACTTAAAAATATTTTGTGGCTAAAAAATCCTAAGGATTGACTGAGAGAGTCATAATGTTTTGCTGATGGAGGGAGTTACCTCAATGATCACTGCTGACTGATCAGTGTGGTGATTGCTGAAGTTTGGGTTGGCTGGGACAGTTTCTTAAAACAAGACAATAGTGAAGTCTGCCTCACTTCCATTCATGAAAGATTTCTTTGTAGTTTGTGATGCTGTTCGAATGCATTTTACCCACAGTAGAACTTCTTTCAAAATTGAAATCAATCCTCTCAAACTCTACTGTTCCTTTAATAATTAAGTTTCTGTAATATATATTCTAAATGTTTTGTTTTCATCTTAACAATGTGCACAGTATCTTCACTAGGAGTAGATTCCATCTCAAGAAACCACTTTCTTTGCTCATCCATAAGAAATAACTCCTTGTCTGTTTGAGTTTGATCATGAGATTGCAGCAATTCAGTCATACCTCAGGCTCCACTTCTAATTCTAGTAAAGACCCATCAGAGGAATCACTGTCTATGGCAGCTTTAGTTGTATGGAATTTATTTCTTAAATAATAAGACTTGAAAGCCAAAATTACTCCTTGATCCATGGACTGCAAATGGATGTTGTATTAGCAGGCATGAAAACAACATTAATCTCCTGGTACATCTCCAACAGAGCTCTTGGGTGACTAGGTGCATTGTCAATGAGCAATAATACTTTGAAAGAAATATTTTTTTCTGAGCAGTGGGCTTAAACTATTTAGTAAACTATGCTATCAATGGATGAGCTATTGCCCAGACTTTTTTGTTCCATTCATAGAACAAAAGCAGAGTGGATTTAGCATAATTCTTAAGGGCCCCAGACTTTTTGGAATGGTAAATGAACATTGGCTTCAATTTAAAGTTAACAGCTGCATTAGCCCCAACAAAAGAGTCAGCATGCCCTTTGAAGCTTTGGTAGAAGCGTGTTTTGTCTACATGGAGATGGCTTCTTTCCTCAAGCCTCATAAACCAATGTTTGCTAGCTTCAAACATTTTTTTCCTGAAGCTATCTCACCTCCCTCAGCCTTTATAGAATTGAAGAGAGTTAGTGCCTTACTCTGGATTAGGATTTGGCTTAAGTGAGTACTGTGGCTGGTCACCTATCCAGACCACTAAAACTTTCTTCATATCAGCAATAAGGCTGTTTTGCTGTAGTGTCATTCATGTGTTCACTGGAGTAGCACTTTTAATATCCTTCAAGAACTTTTCCTTTGCATTCACAGTGTGGCTAACTGTTTGTCATAAGAGGCTTAGCTTTCAGGCTATTTTGGCTTTTGATATTCTTCCTCACTAAGTTTAACCATTTCTAGCCTTTGACTTAAAGTAAGTGATGTGCAACTCATCCTTTCACTTGAACACTCAAAGTCCATTATAAGGTTATTAGTTGGCCTGATTTTAATATTGTTGCCTCTCATGTAATAGGGAGTTAGGAAGAGAGGGAGAAAGAAAGGAATGGCTGGCTGGTGGAGTAGTTAGAATACATACAACATTTATTAAGCTTGTTATCTTATAGGGGAATAGTTCATGGTTTTCCAAAACAAGTACAGTAGTAACACCAAAGATTATTGATCAAAGATTACCATAAGGGATATAATAATAATAATAAAAACATGAAATATGATGAGAGTCATCACATTGTGACATAGAGACATGAAGTGAACACATGCTGTTGGAAAAATGTGATGATAGACTTGCTCGATGTAGGGTTGCCACAAATGTTCAATTTTTAAAATTGCAGTATCTGCAAAGTGCAATAAAACAGAGTACACTTGTATTTTATTTTGTTTTTGATACTATTATAAATGGAATTATATTCTTGATTTCTTTTTTGGATAGTTCATTGTGAGTGTATAGAAATGCTGCTGAATTTTTCTATGTTGATTTTATATCCTGCCATTTTACTGAATTTGTTTATTAATTCTAACAGTTTTTGAAGGTTGATTACAAATTCAATCTCTTTACTAATTATAGGCCTGTAGAAATTTAATCTTTCTTCATGATTCAGTTTTGTTAAGTTGTATGTTTCTAGAATTTATCCAATTCTTCCACATTATCCAATTTGATGTTGTATAATCATTATATTGTTCTTAGAAGTCTCTTATAATTCTTTGTTTTTCCTATGGCATCAGTTGTAATATCTCCTCTCTCTTTTATGATTTTCATTATTTATGTCTTCTCTCTTTTTTTAGCCTAGCTGAAGGTTTTAAATTTTATTAATTTTTTTCTAAAAAGCAACTCAGTTTTGTTAATATTTTCCCAATGATTTTCTATTCTCTATTTCATTTATTTCTGCTTTAATATTTACTTTTCTTTTACTAGCTTTGGGTTTAGTTTGTTGCCTTGTTTCTGGTTCCTTAAGGTATAAATTTTGGTTGTTTATATTGAATTTCTCTCTTTCTCTTTCTCTCTGTCTCTTTAATACATTTATTTATCACTATAAACATCCCATTTACTACTACTTTTGCTGCATCCCATAAATTTGTTATGTTGTGGTTTTGTTTTCATTTAGCCCAAGATATTTTCTAATTTTCCCTTTGATTTATTCTTTGACTTATTTATTGTTTGAATGTATAATTACCCTCATTTGTGAATTTTCCATTCTTACACCTGATATTTATTTCTGGTTTCATTCTAATGTGATCAGATAAAATGCTTAGCTTGATTTCAATCTTTTTAAGTTTGTTAATACTTGTTTCTGACCTAAGGTGATCTACCACTGAAAATGTTCTGTGTGCACCTGAGAAGAATGGGTGTTCTGTTGCTGTTGGATGGAAAGTTCTGTGTGTGTGTATGTGTGTGTGTATGTGTGTGTGAGAGAGATAGATCCCTTTGGTCAATAGTATTGTTCAAGGCCTCTGTTTTCTTATTGACCTTCTGTCTTGTTCTATCCTTTATTGAAAGTGTAGTATTGAAATCTCCTGCTATGATTATGTCATTATCTATTTCTCCCTTCAGTTGTGTCAATGTTTTATTCAAATATTTGGGAGCTCTCATGTTGCATGTAATAAAAGTATTATATCTTCCTGGTAGATTGACCCTTTTATCTTTACATAATGTCCTTCTTTGTCTCTTGTGATAGTTTTTTACTCGAAGTCTATTTGTATTAATCAAGCGTAGTCACTCTACTCTCTTTTGCTTACCCTTTCTAGAGAATGTCTTTTTCTATCCCTTTATCTCCAGCGTATGTGAGTCCTTAAATATAAAGTGAATTTCATTTAGATAGCATATAGTTGTCTCTCTTATTTTGTGCATTCACCCACCTTATGTTTTTGATTGGTGAGTTAAATCTGTTTATATTTAAAGTAATTACTGATATGTAGGGATTTACTATGGCCATTTTGTGATTTTTATCTGCCATCTTATACTTTTTTTGTCACTCTTTTCCTTCCTTTCTGTCTTCCTTTGGGTATCAGTGCTACATATATATTTTTTGTAGTGACATGCTTTTATTTCTTTCTAATTTTCTCTTGTGTATCTTCTATATTTTTTTTCTTTGTGATTACTACAGGACTTACATTAAACATCTTCTAACAATCTATTTTAACGTGATAGCAACTTAATTTTCAATTGCATACACAAATGCTACTATTTTACTTCTCCCTCTTCTACTTTACATTATTGATGTCACAGATTGCATCTGTTAATATTGTATACCATTAACATATTTATACAATTATAGTTTTTAAAATATTTTTATCTTTTGACTTCTATACCAGAATTAAAAGTGATTTATACACCACCATTACAGTATTGCAGCATTCTGTATTTTGTTTATATATTTACCTTTATCAGTGAGCTTTATACTTCCATATGCTTTCATGTTGCTGCTTACTATTCATTAATTTCAATTTGAAGAACTCTCTTTAGCATTTGTTGTAAGGCAGATCCAGCGGTGAAAAACTCTCTCAGCTTTAGTTTATCTGGGAAAGTCTTTATTTATCCTTCATCACTGAAGGACATTGTTGTCCAATATAATACTCTTTGTTGACAGGTTTTTTTTTTTCTTTTAGCACATTGCATATATCATTCTACTCCCTTCTGTCCTGCAAGATTTTGAATGAGAAATCCACTGATAGTTTTATGGGCACTCTCTCATATATGGCATGCTACTTTTCTCTTGCTGCTTTCAAATTTCTTTTGTTGTTTTTGATTTTTGACAATTTGATTATGTGTTTCTGTTTGAAGTCCATTAAGTCCATTGAGTTTCTTAAAACTATTTTCTTTCTCAGATTTGAGAAGATTTTACTCATTCTTTCTTTCTTTTCTTTCCTTTTCATTTTTTTTCTTCTTTCTTTCTTTTTTTTTTTTTTTTTTTTTGAGACAGAGTCTAGCTCTATCATCATGGGTAGAGTGCAGTGGCATTATCATAGCTCACTGCCACCTTAAACTTCTGGGCTCAAGTGATCATCCTGCCTCAACCTTCCTAGCAGCTGGGACTACAGACACGCACAACACACAGCTAATTTTTTTATTTTTAGTAGAGACAGGGTCTTACTCTTGCTTAGGCTAGTCTCAAACTCCGGAGCTCAAATGATCCTCCTGCCTTGGCCTCCCAGAGTGCTAGGATTACAGGAGTGAGCCACTGCATTCAGCTCTAGTCATTATTTCTTTTAATAAGCTCTCTACTCATTTCTCTTTCTCTCTTCTCCTTCTGGGAAAATTCATACTGTGTATATTGGTCTGCTTGATGGTGTCACATAAATTCCTTAGGGTTTTTTCAATCTTTTTCATTTTTTTTTCTTTCTGTTATTCTGACTGCATAATTTCAAATGACCTGTCTTTGAATTCACCCATTCTTCCTCAGCTTGTTCAAGTCTGCTGTTGAATACCTCTAGTGAATTTTTCCATCTAGTTATTATATTCTTCAGCTCCAATTTTCTCTGTTTTAAAAAAATATATTATCTATATTTTTGATGATATTTTCATCGTTTTCATGAGGCTATTGGACATCTTCATGACGGTTATTTTGAATTCTTTGTCAGGTGATCCTTATACCTCCATTTCTTTAAGATTGTTTTTCTGGAAATTTATTTTGTTCCCTTGATAGGGTCGTGTTTCTCTGTTTCTTCATGTGATATGTAACTTTGTGTTGGAAACTGTGCATTTGATAAACAAACAACAAACAAACAAACAAACAAAAGTCTCCCAGTCTTTATGAACTGGCTTTATACAAGGAGATTCCTTTAGTAGCCAACCCACCTAGAGATTATAGATGCCTTTGAATCCTTTTCTGTTGTGTATTCTCTGGACTTGTACATGCAAATTTCCAATTAGAAGGATTTACTGGTTTATTTTTTCAGGAGCACATTTTAAGGTATTGTCTACAGTACTTCAGGTTCTCTAAAGTTTCCACTATCTGCTTATGTCTCTTTTGTTCTCAGCATTCCCCCAGTTTTCTAGAATATGTCTGTATTGTATGCACTCTGAGTCAGACAAGGCAGAAACAAATCTCCTGAGCAGACCCTTGAAAAGTTGGCATGCTAAAAGAATGCGCTACATTTCTCTTTTCCCTACAAAGGGAGCATTCACTCAGCTGCATCAGCCTCTGTCTGTTGTATTGCAGGTCCTCTTGAGTAGCAAGCCACCCAGCTATCTTTTGCTCTCAGTGGCCTCCAGGCATCTAGAGTATGCCAGGTCCTGTCAGCACTCTGAGACAGGCGTCTAATCTCTTGGGTAGTCCCCCCCAAAAAAGGTGGAACTTTGGGCACATGCTCCATAAAGAAAAGTTGGCATCTGGGGGTTTTCTTCCACTTGTTCTGTGCTGGGATAGTGGGAGGGACTTTAGTGAGTATGTTCTAGTCAAGATTATTGCTTTTGCTTTCATCAACCCCGATCTGATACTTTTCCTAATGAGCACTTGGACTCAAGCAAGACAAGAACCATTCCCTTGGGAAGGCCCCTAAAATTGAAATATTACACATATCTTGCATTCTTCTCTTTCCCTCCCTAGGTAGAAGCAGGAAGCTGGGAATCTTCTCCAACTCATGTTGCTCTCAGCTGGAGGAAGGGACTGTGGTGAGTGAGTACATACTAGACCAACTGTTGTCCTTGTTCTCAGTGACTTCCAGACTGGCATCCTTTCCTGTCAGCCCTTCGATTCAGGCAACACAATCACCAGCCTCCCAGCCAGGTCCCTATCCAGGAAAAAGTCAGAACATTGGCTGCATGGTCCATTTTTCTCTTTGCCCCCTGGGAAAAGTGAAGAGCTCAGAGTTCCCTTCCAATCACACCATGCAGTGCCTGGGGGATGATGATGAGTGCCAGGAATTTTCCTACCAGCTTCAATGTGGCTGGTTTCATTCTCACCTGGTGTGCAAAAGCCTCTTCTTAACTGGTTGTGAAATTCTCACAAAAAGAATTGATTTGTGTATTGTTGTTGAGTTGGTGGTTACCTGGGGGAAAGGGAGTTTGTGGCTTCTTATTCTACCATCTTCTAGACTCATTTTTAAGTGGTGATTTTTATCATCAATTTTTAAAACTAACATTTTAAATAGCATTCCAATCACTGTTTATTAAATCAAATAGTGGAGTTGTTAGAAATGAGTTATGGCTGGAAATCATTGCATTCTGTTTTATAGTAATCACATCCTCTAAAGCCAATACCTCAAATAATTGCATATGTATTGTAAAACACCCTCTAGTATTATTCTCTTAAGTTTTAAAAATGCTAAAATGGATAGTCTACCTAAAACATACTGGTTATATGACATGATATTGTTTTATATGGGTCTTTATTCACCTCTTTATTGGTAATTCGTAGGAAAGAAAACTAAACACCAATGGAGTTTTTTTTTTTCTTTTTCTTTTAATAAATGAATCCAGGGGAAGAAATAAGGCAATGAATTTTTTAATTGTGTTTGTAACTGGAGTCCTGAATGATAGGGAAGCTGGAGTAATACAATTTCTAGTGCTGCAAAAATGGATAGCTCAAGAAAATTTTTCCATTAAAAAAATTTCTCCAACAGCTTCTGAAATGTTTTAATTAAAAGTAAGTGTGGTTTTAGGCCAATCATGAAACAATTATGTTCTATATTCACTGCCATGCATAATTTAAAGTAGAAAGTAAAACTTGATGGTTTAGGAGATCTAGTTTGGCCCTCAAATTTAAATCAGCCAATTAAAGTCTTCTAAACATATACCTAAGTTGCAGAAAATGAGCATATAAAACTTACATGGCAAGACATTAAAAGGCAAAGGAGAGGAAATTACAGCAATCCTAAAGAAATAATATTTTAGCCAAAATAAAGAAGCAAAGTGAAAAAGTGGTTTAAAAAGTGGAAATGATTCATGATGTAGATAGAAAATAAAAGACAAATAGAAGAACACAGATAAGAAATTTGTAATGATAAAAATTAAAATTAAACAAAAGAATGAAATGTTAGCATTTGTAACAATGTTAATTGGAGACTGTTCATCAAGTTGAAAATAAATAAATTTAAGTGAACAGTGATTTAATAGTTCCATATTTTAATGACTTCTTAGAGTGTTTTTTTTTTTCTGCTAAGTTTTCCACCATTCAACACCAAATTGTCCTTCTGACTACCAATTGACAAGGCCCTTAGCCAATGAAACCTCATTAGATGGAAGTATTCTATCCATGGAATAAAGTTCTGACCCTTAGGGCACAATGGTTTTTTTTTTTTTTTTTTTTGCAAATCCTGCTATTTTTTCCAAAGGGAACCTTTCATGGGGTCATGTACATGAGAAAAAGAGTTTAAACATTCTCTTGTTTTCAGTCCAAAGGTTTGTTTCTTTATTTGGAAACTTTTGAAGTTTTTTTATCCCTTTAGGGAAATTTTATTTCAACTTTCTAAATCATCTTTTAGGATTTTTGAGAATGGGCTTGGGGAGGAGAGAGATAGGAAGGAGGAGGAAAGAAAATATCCATTTAGTTTATATAAAATCGGTTGAAGATTTGTCTCTAAAAATTCCAGTTCCCATTATAGTCCACAAAGTCCCTTTTTTTCTTTTCTCAGTTTCAGTAAGAGAATAAACAGACAAACTTGACTTCTCAACTGTTTAGCTATCCACTGAGGTTTGGATAACACATAGAGAGGATAACACTAAGAAGTAACAGCTCACTTCAAATGTTTGCTCTCAGGATAGTTGCAAAATTTATTTTCATGGAGCCTCTGAATTACTAGTATATCCCCAGTGTAACAAAATGCCAAATTCAAAATGACAATTGTAGATAATAATTAAAATGAAGTATGGTGTGTGTGTCTATTGTGTTGTTTATTCACTGTTAAATAACTGAAATGACAAATAACCAACAACATTGAACAGTTTAGAGCTTTATAATATTGAATCAACACAATTTAGAGCTCTGTAATACCAGATGAACATGAAATACTCGCCCCCCCACCCCAATTTCAAAAGAAAATTTCAAACATTTGCACTATTGTAGAGCATAGTGTCTTCTGGGAAAATAATATACATCTTTTTCATATATTTTTCTAAAACCCTAATACTGAAACCAAACAAGAACTGCAAAGGAAAAGAAAATTCTCATCTCATTTATAAACCTCAATGTAAATAAATTCTAGATAAAGTGAGGCAAAGTCAGCTGGATATTAAAGAACAATGCATTATATACAAATGCAGTGTCTTCCTATCTGTTGATAGGGCTGTTGCACATTACTTTTCAGTGGCCAAAAGTAACAGGGAGAGTGGTTTGGTTGTAGTCCTTGGCTGTTGGAACCACAATAATCTCAATTCAAATGGCAAGTCCTCAAAGGAATGGAATCCCCCACCTTTCCATACATGTGCCAGTCTTGGCAACAATATACAATGGGTAGAAAACAAAACAAATAGGAATCTAGTAAAAGTGTTTTATTTACAGTTGGTACAGGATTACTGCAAAAAACAGGTCAAAAGAACCATGGATATTTGCTTGTTTGAATTTATAGTTATTCAAAACCACTACTACCATATACTTTGTTTCCTCTTTTGAAGTCAACTAAGTTTTAAACCAGTGCCTACCACAGGGAAACCATTATAATTCACAGGATGTTTCCAAACTGCTGTCCATGATTATGCTTGTGTCACTACAATATGGTTTTATCTAGTATTTTGGCCCAGGCTATTTAGGACCAGTTTGCTTTCCTTTAACCACCATACATTAAGCAAACCTTACTCCACTAGTGGTGCAGTAATTACTATTCAAGTAAAGAATAAGACAATGTGATCCAAACCAACTTTACTATTCATTTTGTACTTGTAGAAATAATCAATGCCTTAAAAAGAATAAAGTAAAAATCATAAAATTTAGAAAGAAATAAATGAACATCCATGATATAAATCTACTTAAAAGTGTATCAACATAGAAAACAGAAATAATGCAAGAGTTTATCAAGTTGCCACATAAAAGATCAATGTTAGCAGATTTTTGTATAATATTTGTTGTGAATAGAGTTACCATATAAAATACAGGATGCTCAGTTACATATGAATTTAAGATAAGCAATGAATAAACTTTTAGCATAGATATAATCCAATACTGCATGGGATAAATTTGCACTAAAATTTATTCATCATTGCTAAATATGATAATCTTAATTATGAAAAATGTTATCTATACTTATGAACATATAAACATATTTACATGCATACATATTTATGTAAATGTAAATATTTCTGTCCCATGCTCACCACACAGCTTAAGAAACAGGACATTGCCAAATATTTCAAATTTCATTCTGTGTGTCTTATAGTGTAACTCCATCCCTCCACCTCTGGATGACCAATATACTGAAATAATTATTCTTATGCTTTTTAAATAAAATCTTACCAATCTCAAATGTATTTCTACATAATTTATTATTCTCTTTTACCTGTTTTTAAAAATATTGTAATAATGGTTTTGTACTGGCTATATTCTTGATTTATTTTTGACAAAAAAATCCATGCATATTTCAATATGCAACAGGAATTCATTATTTAATGCAATAGAACATATAATTTGAATATATCAAGAGTTATTAATGCACTCTACCCCTTATAAGAACAATATAGTTTATAATTTATTTATATCTTTTCCTAAGTTTGATATATTTAAGACATAATACTGCATATATTATATATTCAAAGTACATAAATATATAAAATTCAAGGTACGCATATACATACAAATATATATGCATACCTATAATTTTATAAACAGTATTCTCCCCTTATCTGCAGACCATATGTTCTAAGACCTCCCCGCCCCCCGTGGATGCCTCAACCACAGATAGTACTGAACCCTATATATATTGTTTTTCTTATACATGAATACCTATGATAAAATTTAATTTATAAATTAGGCACAAGAGGTTAATAACAATAAATAATAAAATTGAGCAATTATAACAACAAACTAAATAAAAGTTATGTGAATGTGGTCTCCTTCTCTCTCTGCCTCTGTTTCTCTCCCTCTCTCTCTGTCTTATTGTACTGCATTCACCTTCTGCTTGCGATGATGCAATGCCTATGTGAAGAGATGAGGTGAGGTGAATACGGTAGTTGTAGTGCTAGGCTACTGTTGATATTCTTAAAATATGTTACAAAGAGGATCATCTGCTTTCGATGATCTTGGACCATCAAGCTGTGATGATGTCTATGACTCTATACAGGTAGTGGATAGGCTGAACAAAAGGATGATTCATATTCCAGGCAGGACAGACATGATGGTGCAATATTTCATCAGGCTACTCAGAATGGCGCACAATTTAAAACTTCTGAATTATTTATTTCCAGAATTTTCTATTTAATATTTTCAGAGTGCAGTTGACTGCAGTGGTAACTGAAACTGCAGAAAGCAAAAACTTGGATAAGGGTATGTGTATGCATGTGTGCATACTGACAATTTCAAGATATACACACACTTTGAAATGAGTTCATTAAGGGACACGTGATTAACTTCATTAGATGATATCTTAGTTTTTCAGGCTATTATGATGAAAAGACATAAACTGAATAGCTTATAAATAAGATAAATTTATTTCTCACAGTTATAGGATCTTCCCAGGAGACTGGGAAGCCTAAGATCAAGGTGCAGGCAAATTTGGTGTCTGGTGAGGGCCCACTTTCAGGTTTACAGAAAGTACATTCAAGCGATGTCCTCACATGGTTAAAGAGAGAAGGAGTCTCCTTTGAGCCTTTTTAAAAAGGCACTGTAGAACCACAAAAACCCAGAATAGCCAAAGCAATCATGAGCAAAAGAAACAAAGCTGGAAGTATCACATTACCTGATTTCACACTATACTATAAAGCTGTAGTAACTAAAACAACATGATATTGGCAAAAATAAATAAATAAATAAACACATTGACCAATGGAACATAATAAAGAGCCCACAAATGAACCTAAGCATGTAAGGTCAACTCATTTTTGACAGAGGTTCCAAGAATACCCAATGGAAAAAGGACAGTCATTTCAATAAATGGTCTTGGGAAAACTGGATTTCCACATGCAGAACAATAAAATTATACCATTATCTCATGCTATATTAAAAAATCAACTCAAAATGGATTTAAAACTTAAATATCACACCAAAACTCTGAAAGTACTAGAAGAAAACATAGTGGAAAATTACATAACAATGGTCTGGGCAATGGTTATTTCAATTTCACCCCAAAAGTGCAGGCAACAAAAGTAAAAATAGACAAATGTGATTACATCAGACTAAAAAACATCTGCACATCAGTGTGCAGAGATAATCATTAATCATTAGGGAAAAACAAATTAAAACCACAATGAGATATGACTTCACATTAGTAGAATGGCTTTTCTCATAAAGATGAAAGATAGCAAGTGTTGGTGAAGATGTTGAGAAAAGGGAACCCTTGTTGGTGGGAATGTAAATTAGTACAGCCATTACAAAAAAACACTATGTAAGTTCCTCAAAAAACTAAAAATAGAATTACCATATGATCCAGCAATTCCACTTCTGGATTTTCACTCAAAATAATTGAAATCAGTTTGTTGAAGAGATATCTGCCCTGCAATGTTTACTGCAGCACTGTTCACAGTAGCTAAGATATGAAATCAACATAAGTATCCATCACTGGATGAATGGATAAAGAACATGCAGTATACATACACAACAGAATACTATTTAGCCTTTAAAAAGAAAGAAATTCTATAATTTTTGACATCATGAATGGAATTAGAGAACATTATGCTAAACAAAATAAATCAAGCACAGAAAGTCAAATACTACATGTTCTCATTTTTATGTGGAATCTAAAATAATCAAACTCATTGAAGCAGAGAGTAGAACGGTGGTCACAGAGTTTGAGGGTTGGGGGAATAGGGTGATGATGGTCATAGGGTACAAAATCTCAGACAGGAGAAATGTGGATTTTTTCCCTTTTTTATGAGTTCTATTGCACAGCATGTTGAACATAGTAAAATATTGTACATTCCAAAATTTCAACTGTTCTCTCAACAAAAATGTTAAGTATTTGAGGTAATGAATATGTTACCTAGCTTAATTTAATTATTCCACATTATATTCATAAATTATAGCATCACTTTGTACTCCTTAAGTTTATATAATTATAAATAGTTAATGTACAATAAGAAAAATAAATAAAAGGCACTAATCTCTTCATGAGGGCCCTACCCCCATAATCTAATCAGCAACCAAAATTCTCACCTCCTTTTGAGGGAATATAAACATTCAGACTACAGCTCTAGAGAAACCCTTTGCTGCTTCCACCATGTGAGGGCACAGCTAGGAGGAATCACCTATGAATCTAGAAGCGGACCATCCGTCACCAGGCACCAAATTATAAGGGCACTAATGTCATTTGTGAGGGTTCTACCCACATGACCTAATCGTCTCCCAATGGCCTTATCTCCTAGCATCATCACCTTGGGGGTTATGATTTCAACATATGGATTCTGAGAAGATACAAACATTCAGGTCCATTGCAAATAATGAACATTTTTTTTTCAAAACTGCACCAATTTACACTACAAGTGAGCCTGTGTTACTGAATGTTTTGCCACACTCTCACTAGCACATCTCTTCAAGCAACAATACTTATTGTATGCCTTCTGTGTACTAGGTGCTGTAGTAGGTGCTACTTTTCTTTAAATAAACTTTTTACTGTGGAAAAATTTTAAATTTGCAGAAAATTTGCAAAAATACAGAGAATTTCTGTTTTTCCCTCTCCCATGTTGCCCTAGAAGATACATATTTTAATATTTGCCAATATGGTGGATATGAAATGCTATCACATTTTATTTTTGCTAAATATCACTATATTAAGACTTCTAAATATTATATATGTACATATATATGTATTTATTTATGGGACAATTGTGTTTCCTTTTTGTGGAAGTTTTATTGTGCATTTTGAGACTTATTTTTCTATTGATTTGAAATTATACAAAAATACAAATCCCTTTCAGTTGACTTTTTGCAATACATTTTCCTGGCTTAATATTTGTCTTTTAATTCTATTTTTAAAAATTTTTTAAATATTTGTCCTCAATATCATTGTCATGAACAAATTTTGTAATGTTGAGCAAACCTTGCTTATCTGAAATTAATTGATCATGACATACTAAGTTGTATATGTATGGTTACATTCAGTTTGTTAATATTTGGTTAAATATTTTCATCTATATTTATGAGTGTCCTTGTCGGATGTTGGTGACAAGGTTGTTAATAACATAAGTTGCAGAGTGTTTACTTTGCTTTACATAAGATTGAAAAATACTTGCTTCTTGAAAATTTAATAGAATGTGCATTTAAAATGATCTAGGCTTTGTTTTTCCTTTGTGGGGAGATTTTAAACTAGAGATTCAAGTTCTTTCTAAGTAATAGGACAATTCAGATATAGTACTTTTTCTTGAGAACATTTTGGTTATTTATATTTTCTCATAGCTTTTTAATTTCACCTAATATTATAATGTAGTGATACATAGTTATTTACAATATTACATAAATATGTTAGAGATAGGGTTTCACTCTGTTGCCCAGGCTGGAGTGTGGACACATTATCATAGCTCACTGTAGCCTTGGATTCCAGGGCTCAAGCAATCCTTCTGCCTCAGCCTCCCGAGTAGCTATGACTACAGACGTGTGCCACCATGCCTGACTATCTTTTTTTGATAAAACTGTCTTTAAGCTTTTAAAAATATTCCATTATTTATCTTCTGCCTTATATCTTTTTAGTGGATTATTGTATGAGAGTTTTCTCATTGTTATTATTCTATCCACAGAAATTTTAATGTTGTTGACTTTTTTCATACATCATTTTGCTTCACTAATTTCCGCTTTTAATCCTTGCTTCTATGTTATAAGTGTTATCCCCTTGTTTTTTTTCTTTTTTAGTTTGGTACTTCTTTAAGTTAGATGCTTGCTCATTCATTGTTAACCTCTATTTCTTTTTAATAAAGATATCCAAGACTATATATGTATTTATCTGTAAATATTTCTGTAGTTACAGAGCATGCATTTTATCACTCCATTCTAACTATATATTTTATAATTAAACTTATTATGACTGCATCCATAAATTATTTAGATGTATGTTTTATTAAAACTTAAAATGTATATGTTGTTTTTATGTATGTTCTAGTTATTATATTTAACAGTGTCATAGTAAATGTGGTGTATATGCTAACAATTCTTCAAAATGTGACTTGGTTTATGGTCTAGAATATGACCAATGTTCTTGAATGTACCATGGTACCAAAATAAATATGTAATATACTGTGTATGTGTGTGTTTGAAAAAGAGAAAGAGAGAAATACTATGAATATCTATTGAGTATATTGATATTAATCTGTTTGATATTCGACTAAGAGAAATTATGTAAATTTCCTATGATTGTTAATTTCTCAACATACCTTTTTCTACTTTTAGCTCTATAGAAGACATTTTATAAGGGGCATGCTGGTGAATATATTTGGATTACTCTCACTCTATTTTAACATTTTACCTCATGCATTTCTCCCAATTGCTCTCTTCCTGCTTCATGTTTCTTTCTTTCTATTGCTTTCATTAGTTCTTTTGCTTGTTTGTTTTTATAGTTTCCTGGTTATAAATTTTATCTCTCTATTTGTTATAAGATTGATTTCTATTAATTTAGTAATTACTCTAAAAATTATGTCATTCATATTTAAGATAAAAATATGTAAGAGGGAATTTATTGATGTCTATAGATATTCTTCCCCTTCCCCTCAATCTAATACTTTAGAATTGTTTGAATCAGAATGCCAAATTTAGTATATTATTCATTAAAATAAATACTCCACAATGCAAACATCCTTTTTATCTTATTATACATTGTGTTGCTTATTATTTAACCACAAATTCACCATTTTGAAAAATCAGTATTCCTTCTAGTATCTCAGACTTTTCTACTATGATGATTTTCCATCTTCCTGATGTACAGTTTTAGAACTATCTTTCATGATTATAAATTTTTTGTTTGTCTGCAAAGTGTCTATATTTTGCTCCACATATTTAACTGAGGTTACATTTCTTGGCTGACAGTTCTTTCTCTCGGTGTTTTTTATATCTTGTTCCATTTGCTTCTATATTGCTGTTGACAATTCTGTCAATTTTTTGTTTCTTTGTAAGAAACATTTTTGTCTTACTCTATAATTTTAAACTATTTTCTTTATCTTTCATGTTTTCCAGTTTAAGTTTGATATGTCGAAATGTGCATTTCTTTCTCACCCTTCTTATAATTTTTGATGAAACAAAAAAATCATGCTTCCTAGTTTTAGGGTATGGAAATAAAAGTAGATATTAATAAAATATTTATATTTCTATATGTCTATAATTAGTATATTATTTAGTATTTATTTTTACATTTAAATAAGTTTAAACATTTGTTTAAATTTTAGAATAAAATTTAAATATTTTTAATTTTAGAATAAAATTTAAATATTATGATGATTCTGTGAAGACAAATACAGTAATTAGATTCTGTAGGCTAGGGTTATAGAAAGAACCACATGCAGATAAATAATGAGGAAGGGTTTTCAGCATCTTTCTCCTTTGAAAATTTGAAACTGGACATGAGATGCTTCAATACAGTTGACAAGATTAATTTATTTGTATGTAAATCTAATTGCAGCCATGGGAATGGAATGGAGCTCCTAAAAACTTTTGCAGAGTGAAAAAAGAGAGGCTCTAGGATAGAAGCAAGGATTCGTGGGAGTGCACAGCCAAAAGAGATTTAAAGGGTCTGGCAAGAAATAAATTAAGAGAGCATTATATCATCAAAGAAAAAGAAAGAGAGATTTTTCAACAAGGCAAGAAATATTCAAAGGGAGGATAGAAGCAAATAAATTATACTGGGAGGTTCTTTTTGACCTACTTCTCAGGGGAGGTTCTTTCGATCTAAGTAGAGATTTCTCGGGTGCATGATAGAAACAAATGTGTGGGTTTCATTGATAAAGAAAAAGGCCTTACATTATGTAACAAATCCTCAAATCTGTTCATAACCCTGCAAAGATATATCCTTCAAAGTGTATATATTCTCTTTGGACCAGTGGCATCTGTAAACTTGTTAGAAATGTAAAATTTGGGGCTCCATTCTAGAAAAAAATTAATCAAAAAGTCTAAGGTAGTTTCCACCCAAGTCCTTTAGATGATTTTGATGCCCACTGAAGTTTGAGAGCCACTGCTCCAATAAAAAGCAATAGTATTTGACAAATTTCTTAAGTGAGTGTCTTGCTATATAATGCTAAACATCACATAATTTGTCATCCTCCATATTTTATAAGTCATTGAAATTTTTCAAGTCTACATTTTAAACATCACTTGAATTAATCTTTCTCTTTCCTTTTACTATTTAATTGTCTCATTTTGAGACTATAGTGTCTTTGGCATCTACTGTGATTATAAATTTGTGTATTATACCTGAACTAGTTTTTTAAAAAATCTTGCATTAGCATTAATATTTTATAAATAATTTTTTAAATGAAGGTATATATATATCACAAATGATTATAAGATATTTGTTATGCATCTTAAGAAATAGCCCAGTGTCAATTCCTTTGAAGCCTTTCATGTGTTCATTCCTAATCATGTTATCCTATAGCTAAGAATAAAAATTATTCTATTTATTATTCCTTTGTTCATTTTTATTGTACATCTATGTGTATACCTTCATTACATATAAGAGTATAGATGCAAACATGAATAAAAAAATAAAATATACTGGTATGTAGAACATTCAGAGTGTAGCTCATGTAGCGAAAACATTCAATAATTTATAATCTGCAAGGCAACTAAGTCAATCAGAAAGCTGTAGATTAAAATCCATTCCTTGCTTGATAACTATTAATAATCTTTGTAATATACCATAATCTTTTGAATCTGAATGTCCTTATCTGTAAAATGATTATAATATTACTTACCTTAGAGCTGTGTATAGATAACTGAGTTAACAAGTACAGCACTTGGATAATTTTCTAACGAAAAGACTTTGGATGGCATATAGGCTAAGTAACCAAACTTCAGTGAGTGATGGGTATAGAGAGGTGGGACCGACCGGTCTCAAATCATTCACTATTGTATCCCCTGCTCCTAGAAGAGTAATTGGTGCCTGAGTGCTTAATAAGTACTTGTTGAAAGAATAAATTCTCACCACTCTTTTCTTTCCCATTAATCTTTAATGACACATAACATTATTTGGCATTGAATAAAATATATCTCTCTTCTTACCAGTGAGGATGAACACTTTGTCAATGTTTTTGTGTTGTTGAAATGCTTCTTTTTATCCTTTTTCTGCTTTTAAGTGAAACTTTTGAAGTTAATTATATTTTATAGAAATGTGCTCAGATCTTAAGCAAGCAACTTGATAGCTTTTCACAAAGTGAGAATTGTATAATCACCACCTAAATCAAGGAATTGAATATTGCTTGCCATAAGCACCCCAAGTGGTAATTACTTCCCTTCTCTTCAAATTTAACCATTAGTAATTTTCATGTTTTCAAACTCATATACTATGTATTCTTTTGTGTCTGACTTCTTTCATTTGTGAATCTATTTGAGACTAATTTACACTGTGGATTATAAAAAACTTAATTCTCCTTTTAAAATATTATAACATAATAATAGTTCATAATTTATCAATTCTGAAGTAGTTTGCAATTAATGTTCACTGTAAAACTAAGGCTGCTATGAGATTTCTTGCACATATATTTGGAATTATATATAAGAACATTCTGTTGAGTATATATTTAGGAGTGGAATTGGTTTGCTGTTGGGTTTGCTTATGTTTTGGTTTATTACATATTGCCAAACAGTTTTCCAAAGTGATTTTTTTTTCAAATTTTTATTTGTCTATAGCTGCATTTATTTTGCCTTTATCATTGAATGATAGTTTAACTTCCAACTCTTTGAATGTATTGTTTCTATAATTTCTTTGTTGCTCTTGAGAGATCTGCTGTCAATCTAATAGTTTCTTTGTAGGCAATGTTTTGTTTTTCTATTTTTATAAGTACAACTGATGAACAAAATAGGTTTGAACTTTGCAATTCTACTTACACATGGATTTTTTTCAACCAAAAGCATATAAAAATACACTATTATTGGGATGAGAAACCCTCATACATGGTGGGCCAGCATCTGGCACATACAGGTTCCACTGGACTGACTGTGGGACTTGAGTTCATGTGCAGATTTTGGTATATGACCAAGCCCCAGCAGATACCGAGGGACAAGTGTACTGCATTTTGTTGTTTTATTACAACGTGTCTGATGATTTTGTAAGATTATTAAACCTGAGGATGCATACCTTCCATTAGTTCTAATAAAGTCCCAATTATCTCTATGAAAATAACTTCTCTTCAAAACAACAAAAGCCATATATGACAAACTCACAGCCAGCATCATACCAAATGGGCAAAGTTGAAAGCATTCTCCCTAAGCACTGGAGCAAGACAAGGATACCCATTTTCACAACTTACGTTCAACATAGTACTAGCAGTCCTAGCCAAAGCAATCAGGCAAGAGATTAAGGCAACTACATCTGAAAAGAGGAAGTCAAGTTATTCTTGTTTGCCGATGTTATGATCTGATACCTAGAAAATCCTAAGTACTCCTCCAAAGACTCCTAGAATTAAAAAATGAGTTCAGTAAAATCTTAGGTTATAAAATCAATGTACATAAATTAGTAGCATTTCTATATACTAACAACAAGCAAGCTGAAAACTAAATCAAAAACTCAATCCAATTTACAATAGCTGCAAAACAAACAAACAAACAACAACAAAACCCTTGGAATACACTTAACCAAGCAGATGAAAGAATTCTACAAGCAGAACTACAAAACACTGATGAGATACCACCTTACCCATATGTTTATTGCAGCACAATTCACAATTACAAAGATATGGAATCAACCTAAGTGCCCACCAGCTGGATAAAGAAAATGTGGTACATATACTATAAAATACTACATCTATTTTTCCTCCATGTTTGCATTTTTAGTAATTTTTCAGCTCTAATCTGTCCACTCATTCTATCATGTTATGTTTATTTTTCTGTTTAAACTACCCATTGAAGTTTCAATTTCTATTAATACTCTTTTTATTATTTCTTAAATTTTCTAAGGTTATTTTTACATTTTCCTGGCTATTTGATAGCTTTTCCTTTCAAAAATTTTCATGCAATTTTATATTTATTTTATCATATTAAATATGCTTTTATATAATCTTTATCTGAGATTATCATCTGACCTTTCAACAAGAATAATTTTGCTTCAAGCTCTTGTGTACTCTGGATAACATTTTGTATGTGCTGAGACTAGAATTCCTCAAGGCTTCATGTTTGCAAATATGGTGAGCCCCAGATTCCATCCCTACAGAGATTTTACATTTGTTTCCATTAGATGTCTTAAAATACTTGCAAAAAAGAACAACTTTCTTAAGTTATTTTCTCATTTTATGGGTTTCAATATCACTGGGAAACCAAACTCTCAAATAAGAGTATTTACAAATGATTGGGAAATACTTTTCTTTTTTCTTTCTTTCTTTTTTTTTTATTTTAGCACCCAAATCAAGCCAAGTCAGAGAGGCTTCCTTGTCATCTCTCATTCCAAATGATAGATTTTTTTCAGTCCAGGCTTTCACTGAACATGTCGTTATTCACATATCCTGGATTCATGTAAAGGTCTTTTCAATTACAACTTCCTCCTTGAATTTGCCCAAGGCCTTTCTCCTGCATTGTGCAACCCTTCATTTCCAAGTCCCTTAGTTACAGAGATCGGCAAGAGTCCCCAAGGGTAGGCAAAATCTTAGCATTTACCAGCAGCTCAAATTTTTAATTTTTCTCTTTCCACCCTTGGATGTTTACCAGTACGCCCTTCTGAATTCTGTTATGAAGCTAAAAAAAAAAAAAAAAAAAAAGTTTGTGTTTTAAGGAGCATTTTAATTTTTGGCAATAGGGACTTTTCTGGCTCTCTAGTCCATAGCATTTCCAGAAATAAAATACTCTCAGCAGTCTTAAAGGTCTTTACATATCAAACTGTTTCTGATTTCCCTCGCTATTCTTCCTATTAGCTATTCTTGCTATTCCTTACAAGCTGCCAAGTAAATGGTAGCCAACAAATATCAATTTCTTGTTGAGAGATGAATAAAATGGACTGATTTATTTAGGGAACCACATATAGTTCAATAATGTTAGAGAATAAGATGAAGTCTGGTATCAGAAGCTAAATATCAAGAAGTAGATAGCAATTTCACAGAAATAAGTCTTTTATGTAATCTGAGGAACTTGATTTTAATTCAGGAAGAATATCACTGAAGGGTTTAGGATTGACTGATATTATGACAGGTGGCTCATGGAAGAGGACCATATTATGGTTCTCCAGAGAAACAGAACTAACAGGACTATCTCTCTTATCTCTATTTCTTTTATATATATATATATATATATATATATATACACACACATATATATATATATATATTTATATACACACATATATATGGAATTGCCTCATGTGATTGTGGGGGCTGGCATGTCTGAAATTTGTAGGGTGGCCTGGCAAGGCTAGAAACTCAAGGTAAGAGTTGATGTTGCAGTCTTGAGTCTGGAATACACAGGGCAGGACAGCAGGTGGAAAACTTAGGCAGAGTTTCTATGTGTCAGTCTTGAGGCAGAATTGCTTTTTCTTATGGAAACTTCAGTCTTTGCTCTTAAGGCCTTCAACTGATTAGAGGAGGACCACCTACATTAGGGAGGGTAAGCTGCTTTACTTAAAGTCTACTGATTATAAATGCAAATCACATCTAAAAAACATCTCCACAGTAATATCTAGACTGGTATTTGAACAAACAGCTGGACACTATAGCCTAGCCAAGTTTACACATATAATTAACCATTATAACAACTGAGCCTGGGTGCAAACAACATGAAACAAATCAAAGCAAACAAAATCAGAAGTTAATTTTAACAGTCCAGGCCAGAGATGAACAAGGGCTGCATCAAGCTACATTGATAAAAGAAAAACAAAGAATTATATATTTGTAATAATATAATTCAGAAATTCCCAGTGTGAGAGAAAACACAAAAGATCAAGTTGTCAAAGCAAAGTCATGTAATTCAGAGATTTTGCCTAGTGTCAAGCTTCACTAATAAATCGAAAAATAATCTCCAAGCAGAGGCAAAGAAGGGGAAGGACTGAGAAAGCCAATCTAGTTCTCAAGGTCCTGTCTTGTCATAAAAAGAAGTTCTCTAGCTCAGATTTAACATGTTAGATATTTAATCAATGTATGGGGTTATATATCTTACACAAAATGGAGACGTTTTGTTTTAAAACATCTGCATTTTATACTTAGTTACACAGCTTATGTGGTATTTTCCATGTCTTACAAATCCTCTATTTCTAGGTTGGTTTATGATCAGCCATCCTAAACAGCCCAAATACTATGAATCACAGTATGAATATTCCTTTAGTGAGGATTGTTATGAACTGAATATTTGTGCTCCCCTAAAATTTGTATTTTGTAATCCTAATCCCCAATGTGATGGTATTTGAAGGTGGGATCTTTGGGACATGATTAGGTCATGAGGGTTGAGATCTCATGAATGGGATTAGTGTTCTCATAAAAGAAACCACAGAGAGATACCTTGTCCCTTCCACCATGTGAGGATGCAGTGAGAAGACAGCCATCCATGATCCAAGAAGCAAGCCCTCAACAGACACCAAATCTGTAAGCAACTTTGTGTTGTCATTCCCAGCCTTACGGAATGGTGAGAATTAAATGCTTATAGTGTAAGCCAATTAACCTACAGTATTTTTGTTAGAGCAGCATGTTCAGACCAAGATAAGGCTCCTCCTACTACAACTTGTTTGTTTGCCAAAGGGTCTGTAAGCATTATATTTATTTAATACAATAATATTAGAGATGGTCCCTAAATTTCCTTGTGCAAAATTCCTAAAAAAGGGAGGAGATGGATTGCAGACCTACTGCTTAACTTGACTTTGAGAATTTTTCAGCCTGGTATATTTCATGGAATAAATGTCCAACAGATATTAATGGGTTCAATGTCAACAAAGGCCCCCAAATTATAGATAATTTTAATCATATTAAATGTTTTTAATAGGATTTTTTTGAAAAAAATTATAGAAAACCTGAGAAGATAGTACAGAGAGTTCTCATATGTCCCCAATCCAATTTTGCCTATTAACATATTATATTAGTGCAGCACATTTAATGAACTGATATTGATAAGTTATTAATTAAAGTCCACATTTTTTTCAGACTTTCTTAGCTTTACCTAATGTCCTTTTTATGTACTAGGATCCCATCCAGGACATTATATTACATTTAGTTGCCATGTCTCCTTAGTCTCCTCTTGACTGTGACAATTTCCTAGACTTTCCTTGTTTTTGATGACTGACAGTTTTGAGGAGTGCTGGTCAGGTATTTTATATAGTTTGTATATTAGTCAGGGTTCTCCTGAGAAACAGAACCAAAATCATATTAATTTGTTATAAGGAATAGTCTCACATAATTATGGAAGCTGACAAGTCCAAAGTCTGTAGAGCTGATGTCCAGTTTGATTCTGGAGTCTGGAAGCTTATCTAGAAATAGGAAGAGTTGACAGTACAGTTTTAAGGCTTTCAGACAAGATAATTCTCTCTCACTTGGGGGAGAGGCAGCCTTTTAGTCTACTTAGGCCTTCAACTGATTGCACAAGGCCCATCTACATTATGGAGAGTAATCTGATTTACTCAGTCTACCAATTTGAGTTGTCAATCTCATTCAAAAATAATCTCACAGAAACACCCAGAATAATGTTTGACCAAATATTTGGGTGTTTGCTTGGCCAACTTCGTGGCCCAGTTAATTTGACGCATAAAATTAACCATAATATTGCCTATCTGTTGTAATTTTTCTGATGTGTTTCTCATGATTTTATGAGACTGATTTTATGGAATTTAGGGAGGAGGACCACAGAGACAATATGCCATTTATATTACATCATATTAAGGGCCTGTATTATGAAGATGACATCACTTTTGATGTTGATTTAATCACTTGGCTGAAGTAGAGTTTGTCAGGTTTCTGTAGCGCAAAGTTTCTATTTTCCCCCCTTCCCTCACTGTATTCTTTGAAGGGACCCAGGAGCCCACAATTAAGGGGTAGGCAGTTACGCTCTCTTTCTTGGGAGAGGAAAATCTGAATAAAGTACTTGGAATTTTCTTCTTTGGAGATTTATCTATTCCCCCATATGTTTATTTATTCAATTATTCATATACATAAGTATATGCTCATAGAAATTTATTTTATACTTTGGGTTATAATCCTATCAGATGATACTTGTTTTTTTTTTTTTTTGGTTTGTTTTTGCACAAATCATCCCAGCTTTAGTCATTAGATCCCCCCATGTTTCACTTATTCAACCTACACTCCTTCTTCTGAACCTCTAACAATCACTGATTTTTTTACTGCCTCTATAATTTTGCCTTTTCCAGAACATCATATAAATGGAATCATGCAGTATGTAAGTCTTTTATATTGGCTTTAAAGTATGCATTTAGATTTCATTTCTATCTTTTTGTGAATTTGTAGCTCATTTCTCTTTCTGAATAAATAATATTCACTTGTATGGATATTCCAGAGTTTGTTTATCTATTAACCCATTGAAGGACATCAGAGATACTTTCAGTTTAGGGAGATTAGGAATAAATCCACGGCTAATATTCACTTGCAAGTTTTCTGTGGACATATATTTTCCTATCAGCTAGGTAAATACATAAGTATGCAATTACTAGGTCATATGGTAAGGCTTTGTTTAGCTTTGTAGAAAAACGCCAAATTGTTTTTCAAAGCAACCATACCATTTTGCATTCCCATCAGCAATGAATGAAATATACTGTTGTTCCCCATCCTCACCAGCATTTGGTATTGAGAATTTTTAAAATTTTATGTTAGCCATTTTAAAAGGTGTGTAGTGGTATACATTGTGGCTTCAATCTGCAATTCTCTGATTATAAATGATGTTGAACATCTTGTCATTTACTATCCGTATATCTTCCTTGGTGAGGTGTTTGTTCAGATCTTTTAATCAATTTTAAATAGGGTATTTTTTTCTAATTGTTGAGTTTTAAGAGTTCCTTGTATATTTTTGATACAAGCCCATCATTACATATGTAGGTACTGTGTCTCTTCTGTTCATAGTCACTTAACAGTGTCTTCTGAAAAATAGAAGATTTTAAACATAATAAAGCCTAACTTATTTTTTTTCTATCATGGGTTTTTCCTACATTGTACCTAAACACGAACATCATGTAGAATTTCTTCTAAACTATTAAATTTTTATTTAATAAAAATTGTATGGTTTTATATTTTAGATTTAGGCCAATTATCTGTTATGAATTACTTTTTATAAAGCGTGTCTAGTGCAAGATTTATAGTGAAAAACAGTGGAATTTGTTCACTTTAAAAAATATACATGTGTCCAAATGTGTACCCACTAGTTATTAACACTAAAAAGCCTATTCTTTCTCTATTGAGTTGCCTTTGCTTCTTTGTCAGAGATGAGTTGACTCTATTTGAGTGTGTCTATTTCTGGCTGAACTGTTCTTTCTGTTTCATTGGTTTATGTTTTTATTCTGTGTATACCATATTCTCTTCATTATCAGTTTTAATAGTAAGTCTCACAGGCATAAGCCACCATGCCCGTCCTCAGTTAAAACATTCAAAAAAGTTTATTTTACCTGCACGTTTCCTTCTCTGATACTTTTCCATTCTTCATGTAAGTTCAAGTTTCTGACCTGTTTCATTATTCTTCTCTCTGAAGAACTTTTAACATTTCTTGTGTTTTAGTCCTGCTGGCAATGAATTACTTCAGTTTCTGTTTGTCTGAAAATATCTTTATTATCTTCACTTCTGAAGAATAATTTTGCTAGATACAAACTTTTAGGTGTTTATTTATTTATTTATTTTGTATTTCCCTCATTCCTTTAACTATCTCGCTCCATTCTCCTCTTGCTTACACAGGTTCTGCTGAGAAGTCCTATGTGGTTTTTATCCCTTTTCCTCTGTAGATAAGGAGCTTTGTTCCTCTGGGTTCTTTTGAGCTTTCTATTGGTCTTTGGTTTTCTATAATTTAAATATACTATGTCTACATACAGATTATTAGTAATTTCATGCTTGGCGTTCTCTACACTTCCTGCATCTGTGGTTTGGTGTCTGTCATCAATTTTGGAAAAATTAATTTGGTCATTACTTCTTCAAATATTTCTTCTGCTCTGTTTTCTCTTTTTGGTGTTTCAACTAAGCATATGGTATACCTTGCACAATTCTCATTCCAATTAAGCATATGGTATATCATATGTCATAGAGTTTTTGGATATTCTGTTCTGGTTTTGCATTCTTTTTTCTCTTTATGTTTCAGTTTGGAAAGTTTCTATTGGCATGTTAAATTCACCAATTCTTTCCTTGGCCATGTCCAGTATACTGATGAGCCTATCAAAGACATTCTTCAATTATGAATCAGTGTTTTTGAATTTGAGAATCTTCTTTGGAATTTTTCTTAAGTTTCATCTCTCTGCTTATATTACCCATCTGTTCTCACATGTTGCTACTATTTCCACTATAGCCCTTAACATATTAATCATAGCTCCTTTTTTTTCTGAATTCCTTGTCTGATAATTTCAAAATATGTGTCATATCTGAGTCTGTCTCTGATGCTTGCCTTGTCTGTTCAGACAGTATTTTTCTTGCCTTTTAGTAAGCTTTATAATTTTTGGTTGAAGCTGGATATGGAATGATGTATTAGGTAATAGGTAAAAAGTCAACAAGTGAGTTTTTATGTTAATCTGGCTAGGAATTGGTCTGTGTTAAATGTTTGCTCTAGTTGTAAGTTCTTGTGGCATCAATTTCCACTAGTGACCTAGGTTTTGTCTCCTCTCTTGCCTATGGGGTGTCCTAAGTACTTCTTCCCAAATAGAGCCTGTGCCTTGCCGTTCTTTTAGCTTTATCCAGCTATTATACTGCTTATTTGGTGGGGAAGTATGTGGGAGGGGACATATTCTGTAATATTATGATTGTATCTCAGTATTGCAGTGGGGCTCTGTACTTGGACTGTGATCTTACAAGATTTTCTTAGCTTTTTTCCCCTCTGTTATGTGAGACAGGAAGACTAGAAGCGGCTGAAGGTGGGTCACTGCCCTTCCCTCTAGCTGTACAAAGACTTTTGCCATGAAGAGTAATACTTTTTTCACACAGAATTCTTTGGATGTATTTCAAAATGCTTACTTTTTCACTCCTTCTGCCAGATAAGACTTTTCTTGGCTCTACACCTTGAAAACCAGGTGGCATACCTTGTAAATAAAAGTCCCAAAAGTGTGAGGGATTTGCCTTTACATGTACATGCCCTTAAAACTGTGATGCTAAGGAGTTTCTCAACAGCTTCCAGTGTTTCATTAAAATTACCACTGTATGTTCATATCGTTATGGTTCCAGTAACTTTTATTCTAGGTAAGCTGATCTCATCTGTGATACTCTTTTTTGCCTGTCTTAGATGTTAGGATTCTGGTTTTCCTTGAGACTGCAATTTTATGATGGATCAAAAAAAAATCATTATTTTTTAGTTTTTTCTCTGTTTTCTTCTCATATGGATAGGAATGATGACTTCTAAGCTCTTTACACGTTTAAATCACAACTGTAACTCTAGATAAAGTGTTTAATGCTGCAAGATTTCTTAGAGACTTTGAGTCAAGAAAAGTCATAACCGATTTCTTAAGCTTATCTGACCATTCTCCTTTTGTAAGAATCAAGTGTGAGATACAGTGTTCTATGGAATATAACCAGTCCAACCATAAGCAGATCTAACTGCAAGTTGTTATTATATATGGCATCCATATTTTCTAACCAGTTCTCTAAATGGCTTTCATAAATCAATAAAAGCATTCACAATCATCAACTGTTAACTCTTGGAAGATCAAAACAATACCTTCTTTGCTTTGTAGTTTCAAAGTTTGACACGAATATCTGGTATATAGATGGCTTTAATAACAATGTATTGAACAAACAATGAGTAACAAAAACACAATTATTTTATGTGATAGTTTATAATGCAAAAGTTTTACCCTGGGAATGAATGATTGATAAGTAAAATAATGTAAATAGGATTACTGAGGAGGAGGAGTAGATCCATAAAGGCTGAGAGATATCACTGAAGCACATGTGGGTGGAATATGTTATCAAATGTTTCGCACTGCAGAATTCATGCACTGTATGTATGCTTTACTCTATGAAATACTGGCAGAGACAAAATTGGATAACTCAGCTCCTTATGAAGAAAATGGAATAAAATGGGAGAACTTACCAGAGTTAAGGACAGGTTTTCATTGGTGGTTACCTCACAAGCTCCCAGTTCTACACTGGTTTATATAGTAATTCAAAGGCAAAAAGATTACTTATTAAACAATAACTCTTTGTTAAATTTTAAATTAACTGAGTTATTACTATAAATTATTTGGTTAACCTATGAGGAATCTACTTTAATTTTATTTTTCTTCAAAGAGTGATTTGCCTCTTACTGAGAAATTTCAAAAGGAAAGTAATTCTAACCTTTGAAGTACTGTTTAATAGGCTGGTAAATGTCTAATTCTTTGATATGCATCCTGTAGATATTGAACATTTGTCTAAACATTTTAAATCATAATTATACATTTACATTTAATTTGTTTCACAAGTACTAGTATCATATTATTGACAGGGAGAACAATCAGGTAAATCCCAAACTGCTTGCCATATTTCAGGGTTTTTCTAATAGCTTACTAAACAGAATGAATTATATTTAAGAATGAGTGACTCCAATGCAGTTCCTGGTAATTTTGATTGTATAAAATATAGAAGAGCAAACACAAAAATTTACTATAGAAGTATCTGAGTTGCCCGATTTTCAGTAATAAAAAATATGCCTTCTGGGAATCAACTGAATAATATCTCAGAAATATTGATAACAGAAAGTGAGGTGTAGTGGAGGGAAAGCAGAAATTTATATAAAGAGGAAACTTTGTTTTAGAAAGTCTAGCTCTTGGACAATATAAAGCAGGCACAATTTTTTTCACATTCAACCTAACATTTCTCTCCTTTTACCCAACTTCTCAGTGGTATTCTCCCCAAATATTTATTTTACTTAAAAATTAAATTTGCCCTTTCTGTCTACCTGAATATAAAATATTTGAGCAAATCTGTTTAATTATAAAACTTTTTAAATTAACTCATTAACTACTATCTAAAACTGTGGACTTGTGAACTGGCATGTATATGCCAGTTCAGTTCATTGTTTTATTCTAAAAACAATTCCCATTATTTTCATCCTTAAGCCCTATGTTCCTCTACCTAAATGATGTCCTAGCCAGAGCAATCAGGCAAGAGAAAGAAATAAAGGGTATCCAAATCAGGAAAGAGGAGGTCAAACTATCTATTTAAAATTTTAAAGCTAGAAAGATAAAGGTTGCAGTATTGGTAAGGAACATTTGATATCATATGAAGTAAAAAATAGATCATGCCAACAATATTAGGAATCAGGAAACCATATCATGTTCTGTCTTCTAATATTGCAATTTGCACTATAATATGCATGTCTGTGATTTTATTAGTTTAATCAAACTATTTCTGAAAGTATATAAGCATTAGTTCATGAAATTATAACATTGGTGGGAAAAGTGAAGGAACAACATGTATATTCATATATTTTAAAATTTATTCCTAGTTTAAACTACTTAAAATAATAGTAGAAATAACAGTTTCTGAGTATGTGTTAGCTATTATGTACCTGGAACTGTTCTAAGCACTTTACATGTATTAACTCAGTTAATCCTCATAAAAATCATGTGACATCAGACTATTATTTTCATCATCACCATATTAAATATGAATTTCAATTTATATTGAAATTTGGAGTCAGGAATCCAGAACAAGCACCATGGCTATAAGACTTACTCTCTTAACACCATGCTACTACAAGTCCACAGTTTTAGATAGTAGTTAATGAGTTAATTTAAAAAGTTTTATAATTAAACAGATTTGCTCAAATATTTTATATTCAGGTAGACAGAAAGGGAAAGCTAATTGGTGCTAGCACCATTTCCTTTGGAGCACAGATATGCCATCAAAGAGTTCTCAGTTTATACTTCACAAGCCACTATCAATTGGTCACATTCATTCTACAGCATGAAAACTATCAGCCAACCTTCCTGTGTGGAGTTGACTTGTCCTAAAAGGCTAGATAATATTTCAAGACTAGACAATGAATGGCTTTCATATTTGGGACTGAGTCTGAAAAAATATATATAGCAGTACAATTTGGGCTCTTCATATCCCTCAAAAGAACTTTTATTGTCTTTGTTGTGTTTTGGTTCTTTCACATATAAGGATAAAAAAAAAAGCTTTAAAATGGTGTTTCTTGGTAGAGAACCATCAAGTTTGAATACTTAAAATGACAATCATGCAGTAGAAAAAGCAATACACTGCTGACTTCAAGTCTTTAAATTTCTGTTGGGATTTGAGGCATCTACATAACACCACACACTATCATGTGTCATTTTCACTGTTTATAGACCAGAAAGAGTATTTCTTGCTTCTTGGTTATCACTGATCTAGTATTCTCTTTGCATAAAGGCTTAAACCAAAATCCTCCAAGGAAAAATAATGTCAGGATGTTTTTCCTTTCCCCTCTTAGAATACTGACTACAAAGCATGAATTCTTAGATTGAATCTGAAGAGTTAACAAGCATTGGAACAATTTAAGAAAAACAAGTGTTTCTTTTCTACAAGGAGTGCCTAGAATATAGAAAGGAATGCCAAGTCAGCTGTATATTTAAAAAGTCACATATAAAATCAGGTGTTGATCCAAGTTGCAACTGAATACATTCTTTTAGAAGGAATGTAGACTGCTTTTAGCATATGTAGAAGGTGACAGGAAATAGATTCAGACTTAACTTCAAGTATCCGCATGCAGTATCATAGAAAAGAGAGACTCGGGGTGTTGGGGGGGGAGGGGACGGGTGTTTACCTACATGATGAGAGCGATGTGCACTGTTGGGGGAATGGACACCCTTGAGGCTCAGTCTCGGGGGGTTGGGAGGGGCATGGGCAATATACTTAACCAGAACGGTTGTACCCCCATAATAAGCTATAATAAATAAATAAATAAATAAATAAATAAATAAATAAATAAAAGAAAAGAGAGACTGAATAGCAACTTTCCTAACTGTTTAATTCAATAAGTTCTTCTATGTTACATTAGACTTTTATGTTGTTCTGAGGTAAGGGTTCTGCATCCCCAAATGATCTAAAAGAAAGAAAAACAATTAAAGATTACTAAGCGTAAAAATTTCATGTTTAACATAAAATGGCTAAATCCATCTGGACTTGAGTCTGGCAAGTGGAGACATCTGGAAAGTGTTTTTGGGCTGTTGTAACTTTTGGCACAATGATTTCTTTCAAAGTATCTATTTAGAAAAAAAGAATTCAAAGGGGAATGCATAATTCTTTTAGTTACTATCGTATTCGAAAATTCAGAATCTTCCAAACTAGGGTAGAATGCATTAGTTCTTCACTGGAATTCTTTTTCTTTATCTAGGCTGGTTTACTAGTGTTCTAAAAGAGGTAGCATTGAGTTGACATTTTCTAAGAAAGAGAGAAAGAATGAAAGTGAAAGTGAGAGACAGAGATACAGAGAGACAGGAAGAAGAAACCAGAGAGAGAAAGAAAGAGAGGAAGAAAAAAAGAAAGAAAAAGAGAGACAGAGAAAGAATAAAGGAAAAAAGGAGAGAAAAAAAAGAAGAGAGGAAAGGAAAGGAAAGGGAAAGGAAGGAAAGGGAAGGGAAAGAAGGAAAGGAAAGGAAAGGAAAAAGAAAAGAGAAGAGAAGAAAAGAAAAGAAAAGACAAATGGAAAGAGAGAGGGGAAAAAAATTTATGTCTGTACAGTCAGTCTCCAGATTTGGAATATTTTCTCAACAGTTTGCACATATCCCATTGGAGCTTTCTTATCTAGCAGGCAATGTATTAATACTTATCTTCTTCTCCTTTAATAAATCAAGGTGGTTTCTCATTTATTTTATTTATTTTTATTAATAGTTTTGGTTTTTGTTTTGTCTTATAAATAAAAAGTGCTTTAAATTATTCATGTTTGAAACTCCAAATGCTTTTTCACAGGGCTTTTGATCACGGTGTTCCTTTAGAGAATACATCTTAAAAAGTAAATATGAATTCAATTTTCACTTTATCAGCATATATCAGTTCAGTTTGTATTTTGGGTGGAATGCCTTTTTATATAGTGTTTAGATCATTGGGGTCAAGGTTAGAATGTCTTTAAATACATAGCACATGAAATGCAATGATAAAAATATGTGATGGTTTTTAATTTGCTGTCATAAAAAACATAAAGCTACAGGGAACCTAAAACAATGAAGATTCCGTACTTATCTTTGTCCAGCAGATACCAGACCAGGTGTCTCTGTAAAATATCCCTGCATGAAATCGTAACTCTTAAAGGTTTGGATTGTTTTGGAATTACTGATATTCGTGGACATTTGAGCTAGAATTTAATCAAAATGTGTACATTCCAACGATTTTTCAGCATGACTTCTCATTCATCATTTAAACATAAACTTTAAGAGGAATAAATCTATTAATCTTTCATGGAAACAGAAGACAAAGTTTGTTTTGTCTATTGTTCTTGCAGATGGTGTAATAAAGGATTTAGAGATGAGAACTGGATGGGAGACATGAAGATCGTGTTAGGGAGTAGGAAAAAAGATGCCTCCTTAGAAAAGAGCTGATGGAAGGATTAAAGAAAAGTAATTGTTAAGGTTCAGAAAACACTTTCTCTTACAAAAATCAAAGACAAAAGTTCTGAATTTAAAATTTTAGTATTCTTTGATTTGTTACATTAAAGAATTCCTATAGAGGCCACCACAGAGCTTGGGGGCATTCAGCATTATCCTTCCTTCTCTCTCTGCTTGTTAGCTAACTTCAGCTGGGGTAGAAGAACCACCTGCACCTGAAACT
Organism: Varecia variegata; assembly: GCA_028533085.1. Taxonomy (NCBI): domain Eukaryota; kingdom Metazoa; phylum Chordata; class Mammalia; order Primates; family Lemuridae; genus Varecia; species Varecia variegata. Next base: position 18,872,419 of record CM052441.1, on the reverse strand, counting down.
GAATGCTTTCTTGTAGGCGCTCAAGCTCATTGCATTGTGTGATAAGCTGCAAACAGAACTAGCACCCCCTCAGTTCCCCCACCCCCGAACTTGTTTGCTTTAGTTTGAGTTTTGCTCTGAGTTTTGCTTTTAATTGCTTTGATAAGCATCTGAGGGGAACTCAGAAATGATGATACCTTTAATCTTATTGTTCCCATTATTGTGTATTTTCCTGTCTCATAACTCATTGAGTGTAGTTCTTAGCTCACCTGGTGGATTATTCTTTAGGGCAGGAAACCAACCTTCAATATTCTTCAGTTCCTTCCTTGATTACTGTCACAAAGGACACATAATATGTGCTTTATCAACATTTTTTAAAATTAACTAGTTGTCCTAAAGCACTTTTGAGAAAGCCCTCAAGTCCCATTGAATCCCGGGGGAGTTTTATAAAGAAAGCTGGGTAAAGAGAGTGTAAGGCAAGGAAACAGTAAGTTAAAAAAAAATGAGAAAAATCAAGAGGAACAACAAAAACATCAAGGCCATGATAGGAGATGACCAGGCCTTTAAGAGAATAACCACACAGAGGAGCCTGATAGGATTCCTCAGTGCTTATTTGGATACACCTCTCCAGGGACACACGGATCTTTCCTACAGCACGTGGATGTGATTGGCAGCTAAAGAGATGGACTTCAGAAGTCAGGACAGACCACCACAAGGAAACCTGTGCTCAGAACAGGATGCAGAACAACATAACTTACCAATATCCATCTGACCCACCTCTGGCTTAGAGCAGACCGCTCCTTGCCCTAGTATTTGCCCAAAAGCCTGAACATTTTTAATGGTTTTCAGAGGATACCTGGAGACCCCTGCAGTATGACGAGATGTGGGGAAGTCAGGGCCTGTAACTACCCACTGTGAAGTATCCTGGAAAGAGGTGTAATAGATGAAGTACTGCTAACATATCATTCTTACTGTTCTCAGCCTAGATTAAATAATGAGTTAATGGTCCAGGGGAAAAAAAATCAACAAAAGCAGAGTTCCCATTGAAGAAAGAGGAAAAACTTGGATGAAACACATAAATTCTCCTACTTTCCAGCATGTGGTTAAAATTAGGCTTTCGGCTTCCTGCAGGTCCTTATTTCATTCATTTATACAGCTGGGCACTTTGTTTTGGAGCTGTAGAGAAGCTGCTTGAAAGACCAAGGAAGTGAGTTCTTTAAAAAGCATTAAATTGGATCAGTTTAGAAAATTGTTAAATCCTAATGTGATGCCCAAATCAACTTAAATGACTCCAGGGCAGTAGTTAAAGATGTTTTATACATTTCCAGTCTTTAGCATAAAATAAACCAGACACATCAAATGGAGGAATATGTGTGAGTTTCTCTATTCTTGGTTCTGTTCATGTCTTATAATGAAAAACTTGTGCATATGTCCAAAAAAAAAAAATCCTTCTTTTTTATAAACCATCTTCAGTTCTATTATCTTTGATTGAATGAGGTTTGTGCAATGAGCTATTCTATCTTTAGAAGAGCAATCTTTTCTTCATCATATGTGGCTTTTAATGTGCCCTTTATGCTATTTTCTGAATGGTGATAGTTTGCCCATAACGAGAAAAATATGTCTAGCCCACTGATCAAAAATACCAAAAATCTTTCTCAGACTGAGGGCTAGCAGACAGAGCTATTTGTCAACAGCGTGTATTCCCCTCAGGTAATTTGGATTCTTTCTTTTTCTTATTTTTAGTACCTCTTTTATCAAGCCTCTTAAATTCATGCCTAGCATGTCAAATGCATTTTAAAAACAGCTGTCTACTGCTGGCTTTGGAGAACAGTAGAGGATTAGGAGAGGATGGAAAGAGTTAATTCTTTGAGTTTTCACACTGGAATAAAGTTAATAGGCTGCCAATAACATGGGTTATAGTTGCAAAAGCTAAAGTTCTAAGTAATCCTAAAGGGAAAGAGGAAAATTGTTCCTGACAAGCTGAAATTACTTTATAAAACCTCTTATGTGTTGAGAAGCCCTGAGTTGGTCAGGGCATGGAGCTTATTTCAATGTTTAACTCAGCCTGTTTATAAAGAAAATATCTTGCCCAATATCCGTTTTCCTCAAGCATGTCCTTTAACCCAGTATTTTTTGTTTCTTTTTTATTGTTGGCATGGCGACTAAGAAGCACTCCACTAGACTGATCAATGCATGGTTACATCAACATAACATTTGCAGTCAAGTTCCCAGGAGCCTTCCTCCTGAATCTGTCATTTTGATTCGGATAACTAAATCAGACTAAGCACAGCAATGATAACGGATGACTTGCCTCATTAGCTGGCTCCCGCTGCTTCATGCTGCCAGGAAGCTCTACGGTGACTGCCTAGGATCTTGGGAGAGATAACTGTTTTTTGAAATTATTTTGGTGCATTTTTCTTGTAATTCTCATCTTGCATTTTGACAGTAATTTTATAGGATGACATATGTATCAAATCCATATGCCTGGATATTCCTTCCCTAAATATGTGATATGTGATTGGTATTATGAAGACTGAGACGACAGGCTTAATCTAGGGGACTATTGAAAAATGTCCTTCAAATTTGTCTCCTTCAAAAGCTGCGTATCTTATATCATTTTAATTAATAGTTTTAGAAATAATAAGATGTTCTGTGTGGAAGCAGATTCTGCGGTAAATGCTATTCCAGCTCCAAAGTGATATTTCAGTTGGACCTTGGTACGTGTTGAGCTTTAATATATAAAACAATCTCTTTTTTTTTTAAAAAGGAACAACTAATTATTTGTAGAAATTTTGGAGGGGAGACTAAACAAGCAAAAAACAAAAGATCTCATTTAGTCATTGCAATCTGAATTTGAGACTCTTAAAATTAGATACAATTATGCATGTGGCTGAAAGCTGCCTGTAGAAAAAAAATGAATGGGAACACACAATTGGAAGCAAAAGGAGCTGCAATTAGACCATGTTCAATGCTCCAGGCGGAGAGAATATGAACAAATTTAAAAGGGCTGCTCCAAATCAAACATTATCTTAGCAATATTATGACTTTTTAATATGGATTTAACTATAATCAAAAAGCTAATCTTTAAAACTAGAACTATGATAGCAACATTTATATTTCCAAGCAGTTAATGGCATCTTTCTCTTGACTAACCTTCTCTACAAAAAAAATGCTCCAAATAATTTCTGGTTTCAAGTTTAAGCACACTCATACCCATTCATGCCCTATTTGTCAAACATTAGGCAGTATTGGACATGTTTCATGAATCTGCATTCTCATTTAAATGGATGAATGTCTACAATGGGGCTATATGGATGCACCTGTTCACATAATGGCTTAAGTTGTATTTTGGCACCCATCTAAATAGAAAGGAAGGGACATATTTGAATAATAAATAGTTTTGTCCCTGATATTCTGAAAAAGTCAGTTTGGTAATCGTATGTCCTCATGTATGGAATAGTAAGAAGATTCTCTCAAATTATTTAACTTTAAAACATTTAATATTAAACTCCAATCCAGTAACTCCACTATAGTCTCCTAACTCAACAATGCACTCCACTGTCTTTCTTGTACAGATTATAGTCTATAGTTCACCATCATAATCTCTCCCTTACAAATATCCAAAAATTTCTAAATAGAAATTTTCCAGACAGAGTCTGGAAAAACCATACTCTGTCTAGAACCAAATATTTGTTTTCTATTTGCTTGCAACTAAACAGTTGAACTTTATGGAAGAAACTTACCAACTAGCTTCATTCTAAATACATGATGTCAAATCTCAAACAGGTGTTAAACATTGCAGCCCTGAAATATCTCCCCAGAAGCTTACTTTTGACCTCTAAAAAGGCAATTTTATTTATTCCCTCTCTCATCTGTGATCAACTTTTTATACATCCTTCGTCCCCACTACCAAGACCTACGCAATCATTGTTAGCAAGTGACATTGTATCATATTTAATGCATAAATAGGAACCATTAAATACAGACTCCTAGAACTTTCCACAAAATATACTCTCTTAGTTGGAAGTGTGCTCATCCTACCATTTATTTCTTGTTATCAGGAACTAAACTTTTCCCTAAAAACTAGTACTCCCTCTTATGCTTTATATAGGACATTGTTTCTTTTATTATCTGCATTCTTTTAGGCATTTTAAACTGGGGCCTTTCTATTATATCATTACCCTAAAATTATGTATGTATTTAAATATTTCTCATTCTCTCCTCTCCTAGCCACTTTCTAGTTCCTTCCTCATCAAAATGGCTTGAATATGCAGATTACGCTACTATCTGAACTTCCCTCTCTTTCATTATCTTTCTAAACTTTTATCTGGATCACATCTTCACAAGGGCACTGAGTTCAATGGTCACTTTTCAGTTTTCATCATATTTGAAGTCTTGGCTGCATGCTTCACAGTTAACATTCATTGTCGTCTCCTCAAAATAATCTCTCTGAATTTAGCTGATATTAAATTATACTGGATTTATTCCAACGTCAGTCATTGCTCTTTTTTCACTTTTCTGACTTTGCCTACTCTTTGCTGACTGTAATGTTTTCTGTTGCTCAGAGCTTTGCTCTTAGGCTTTCTTCACTTCTTTATTTTTTGTTCCTGGGTAATCTCATCCATTCTCACAGCTTAATATATCTATGTGTGGGCATTGCCCAAGTTTATACATACTATCTGAGACCTTCCTCCAGAGCTCCAGAGATATCAAATTTCATCCATGACATTACCACTGGGAAGCTTCTAGGTAACTTAAACTTCATGTAGTGGAAAACTTTTAAGTAATTTCCATTTGTGACATGCTAAATTTGTTTCATCTTTATTAACTCCATGAAACTGCTAATGGATGCTCAAAATACATCTTCCACACTAGCTAACTGAAAACTTGTCAATGATTAGTGTGTCATTGACACCTGTTTCCAAATAGGTTTGAGATTTAGGTACACGTTATAAAAACATAATAAATATGAATATAAGGAAGCTATCATTTAATGAAAACTAACATTCATGCTTTGGGAAAATTGGACAAATGTGAGTTGCTAAAACAACTTATCTAATGACCTATGAATTATGAAGCTGAAAATGATTGGGGGAAAAATTACAGACATCAAGAAGGATTTAAAACTAAGATGTAATTTCTAGGATTGTTATTTTGTTTCAATTTCAAAGCAACCAGATATATAAAAAAGTATGATAGAAAATTTATTATGAGTGAGGTTTATGCAAGAAAGAAAACAGAAATTTTATTATTAGACTCTACCTTTCAAAATGGATGTATTTGTGCATATTTCTATGTTTTAAGTCAAAATATATGCTTAAGATATATTGCAATGACATTTTTAGTGGGGTGAATTTAATAAATACAAATAAAAGAGACTTAATCTTTATCTAATTAAACATGCTATGGAAATATTTTTTCTCAAAATCTTAACAATATCAGGTGCAGTTCTCATGGAATTTCTGTCCTAACAAGTCTAGTGTGGTCTAATTATAAAACACCAAGCTTATATCCAATTTAAATATTCTCCCTTTCCACAGAAAATTACTGAACCATAGCTGGAAACCTCATCGGGAAGAGGGGACATGGTCTGTTTTTTAAATCTGCTTTATCTATTTTTTTTTTTCTTCTGCAACTTGCTTCTCAATGATCACAACTGAGGAGAGGAAGAGAGAGGAGTAAAAGGAGTTTCCTTAGATGGTATTTTTATAACCTTCTTCAATACCCTCTGTGTAGTAAGCCCTCACCTTTTAGTTCTCATGAATCATAAAGCAGAATTGCTTTGGAAGATCTCTGCAAGGACTCTTCCCTAAAGAGTACTAGTACTAGTCAGGTATTTTATAGAATGATCATCAGTTTTGGTTTGTCAGGTATTTTTCTCATGATTAGACTTGAATTTGGGTTTTGGAAAGGATACACAGGGTGAAGTGCAATTTACCTTGCATCATAATAAGGGGACACACATTCAACATGATTTTCACTTGTAATGTTAGTCTTGGTCACCTGGCTGAGGCAGTGTTTGTCAGGTTTCTCCCATGTAAAGTTACTCTTTTTTTCCACCCCATTTCCACAGTGTCTACTTTGGAAGGAAGTCATTATGTGCAGACTACATTTAAGGAATAGGAATAGAAATATAGAAAAACATGCAAAAATATGCAGCTCAATGATTTACTACAAAGCAAATACTTTGTTACCACGCCCAGGTCAAAAGATAGAACATTGCCGGTATCCAAAAAACCCACTTCATTCCATCCTCCAATTGCTCTCTGTTCCTTTTACACAAGGTAATTATTAACCTGACTTCAAGAAAAATCACTTTCTCCTTTCCTTTATATTTTACCATTCAAAGCATGTATATCGAAACACTATAGTTTGGTTTTGACTGCTTTTTTGGAACTTTATATAAATGCAATCATAAATTACATACTTTAGTAAAGTTGTATTATAAAATAATTGTAGATTTATGGAAAAGTTGCAAAGATAGTATAGATACTTTCTGTATACACTGCACCCAGTTTCCCATGTTGTTTAGTTTTTACATTGCATGATTTATTTATCACAATTAATGAACCAATGTTAATACATTATTATTAACTGAAGTTCAGACTTCAGTTGTATTTCTTTGTCACTTAACGTCCCTTTTTTTTCTATAACAGGATCCCACCCAGGAAACTACATTACATTTAATGATCATGTCTCCTTAGGCTCCTTTAGATTGTAACCCTTTCCTAGACTTTCTTGTTTTTGATGACCTTGACAGATTTGAGGAGTATCAGTCAAGGATTTTATAGAATGCCCCTCAGTTTTGGTTTGTCAGATATTTTTCTCATGATTAACTAGGGTTTTGGAAAGAAAGCCCACAGAGGTGAAGTGCTATTCACATAGCATCATACCAAAGGTGCATACTGTCAACAACATGACTATTCAGTGATGCTGTTAGGCTTAGTCGCCTGGCTGAAGTAGGGTTTGTCAGGTTTTCCCTCTTTAAAGTTATTCAAGGTATTTTTTCACCTTATTCCCAAAATGTATTTTTTGGAAGGAAGTCATTATGTGCAGCCTACTTTTTAAAGAGTAGGGAGTTAGGCTGCATTTCCTTGATGGCAGACGATCTACATAAATTATTTGGAATTCTGCATGAGAGATTTGGTTCTTATCCCTCACTTATTTATTTAGTTAAACATTTATTTTTATCACTGTGGACCCATGGGTATTTATTTTACACTTTGGGTTATAATACTATGTTATCTGTTTTGTTGCTTAAACTTTTCCAGCTTTGGTCATTGGGAGCTCTTTCAGTTGGCTTCTGTGTCCTTTTGATAAACCCTTCTACCATTGTTTTGTTTTTTGAGTACTTTCATACTTTCTGGCACTATAAAACACTCCAGACACATTTTTTATACTGCCTTCTTCAAACCTGGAATCAGCCATTTCTCCAAGGAGCCATGGTTTCTTTTATTAGCATTATAGATTTTTTTTTTTCATGTCTGTCTTCTTCTGTTCAACATTTTATTTGCAAGACTCATTTATGTTGTGCTTAGATGCAGTTTGTTATTGTATGCTGTATGGTAGGGATCAGCAAACTACTGACTTTGGGCCAATTCTGGCTCATTCCTGTTTTGTAAATAACTTTTTGGTGGAACACAGACATAATTATTTACTTATGTATTGTGTATGGCTGCTTTCATGCTATCAGAACAGAGTTAAGTATAACTATTACTTGACAATTGGGTTGTTAACAGCTTGGGGTTCTCACAGCACTTACTTATTGGAATGTTCTTGTACATTTTTTTTTGGTACACATCAGTTTGCATTTTACTTAGGTATTTGCCTATGGATAGGGTATTCTTATGTTCACGTTCAGTTGATATTTCCAATAAATTTGTCAAACTTATTTAAACAAATTGTAATTTTGAGTCTATTGCTCCATATACTTGCTATATTTGATTTTTCAACAATTTTTAAATTTTGTCAACAGGTAAATAATGTAATTTTGGGGCTTTTAATTTGCTTCCCTAATAATTAGTGAGGCTTAGCAATTTTTCATATGTTGGATATGGTTATCCTCTTTTATGAAATATTTATTCAACTTATGTGCTTGTTCATTTCCTGGGTTGTATATTTTTCTTTACTGATTTAAAGGAATTAAAAAAATACTCGTGATGCAGTCTTTTGGGTTTTTTTTTAAATATGTTTTGGAAATATATTCTCTGTGTGTGTTTTTCCATTCCTCTTTTCTGGTGCAGAGATACCTTAACTGATTTATTGTAGATTTAAAAGAAATCTTCGTATCTGGTAGAGCAAGTTCACCAAACTCAGAGATCTACTTAATGTGTGTCTTAGCTATTCTTGAACTACTATATTTTATATTTATCATGAACAAACAATTACAGAAACAATAAAAAATAAATTGTGTTGGGTATTGTGCTAGGGAGAGCACTGAAACAGTAGATTAGACAGAAGTTCACACCTTTGTTTCTTTCAATCTATAAACATGGTGTAACTTGCAATTATTTAGGACTTCTTTAATTTCTGTCAAATATACTTTTCTCTAAAGATATTTTGTGCAATTTTCATTAGACTTGTTGTATAGATATTGATATATTGCATGCCACTGTATATAGTATCATCAAAATTCCTTTTTACTATTCTATTGCTGGTACATAAAACACAATTTTTAAAAATATTGAGTTCAAATGAAGCAACCTTGCTAAAATGGGCTACTAATTCTAATAATATACCTGTATATTCTTTTGAATTTCCTAACTATCCGGTCATTACTAAATATGAAATGTCCAATTTCCTTAAGTACTGAGCTTCATAGTTGATATCTTTGACATTTCACTTTGACACCTCGTTTTATTTTTATTGTGCAGGTACAGCCTAAGTCTTTCAAATGCACATTTTGGCTTGTGATTATCTTTCAAATTTTTTTTTTAGAGCAATTTTTGTGAAACCATGGACAAGTCAAAAATTCGTGTTATTTTCTAATATGAGTTCCCTCATGGAACCAATGCAGCACAGACAGCTTGAAATATCAAGGAAGTGTTTGGGAAGGATGTGGCCAATGAACACACAGTATGTCAATGGTTCAAGAAGTTCCAATCTGGTGGTTTTAATCTTGAAAATGAGTTACCTGGGTGACCTGAGACCAAGGTGGATAATGATGAGCTGAAAGCTGTAGTGCAGGCGAATCCCTCTCTACCTATGTGTGGATTAGCAGCAGGGTTTGATGTTACTATTCCAACAATATTGGACCATTTGAAATAAATGGGCAAGGTAAAGAAGCTGGATAGGTGGGTTCTGCATGAATTTAAGCCAGTGTCAGCAGAAAAATTGTCTAGAAGCTTGCCTATCTTTGCTGTCACGACATAAAGGTGAACCATTTCTACAGTGTATTGTTATGTGTGATGAAAAATGGATTATTTTTGACCACAGCAACCATTCAGCACAATGATTGGATAAAGATGAAGTGCCAAAACACAGTCCAAGACCGAATATTCATCAGAAAATGCTAATGGTGTGTGTCTGGTGGTCCAGCACTGGTATTATTCATTACAACTTCATGAAACCTGTTCAATCGATTACAAAGGATGTCTACTGCAACCAACTGGATAAAATGATAAGGATGCTTGTGATTAAGTAGCCGAGATTGGTCAATAGAGACAGGCCATTCCTCTTGCAAGACAACGCTTGACTACATGTAACACAAACAATGCTGCTCAAACTAGAGGCTGGACTGGGAAACTCTTTGTCATCCACCATATTCACCAGACCTTGCACCAACTGACTTCCACTTCTTCCAGGCTTTGGACCACTTCTTGCAAGGAAAAATATTCAATTCTCAACAAGCTTTGGAAAATGCCTTTTGCAATTTGATTGCCACTGGCTCTCCAGGCTTCTTTGCTGCTGGCATAAACAAGCTACAGTTAAGATGTCAGCATTGTGTTGATAGTTTAGGCTCATACTTTGATTAATTGTACTGCTTCTCGTTTGAGATATAATAAGCCACAATTTTGATTGGAAATTGGAAATTTCATATTTAATGATCTAAGAGTATATTCTATTAGATAATGAGACATGATTTTTACTTAATTCCCAGTCTTAATATCTTCTATTTCTTTTTCCTGTTTTATTAGATTCACACAATGTTAATGCAAGTAGTGACAGTAGTCATTGTCTTTTTCCTGATTTCAGAGGAAATGATTTCAACATTTTACCATTCAGAGTGATATTCTGTAGAAATTTTACCTGATAACCTTTATCAGAATAATGATGATACATTCCTTACCTAATTTGTTAAGAAATTTTCTTAATGGATTTTGAACTTCATAGATGATTTCTTTGCCACTGAGGAGGCTTCTTTCTTTCTTTTTTTTTATTATGTTAGTGTGACCAATCATATTTTTAAAAAAATGTAAATAAACCTTGCATTCTCAGAATAAACCCAACTTTAAATATTCATTTTTAAATAAATTATGTATACTATTGTAACAAACTTGGATTACAATCTCTTTAGAGTATAATGTTATTCCATTAAGTGGGTTGGCCTATACTTTTCCTTTCCTTTCTGATCAGGTTGCAGTCTCAGGATCATTATGGCCTTTTAAAATGAGTGGTTCCACATTTTCTCTTTTTCTATACTGTGGGGGAGTTTGTGTAAGATTGGTATTGTTTAATACATTTAGGTAGAAACTGATGATAAACTTTTTGAGTTAAAGATTTATTTTTAAGAATAAGCTTTCAATTATAAATTTATTTTCAAATTAAATTTTGTTGTGGGAAGAACACTTAACAAAAGATCTATCCTTTAAAAAATTTTAAGTGTACAATACATTAAGATTGACTATAGTCTTTGATTTTAATTTTTTATGTTTCTTACATTATTTATTGAGATGGATATTTACCTCATTTTCAATTTTCTTGATTATGATATATTTAAAAACTATAGCTTCTTTCTAGCCAGTTAGAAAGTTATAAATTCAAAATCATATCTAAATGATAAATTCAAAGTTTTCAAATTATGAAATATCTCTATATCTCTACTTGACAATATCACATCTGGTGTTAATAGAGCTAAAAGAATTGGCTTTGGTTAGTTTTTTAATGCTATTTATATTTATATCTTTTCATTTTTAGTCTTACTGTGTCTTTGAGTTGTTTTCCCTTGCCCATATGGTATGATTGGGCATTGTTCTTTCTGGTGATAGTGTTGGTTGGATGGCACTGCTTATCATCCCATTTTTAGAATCTCCCCAGGTTAAGAAGATGACACCATTCACTACGATTTCTCAAATTCCAGATGACACATGCCAAACCATCTGAAGAGATCTCCTACCACACTCTGCTTTGCTGTACCAGGGTGGATGTTTGTGATTCTACAGTTCACTAAGCGGCCATCTGGAGATTGAAATGCTGGTTTACCATTTGTCTGCACAGCATCATGCTCCACAGATGAAGCTTATTTTGCCCTCTTTCCCTTAACTGGTGGGATAGTATTTGTGGAGAAGAGATATCACAATTAAAAATTTATGGTATAAATTATCTATTGCAACTAATGCTTATTCTGATGAAGTCAGAGGGTGAGTTGAAAGCCTCTCATGGTCACCCATTGCTAAGCTCTGGTCAGAGTGTCTAGCAACACTTTTGTGCTGCCATTAGAATGTTAGGGTCTCAGCATTATCTTCAGCTTTAGAACTACAGCAAAAATCTCCCCACAGCATAAATGACCTATATGTAATCGAGCTATGTAAATAATATTTTATGAGTCAGTAATTTACTGATTTGCTAAAGAAACTGTCAAACTCTTTCTGTGTTCCTATGGATTGCAAGGGCAATTTCTAGACTTGGGAGAGTTTATTTATTGACTTTTCTTGCATTTCTCACTCTCCTACTTAATATTTCTTCACTCATTCTTATATTGATATATAACACCAATATTCAACCAGTTAGCTATTTTTCTTCAGTTAGGAATCTTTTTCCTCAAATCTCATATTCAATAAATCAGCAGGTTCTGCTGTCTCAACCTCCACAGTGTATTTTCTGCTTCTCTACTTTCCACACCCTCTACCACAACCTGTATCCAAGCCTATATTATTTCTGTTCGGGCTTTCTTTAAAGGCCCCGTAACTGCTCCACTAAATTTAACCTTTGCAAACTCTCAATGTATTCCTCACACAAGAGCAGACTGGATGTTATAAAACATGAATATTATTAATATCTATTTTGCTTAAAATCATTTAATTGCTTCTTCTTTCATTTAGAATAAAACCTAAATTATTGAGCATAGCTTATAAAACCATGAATTGTTTAGCACTCACATAACTTCCTAACCTCATCTCATGCCATTGACCTCCTCACTGTCTCTGCTATAGTTGTGGCAGCCCTCTCTCCATTGGTAGATGCCCCTCTTACTTCTTTCCTCTCCTGGAGCCTTATCCCTATCCCTCTTCTCATACTTGATTCATTCTTACCTCATCAGGCATATATTTAAAAGACCCTTCTTAGAGATCTTTCCCCTAACTTCTATATATAAATACGGTGGGAGGGAATCACTTGAAGATATTGTCCTATATATAATATATATATATATGTAGTAGTAGTAGTTAGGGAAACTTCTACTACCACTGGGCCAAGGACAACCCACCATTGTCTGGAATTATAATTCCTTCTTTATTTTTATATTTGCCACCAATTTATATAACATACTTTCAATTTAACACAAAGCCACTGCTATGATTTGAATGTCCCCTCCAAAACTCATGCTAAAATTTAGTGCTCAGTGTGGCAGTATTGAAAGGTCTTTAAGAGGTGACTGGGTCATCAGGGCTTGCCCTCATGAATGAAATGATTAAATCATTTATCGTTCAATGAATTGAGTTAATGGATTAATGAGTTATCATAGGAGTGGGACTGGTGGCTTTATAAGAAGAGGAATGGAGACCTGAGCTATCACGTTAGCATGCTTAACTGCCTCTCCATGTGATACACTGTGCCACCTCAGAGCTCTACACCAGCAAGAAGGCTCTCACCAGATGTGGCCCCTCAGGCTTGGACTTCTCAGCCTCCATAATTGTAAGAAATAATTTCCTTTTCTTTATGAATTACCCAGATTCAGGTATCTGTTGTAAGCAACAGAAAGTGGACTAAGCCACACAAATGTAATTTTATGCATTTGCATAACTATTTCAATTACCAATTTCCTGATTTACAAATTGAGGCATTAAGACCTAGCTCTCATTTACACTGTAATGACAAATTGGGGGGAAGGGAGGAAAAAAATGGAGATTTAAACTCACCTGGGCTAGAAGTCTGGCTTGATCCAGCCAGTGCACACATTTTACTTGAGCAAATCATATGGAAATAGTTGTTAAAGCTGCTGAGATGCTCCAAAGAGAAACACCGGCACAATTCTGTGGCGTAGTGAAAGCCTTAAACATAGCCCCCTGAGATTCCCCCTGACCCCACCCCATCCAGTCCCACTCCCACAGATTTGCCAAGCATTGTTCTAAAAATTGTATTATATTTAATACTAATATAAACCTGTTGAAGTAAAAATTATTGTGGTCCAATTTTACAGGTGAAAAAGTGACTGATAAAGTTAGGATTTAATCTCAGGGGGCTTGACTTTAGATTTCAACTTTTTCGTAACTGCCATTACTCAATATATATGTATTTCTGTATGTACATAATTATATATGTGTGCATTTATGCACGTATGTTTGTGTTTGCATATGCTTCTTGGTGTACATATATACAATAGTATTATGTGTGTGTGTATGTGTGTGCATGTGTTCATTTTATTTCAAGTGATATCCTTTGTGTATTATACATCTTAAATGACTGGCTTGTAATAAAATATAAATTGATGTATATTTATAGAATTTGAAAAAACTAGAATCAATTGACTATACATTTATTCCTTACAGTCTTAAAAATGTCCAAGTAATTCATTCTTAACTACACTTGGAAGATTTCTCTATGTTCTGAAGTTTGCTCTAAGACTAAAACTAAATAAATATTTTATAATAAAAATATCATTTGTATAATAAATTTCTTATCTGGGAAAAGGAAAAGGGTATTTCAATAATAAATTTATCATTTCTATACTTAAATATCAAGATTATTTTTCTCATTTAAAACTATTCTTTTCTGGATGCATAATTATACAGTTGGCCCTCCATATCTGCAGATTCCATATCCATGAATTCAACCAACTGGGGATTGAAAATATGTGGAAAAAACACAATAAAAACACACAAATAAAATATAAATGCTATATGAGTAGTATAAGAACTGCTCATATAGCATTTACATTGTATTAGGTGTTATAAGTAATTTAGAGATGATTTAAGGTATACAGGAGATATGCACAGGTTATGTGTAAATACTATGACATTTTATATAAGGGACTTGAGTGTCTGTTGATTTTTGTATTCATGGGAGGGTCCTGGAACCAATCCTTGGTGGATAGTGAGGGATGACTGTATTCTGAAATTCTTGAAGAATCTATATAATAAATAGTAAAAGTTGTATTATATGTATTCTTTTCACAGAATAAGTAACATGTTACATAAATATTAATCAATGTTTTTAATTTAATAATAATAAAACCTAAATTTAAATTTCATTTAAAAAATGAACAAATGTTAAACCCCAAATTATATAGCAAGAACACATCATTAAATTTTTAACTATTCATTTTAAGAGTTCAGCAAAGGAAGAGGTAGAGAGTAAATGGTAACTGTAAATACCAACACCAGGACAGACACAGAGAGTAACAAATGCAAAAAACAAAACAAAATGAAACACCACCATATTATTTGTAACAAGGCAAACTTTACCATTTATAGTTATTACCCATTGTTAAATGATGAATTACATAATAGAAAACACACCTATTTTTCTTTTCTTCCACTCCCTTTCCTTTTTCATCTTTAAAATGGGCATACGGGCATTTATCTTACAGAATTGATGTGACATTGAGTTAAATAATATGTTAAGAAATCATAAGTCCTGGAGTATGATGAAAATAAAATAAATGTTAGTTTTGTTGACTTATTTTTTTTTTTTACTCTTTTATATAGATGAAGAGTTTGAGGGTCAGAACAGCATTTCTGTGAGATCTGGGACTTACAAAATACATTGCTTTAGACTCATGGTTCAGACTTCTTTGCTTTAGTGCAAATAACAGGTTTCTATAGCTTAATGCAGAAGTAGAAAAACAACAAAATTTATACATAAAAAAGAAAAAAGGAATTGTGATTAATGTGTTTAGTGAACTCTCTTGAGTGCCAATATTGCTATATGTTTTCATTCAATCAGAAGAGTAAGAAGTGAAAATGAGAGAACCATAATATCCAAGGAGCAAGATTTGGAATGAGGTACAGAATATCAGAATGACTTCTTGACTCTTAGTAACACAAAGAAATAAGGTACACAAAGCAAAATAGATCCTGGGAATCATTTCCATGCTTAGATTTTTAAATGTTTCCATGTATACATTTTACATAATATCTTCAAAAAGCATTAAGTAGACTATATTTACTAGAAAAATCAAAGAACTACTACTAGAAATAATAAGAGCTTGAAATTTCCTTCAACTTGTCATCTCAAAAAAGGGACAGGAATCAATAATTTTCCACAAAAGCTATTATTGACATTAAATACACCAAACATACATAAACATGGGACATATTTAATTATTTTTCCATTGTGAAAAATAATTGAACAATAATTTCTTATGTGTGGTAAGAGTTTAGAACATTCCTATTGTTAAATTCAATCTTAATAATATAAGCTTATCATTTCCATAATATAAGAGAAAAATTTTTCTTTAGCCTAAAGTAATAATAAAGCTTTAAAATTAGATTTATTACACATCTGTATCACAGAAGCTGAATTTATTTAACAGTATTTAATGACTAATTGCTACAATTAAACTCTAAATTTTAAAAGAAACTCTGAGGGAACTAGCAAAAAAATAAATACACACGAAAGCATTCATCGTGCATCTCAAATGGTTTAATGCAATTTATAGAACCTTTTATCAAATTATATAGAAATGAACATACAGGAAGAAAATACATGAGATATAAGCAATAAATTAAAGGGTCTAATTGAGGTTTAAATGGAGTTCTGAAGAAGAGAAGAAATAGAATGGGGCCTAAGCAATATTTGAAAAGATAATGAATGAGATTTCTTTTTCAAAAATGATAAAAGAAATTGAACCACAGATTTAAGTTCTACAAATTTCAAACAGGATAAATGACTACAAGCCTTATCTACCCTTATCATAATGATACTGCTAAAAATGAAAGACAATCAAATTCCTAAAGACATTCCAGTATCCCACCCTGAAAATGATTATTTAACTTCAAAGAAAATAACAATTAGAGTTTCAGATGACTTCTCAAAAGAAATAATAAAGGCCAGAAGAAAAATGTCATAGTCCTGACAAAAAAATAACTGCCAATTTATAATTACATATACAGTAAAGATACATTTCAAAATATAAATTAAATAAAAAATTTTTAGACAAAACTATAGATAACTTATCACTGAAAGACTTGTATTAAAAAAATATTAAAGACTATTTTATGGGCAGAAGGGAAATAGTCCAAGGTGGAAATTCTGAGATGCAGGAAAAAAATGAAGAAAAATGGAAAGAAAAAATATGAGAAAATCTCCATAAAGTAATACCTATAATATTTTAACAGGTTCTAAGTGAATAATTAAAATATGACAACATTATATGTTAATTGGAGTAGTATCAATGGGAGTAACATGTTCTAAGCTCCTGGGTTATCCATGGAGCAGTAGAAGTAGTAATGAACATTAGATTTTTAACATGCCAACTTAATTTAAAGTTGATAATTCAAAAAAGATGTATAAAGCTGTTTTCTAGCATATGATGGTAATTTGTGTAGCAAATACAAAGAGAAAAATTAATCTATTTGTACCTGTAAGATGTTAGACTGAACTAGTTAGATATTCTCTACTGCTGTGATTTTTATCTGTGTACATGCATTACTTCTTTCAAAATATATAGACATTTTTTTATTTTTAAATACATTAAAAAGGAATAGCCAATGTTGATGTGGACTGTACAATTGTAAACAATTATTATCCAGATGCTAAAGGCTCAATAGATAATACAGTATAGCTGGAAATGTAATATTCAGCAATAATGAAGGAGGCTAGATACCATATTCAATTGACATAAGCTAAAGAAAAAGAAATGTTTTAAAATGATCAAAATTGAATTATATAAATTTCACAATGCAGATCTAGGAAAATACCACCAATGTGAATAGTGATGAGCAAAAACAGTGGTGCTGTTGAGGGAAAGATAGGGCAGGTTCAACTGAAGGCAAGAGTGAAAAGATAGTATTTTATGAATATATTGAAGATATAGGATAATGTATTTGTATCAGTTTGAGGACTCCACAAGGCACAGTGGGAAAAGTGGGGAGTGGGGGAAGTCCATGATTCTTGGCAGAGTAAGAAAGTACTGTGACACCATTAAGTATGTTAGAATACATATTCCAGTGGGCTTTGATTTTTGGAATATTAGAGATAAATGCATGTACCCTCTAGATCCTGGTGAATGGAGATTAGATCCTCTGTGTTATCTATGTCCCCACGAGGCTGGCAGAGCTACAAAAAAAAATTTGTTGAATGATTGATCTCTTTGTACAGGGACTCCTGCCCTCTTAGCTGGAGATGGAATTTACTATTTCAGAAGAAGCTCATCAATTTACAGAATTAATGATGGACCACAGTAGACTGCAAACATATGTAATGGTTAAAATAGAAAACTGTATTAATACAGCTTGTAGACATTGTTGTTTAATTATACCAAATGCTATTTTTCACCCTTTCCTAATCCTCTCAAATTTTTTCATCTAGTTAAAGAAATTTCTCTCTATTCATCAGAAACATCTTAATTTCTGGGGAAATAATTCCAGCACCTGGACTAGGGCCATCTAGTTCTGGCCAATAAAATGTTAGGAAATGTCTTCTTGGATTCTTCAGAACAAGCTTTTTCTCCCTAATAACAATAAAGTGCAGATGGAGAAATTCTGTTTCACACACTGCAATATGTTTCCTGCTGTCGGAATGTAATAATTTGAGTTGCCATAGCCAACTTTCAGCCACCAGTAGAAGGCCAAAAGGAACGCACTGATGTTGTTCATGACATTGCTAATCTGCCAAAAAAAAAAAAAAAAGAATGCTGAAAACTGCTTATTAATTCTGCCATTAAACCAAGGTAGGTGGAACTCCTTGTCTGAATCCTATGCTTTAGGAGGATCTCACTTTGTCCCTTCTCAGGACATCCTGCCTTTAAAAAAAAAAGAGTTTGTTTGTTTGTGGTGTTTGGTTACAGTAGAGTGGTTATTATGTAAAAGTTTGGTGATTTGCTAGGATGTGCCTTTCAATGTTCCTGGGCTAGAGAGAGCAGGCTTTTGTTTATTCTGTGCCCACTGACATTTTTAGGTTGCCTGCTTCTTTAGCTCCAGGTCTAGGATATATGAGCTAGAAAACCCAGAAAACTCACTACCATGTTGTTCCTTGTGTCCTAATATCCCTATAGGGTTTGCATTCTTTTGACCATCTTTCAGAATATTCTAATGTTTGTTTTACATATAATGCCCAGGGCTTTTATTTGTATTTAGCACCCACAGGACAGAGGGAAATGCCTTATGATCACTCCTAGGTCAAAGAGTTGTCAAGGGGCATCTGGTTTTGCAATACGTGGATTGAGTCTTTCACATGGGCTGTGGTTCTAAACACGTGTGAAACAGGACACACAGTATGTCCTAGAGTCTGAAATGGGAAAAGAAAAGGAGGACAGTATCTGGTGGTCACATCTGCACATACTAGTATTATCTGACAGGGAATTCCTGAGAATTCCTATCATGACAGGGAACATGAGAAACCTAAACTCATCCTTTAGGTCTTTGTGAGAGATTCTGTTAAAAAATGAGTATCAAAATATTGTGTTAAATAGCATAATAATTTTATTTATAACTACCAAATACCTACATAAGATATAGAGGCATATGGGCATACCTGGAAAATATTGCAGGTTTAATTTCAGACCACCACAATAAAGTGGATATTGCAATAAAGCAAGGCACATAAACTTTTTTGTTTCTCAGTGAATATAAAAATTACATGTACACTATATTGTAGTCTATTAAAGTGTGCAATAGCTTATGTCTAAAAAATAACTGCCCATACCTTAATTAAAAACCCTTTATTGCTAAAAAATGCTAATGATTATTTGAGCCTTCAGCTAGTAGTAATAACTCTGTGGGGGTGAAGGATTTTGCCTTGATGTTGATGGCTGCTGATTGATCAGGGTAGTGGTTGCTGAAGGTTGGAGTGGCTGTGGCAATTCCTAAAAATAAGATAATGAAGATGCTGCATAGATTGATTCCTCCTTTCACTAAAGATTTCCTGTAGCGTTCAATGCTGTTTGATAGCATTTTATCCACAATTTGAATTTCTTTCGAAAGTGCAATCAGTCTTCTCAAAGCCTCCTGCTGCTTTATGGCCTAAGTTTATGCAATATTCTAAATCATCTGTTGTCATTTCAACAATGT
Organism: Varecia variegata; assembly: GCA_028533085.1. Lineage (NCBI taxonomy): Eukaryota > Metazoa > Chordata > Mammalia > Primates > Lemuridae > Varecia > Varecia variegata. The sequence goes on along the minus strand of CM052441.1, from coordinate 18,852,833 downwards.
TCACAGCATCTATACCAGAAGTAGATTCCATCTCAAGAAACTACTTTCTTTGCTCATCTATAGGAAGCAGCGCTTTATTCGTTTAAGTTTGATCATGAGTTTACAGCAATTTTGTCACATCTTCAGTTTCCACTTTCAATTCTTATTCTATTGCTATTTACACCACAACTGCTGTTACTTCCTCCAGTGAAGTCTTGAACCTCTCAATTTCATCCACAAGAGTTGGAATTAACTTTTTCCAAACTCCTGCTAATGTTGATATTTTGACCTCCTCCCATGAATTATGAATGTTCTTAATGACATCTGGAATGGTGAATTCCTTCCAGAAGGTTTTAAATCTACTTTGCCCAGATCCATCAGAGGAATCACTGTCTTTGACATCTATAGCCCTATGAAATGTCTTTCTTAAATAAGAAGACTTGAAAGTCAAATTACTCCTTGATCTATGGGCTGCAGAATGCTTGTTATGTTAGCAGTCATGAAAATGGTATTTATCTCTTTATACATCTCCATCAGAGCTGTCTGGTGATGAGGTGCATTGTCAATGAGCAGTAATATTTTGAGAGGAATCTTTTTTTCTGGGGAGTAGGTATCAACAGTGGGCTTAAAATATTCAGTAAACAATGCTGTAAACAGATGGGCTGTTATCCAGACTTTGTTGTTTCATTTATACAGCACAGGCAGAGTAGAATTACTGTAATTCTTAAAGGCCCTAGAATTTTCAAAATAGTGAATGAGTACTGGCTTCACATTAAAGTCTTCGGGTGCATTAGCCCCTACCCTAACAAGAGAGCAAGCCTTCCCTTTGAAGCTTTAAGCCAGCAACTGCCTTCTGCTTTTTAGCTATGCGCATCCTAGGTGGCATCTTCTTCCAATAGAAGACTGTTTTGTCTACATGGAAAATCTGTTGTTTAGTGTGGCCACTTACATCAATTATCTCAGCTAGATCTTCTAGATAACGTGCCAAAGCTTCTGCATTAGCACTTGCTTTTTCACTTTGCACTTTTATGGTATGTCCATAGCTTCTTTTCTTAAACCTTATGAACCAACCTCTACTAACTTCAGACTTTTCTTCTGTAGCTTCCTCACCTCCCTCAGCCTTTTTAGACTAGAATAGAGTTAGGGCCTTCCTCTGGATTAGGATTTGTTTTAAGGGAATGTTGTGGCTGGTTTGATCTATCCAGTCACTAAAACTTTCTTCATATCAGCAATAAGGCTGTTATACCTTCTTATCAATCATGTGTTCACTGGAGTAGAACTTCTAATTTTCTTCAAGTACTTTTCATTCACAACTTAGCTAACTGGTACAACAGAACTAGCTTTTAGCTTATCTTGGCTTTTAATATGCCTTCTTCACTAAGCTTAATCATTTGTAGCTTTTGATTTAATGTGAGAGAGGTGAAACTCCTTTCTCTTGAACATTAGAGGCCATTGTAGAGTTATTAATTGGCCTAATTTCAATATTGCACTGTCTCAAGGAATAGAGAGGCCCAAGGAGAGGGAGAGACAAAGAGGAAAGGCTGGTTGCTGAGGAAGTCATGACACACACAATATTTATCTATTAAGTTTGCTGTCTTTTATGGGCACCATTCGTGATTCCCCCAAACAATTCCAATAACAACATTTAATATAACTGATCACACATCACCATAATAAAGATAATTATAATGAAAAAGTTTAAAATTTTATGAGAAATACCAAAATGTAACACAGAGACATGAAGTGTGCACATGAGCACATGCTGTTGGAAAAATGGTGCTGATAGACTTGTTCAATTCAGGGTTGCCACAAAATTTCAATTTGCAAAAAACAAACAAAAAAAATGCAAGATCCATGAAGTGCAATAAAGCAAAGCACAATAAAATGAGTTATACCCATATATATAGTTTTCTTGGTTTTCTAGCTCCTATATCTTAGAGTTGGAGGTAAAGAAGCAGGCAACCTAGAAATGTGTGTATATATATTTAGATAGATAGATAGTACATATATGTCTATCTATCTATATAATTTATATCTGTCTATCTATCTATATCTATCTGTCTCTCTAATCAGGCCTATTGGTGAGTATTCAACTTTAAAAATAATTTTTAAATTAGCAGAAGATCACATATCAAATCTTTGCTAACCAGAAGAATGTTAAAAATTTTGGTCCCTTGTCATTCAGTCTGGCTATTGCATCACTGAGGAAAAAAATACATTTTAAAGGGAATTTGAGAAAAAGAGTCATATTATCCCAACAGGAGGAAATACTGTTCTTTTTGCTGTGTCTTTGACTTCAACACATATTTCTACATTTAAGCTTTGGACTGTCCCAGAAAATAATATTTAAAGGCTTATCATGTTTATTTGTTACATTAGCACATCCATAATTTTATATTATACTTGTGGAAATATTGTTTCTCTCACAAATATTCTTAACGTAAGACAGATCATAATGCAATTTAACATGTAAATGTAGCTTAATAAGGAAGAGTTCAGCCTAATTGCTTTCTAAGCCCAATCAAGAAATTTAAGTTAGTTGAGAGCTGACAGTTTTGGAATGCAAAAGATTTGTCTTTACATATTTTAACTAATTAAACTTGTAATTATTCAGTACTTTCCTTCTTTAAGCATTTAAAAAACACTTTTCAAGTAAATTTCCTGTGGTGTAGAGCAGTAAGTGATCATCAGCTACATTCCTCAAATAGAAAACGTGAGGTAATAGCATTTATCTATGGTTTCCTTTCTGCATTATGTTTATATTAACATAGCTGAAAATTTTCCAACAGACATTGTAAATGCTCCAAGAAGTATGCATTCAATTATCTGCCTTATACTTAGAAACTATTTCAAAATGGCTGTCATATTTCTTTGAATGAAATTATTAGAGAACTATAAATTGCTAATAAATATAAGTGGGGATTTTTGTCAACATTTTTTCACAGAGATGTTTAGGGCAGCTGCCATTGGTCAGGGCTAATCATGTATCTGGCCCAGGCATGTGTTTCTTTGATTGGAAAAGCTGGTGGAAATTTGCTAAGGAGATTACTTACATATTGAGTAACATTAATCTATATGACTCAGATTTCACAGATCACAAATTTGAAAAAAATTCACAAATTGAGAATGAGAGTGGAGGTTTCTCAAATATCCACTAACATAAATTATAATTTTATCATAACTTTTATTTTGTAGCTATAATTTTATTTAGGGAAATGTTTATGTGATTCTAACTAATTTATCAACTGTAGATATTTGTTCTAATTCAGTGTGATTCATTTACTAGTCTAGCCACCAAGTTGATGAGTGAAATATTTCTATATGCCTGAAATATTACCTTTTTAAAATTTGCTGAATAAAAACAATTACTACAATAACCATAGTGGCCTATATTTCAGTAGCAAAATGACTATCTCAAGCAAAGGAAGCCTTCGTAATTGGCATTAATTAGTCCTATTTTGACAGAGGCCATAGAAGACAAGAACATTTTTCTACCTACACAGGAGGTTTTAAAGGGTCAGGCACATCAGTGCAGCAGTTGTAAATAAATTTTGAATGGTTCTTTTGAGCTAACATGATTGACTTCCCGTTCCTATTCCATTACGGTTGTTCAGTACCTGATCTGCTAGATGAGCTTCAGCAGAAACAGAATAAAGGCAATAAGGTACAAAAGGGTAAAGGGGCCATGGTGAAGGTTAAATTATACAGAGATGCAATTTACCTAACTCTAATTTTCTATAGTTAGAGAATTTTTAGTTTTAATAATATTGATTACAACATTAGAAAAATCATTATACTATCATAAATCTGCATATATTTTATTTTAAGGAAGGTCATATAAAAATTTCTCTGGGTTTTTATTTAGGTAATTATGAATTATATTTTCATCCTCACATTTTTAAAGCTGTTCTATTTAAATCATTGTAATTGAAGAAGAAATTGTTTCCTTAATAAGGAGTACATTTATAGTCCTTAGGATATTGTGTTGTTTATGTTTATTGGAGATGGTGAAAAGAAATCCATCCTATTGAAACGTAAATACAGACATATGTATCAATTGTTATCCTTTCCTAAGAAGAATAATCATACCATATAATATTCTTTGGAATACTATAAAACTGTTATTCATTTTTTAATTAGTGAGGTCAAATCTTTATCCCATAATTATAAAGTAAAAATATTCTCAAATTAGATTAATTAAGTCATGACATTAATTTCTTCTAGTTGGGTTAAACTTTACATCCTCATTTAGCATGGTCTTTGAACATCTCCAAACACTATTTTTATATGGTATTCATACACAATTAATGCATTTTAACTCAGACGGTTCTGCAAAATATTAAATATAATTTATTTATGGCATTAAGAACATTTCTATAAGAAAAAAAATTTTCTTATCATAGATAGTCCATGTTTTATTTAGCTCTTTTTCTATTACTCTACTGAGGTTGTCTTCTTTTTGTTTCCCTGATTCTACTTTTTTACTCCTCCTCTTCCCTCTCATCTCCCTCCTCCCTCTCTTCTCCTTCTCCTTCTTGTACTTCTTTTCTTGCTTCTCCTCCTATTCTCTTTTCTGTCTTATCCAGTTACCAGCATAAACAAAGAATATTTCACTGTATTTTCCCTCATTAATGTGTGTGTGTATATAAACTGTCAGATATGAGTTAATAAAGTGAAAATCAATGCAATGAAGTACATACTTTTCTTAAATTAAAATATTCTGCATATTTAAAGTATTACTAAACAGGGAATTTGACCAATAATGCATGCAGAAGGAAATAAGGAAGAAAGAAGGGATGAAGAAAGTGATACTCTTGGTTCAAATTAATGTTTTAGTCTATAAATATTTCAATCACCAACAGTGAGAAAGATACCATATTAGGTTTAGGAGGGAATTAAGAAAGATAGCCCTTAATCCCAAGAAAAGTGTGCCTTATTAGAATGAAAAACAGCAGAAAATGAAGAAATTTAAAATTATAAATAACTGGTGACAAACTTATAGATAATTGTAATAAACTATAAAAGAATTAAAATCTGGAAATTAAGAATATGAAAGTATTATTTTCAAATCATGAATCCAATGGTATCATGTTTTTTGGGAGTAATTTCCATTGAGTTCTCAAGCATCTATTCTATGTCAAGGATTATGATAAACACATCATAGCAAATAATCAACAAAACAGTCATGTAATACCTACAGTTTACAATTGAATGAATATAATTTAAAAGAAGTTAGATTTTCTCTGGCTAGTCCAGCTAAGTTGTGCAGATACTTCAAGTGCACAATTTTCAAAACAAGTCTTTTGTAAATGATGTCTCACACTTTACAAAGGCTTCTCGATTTATGATGGGCTGATGCCCTGATAAATCCATCATAAAGTCAAACTATAATGAGCTGAACCATCCTAAGTGGAGAGTGACCTTGTAAGGGAAAAAGCATTTGTACAGGCAGTAGATTTCTTAGGCCAATCTAAGATGACTGCCACACTGTTTTTTCCCGCCCGGCCACCTGGCTAGCTGGCCTTGCAGGGAGGCATGAGTCAGCACACTTATGTAACCAAGATGTTATCTCCTATGTGAACCCATGTGATCATGCTTTCCCATGGTATGTTGTCACTATTGTTCAGAGCCATATGTAAGTGCTTACCATGTTCTCGGCCCTGCTTTTTCTCTGCTGCTGTATCCTCCCGATGATAAAGAGCATGTCTCACCTACCTGCTGCCATTTGCCTTTTCTTCCAATTTCCGAAGCCTGCACCCGAGCACACACTTTCTCCTCACAGACCTGGATTCTGTGAACATTTGAAAAGTGAACATAGAACTTGAAAATGATATTTTAAGTGAGGAAAAAATAGGATAAGAAACAAATGCAGACAATTGAAATAGAGTTTATAGTACAGCTGAGCAAGAATATGTTGGCTGACCTGTGTCTAAGTAGCAAGCACTGACAGCTGGCATCAGAAAATTACCCTTCATTCCTCAAGTCACGGAAATCCTTGCTTATAGTTTCACTTCAAATATTTAAATTTGTAATAATAAACATCTGATTAAAATGATAGTAGGTAAACCTGCCTAATATGAATTCTTCTAAGTTATTTTTAAAATATTGATTCACAAATGGGATAGAGACAAGATGGTGGACGAGAGACACCTCCAGTCAGAGTGTCTCAGCAAGAAGGAAAGATTTTAGATGAAAGTGAAAAAAAATTAACAGGCTGACAAACTTGGATCAGATAAGGGCCAGAAGGAAAAGTGCCTGAACCTACAGAAGATACCACAGGAAGAGGTTGCAGAGCAGAACTGGGCTAGAGAGACCTGCTGACACCAGCCCAGAGAGGCTGCCGCCAGTGAGCGGTGAGCCTCTGGCTGACAGGGCACCGGACTCCCAGCTCCCTCAGGGCACGTGCCGCCTCACAGACGCCAGCCAATGGGCAGGCGCCATTTGACGTCATTCTCCCCTTGTGTGAGGAGGAAGCTCTATGGGCTAGCCCATGCGGGATCCCGGGCAGGCTTCAGAAATTAGAAGAAAAGGCGAGTGGCAGCTGGCAGGTGAGACATGCGGTTTATTAAGGGGGGGGGGCGGATACAGCAGCGGTATGGGTCTGAACAACAGTGGCAACATACCTTGGGAAAGCGGGATCACATGGGTTCACATAGGAGATAACACCTTGGTTACGTCAGTGTGCTGACTCGTGCTTCCCCAGAAGGCTGGCTAGCTGAGGGTCAGGCCGGGAAAAAAAACACTGTGGCAGTAGTTTGGCCTAAGAAACCTATTGCCTATACAAATGCATTTTCGCTTACACTTTTCCCTCCACTACCCGAGGCTGCCAGAGAGACAGTTTAACCACCCCCTGGAGGCATCCACAGGGAATGGGACATTTTTTGGGGGGCCCTGCAGCAGACTGAGGGGTACTCGGACTATGAGCTCCCTACCTGCTGGTCCTCCTTGGTGCTACTTTCTTAGTGACTCTAGCAGAGCTGGGCAACCCTGAGACAGAGAGACATTGATCCAGGTTGGGCATCCCCTGGGTGACTTGAGACGGGCATTCTTCTCCCTGGCAGGGTCAGGTATTAATCTCTGTGGCCCAGGGGACAGGCCTACAGGCCAGATATGAAATACCGTTACAGAAGTGATAAATATTCAGATAAAACAAACTAATAGAAAATTATTGGTAAGGAAGAATATTAATTTGAATTTTGCTTTTTTACTATGTAATGCAATGGCTGAAGCAGAAGCAGCTTTTCTCATAACTTAGTATACACCTACATTAAATAATTAAAATTTAGGCACTTCAAATTAAACAAAGAATCATAGATATCAACCTGAATCTCCAATTTATTTATATAAGTGCAGATGGATATGGGTAACCAAACAGGAAAATAAGGAGGAAACACAATCACCTACCATACATGTAGAAAGGGTAATACTGACCTCTACATGGTAGTAGTTCAAGGATAAGTGAAATGTAAGGAAGGGAAAGGGAATACTGGCCAAGAACATAGATATAAGAAACAGATGAAATTTTAGGAAACAACTGCCCAATTCATTCAAAAAGACTCAAAAGCATATGGCAACTGAAAAGAAACACATGCGTAGGACAACAGAAAGGAAGGAAAAATATAAAAAAAGAAAGTGACTGAAATAAATAAAGATACGGCACTCTTTAAAAAAATTATGGATATGGAAAACTATGAAAATGTATGCTTCTGTCAAAAAATGATTTAAAATCAAGATATTGAATATAATGTACTAAAAATAATTTTTCTCATCATCTTTTGACAAAGGTAACAATTATACAAAGAGGTAAATATCCTGAATAAATTACTGTCTTATCCATAGATCATCTCAAAAAGTATGAAAGATTTATTGTATCAAAGTGTTTAAAAAAAACTTTTGACCAGTCATTGGCTTATCACTAATTTATACTGACCCAAGGACAACACTTGGAAGCCAAACTTAAACATAAAAACAAGAAACAAGAAAATTAACTGACACATCAGTGGTGACTCACTGTGGGGAAGACAGACTCTACAAAATTAATCCTAACATAATAGAAAATAAGCAAAAAAACAACAATACCTGAGTAGGTCAGTGGACAAAATCCAGAATTACCAGTGTGTATGTGTGTGTATATATATAATCTAAAACACTAAGATGCTAGGCAAAAATTATGAGATATGTCAACAAAGAGTAAAGTACAGCCACATATCTGAATAAATAAAAATTAACAGAGTCACTGAGACCTAGGGAACGTGATTGAGAGTATCACTATAGGCATAGTGAGAGTTCCAGGAGAGAAATGAGAAGAAAAAAAGGCCAAAAAAAAAAAAAAAAAAGAAAAAGAAAATTGAAGAAATATTGGCAAAAATTTCACAAGTTTTATGAAAGTATTAAATACCTAAGAAGATCAGTAGCTATAATTAGGATAAATACAAAAATATCCACACTTGGACACATCATAGTCAAACTGTTGAAAGCCCAAGACAATGAGAAAATTTTTGAAAGTAGCAAGAGGGAAACTACTTATTGTATAAAAGGGAATCTCAAAAAGATTAAATGTTAACTTCTCCTCAGAAACAATGGAGAGAGGCTAGATGGCAGTGGGATGAAATATTTTTAGTAAAAAAATAATTCAGTAAAGAATTTCATATCCAGCAAAAGTATTTTTCAAAAATGAAAAAAATGAAGGCAAAATAAAGACATATACAGGTAAAGGAAGACTAGGAGAAGTGATGTTTCTCAAGTGTTCTCACAAAAAATACTAAATGAGGAAATTCAAGCTGAAAGGAAGTGACACTGATGATAACTTGAATCTAAACAGAGAAGTAGCACTCCTAGGGGTAATCATATCATAGAAAATAAAAGACAATATATGTATTTTTTTCCTCTTTTTTTCTCTCCCTGATATAAAATGACAGTTTATCAATAATAATAAAAAGGCATTTTATATTTAAAATATATAAAGATGTATATAAATAGAAGAGTAAAGAGAGTATATTGAAGCAAACTGTTTACATTTTACTAGAATGAAGTTACTATTATTCTAAAGTAAAATTTTGTAAGTTAAGATGTATATACTGAAAAATTATTTAATGGTCAACAAACATTTAAAATGGTACACTAGAAAAATATCCATTTAACCAAAAGATACCAATAAAGCAATAATGTGAGAACAGAAGGGGGGAAAAGTTCTAATACACATAGAAAACAAATAGCAAAACAGCGGCATAAAGCAAACCATATCAATTATTATATTAGACATATAATGAATTAAACATTGCATCAAAAGGCAGAAATTATTAGACTTTATAGAATAAAAAGGTCCACATATACACTAACTGTAAGACACACTATAAATTCATAGATTAAAATAGATTGAAAGTAAGAGGATAGAAAATATATATCGTAAAAAGAGTAAATAATAAAAGAGCTGGAGTTTCTATATCAAATATGCTTTAAGACAAACGATACTAGATAAGAAGAGGGATATGTTACAATGATATATAAGGTCAACTTATGAGGAATGTGTACCAATTTTAAACATGTACACAAACAATGGAGCCCCATAATATATGTCACAAACTAACAAAATTTGAGGAGGTAACAGACAATTTAACAATAATGGTGATTTCAATGCATACCCCTGAATAAAAGATAAAATTACTAGACCTAAAACAAGCATGTAGATAGTAGGTGGACACAATCAACCAACCTGACTGAAGTTTCATCTACAGTACGTTCTACCCACAACATTAGAAAACATGTGTTTTTCAAGTGAACTTAGAACTTTTCCAGGATAGAGCAAATATGCAAGGCTATCATACATGACAACATATGTCAAAGGATTAAAATCATGCAAAATGTTCTGCAACTACAATACAAATTAGAAATAACATAAAGATATTTGGCAATTTACATACACTTGTAAATTAAACACCAGTTTTCTTAATAATCCATGGTTAAACAAAGAAATTACAAATGAAATTGTAAAATACTTTAAGGTGACAAAAAACAAAGCACAACATATGAAAATTCATAGAATATAGCTAAATTTTTACCTTTAAATGCCTCTAGTAAAAAAATGAGAAAAGATCTCAATGACTAGCTTAAGCTTCCACCTCAAGAAACTAGAAAAGAGGAAAAAGAGCAAACTAATACAAAAAAAGCCAGCAAAAGATAGATGATAATAAACATTAGAGCAGAAATTGAAGAAATATAAAACAACATCAGAAAACAGAGAATTACAAAATCGGGCATGAAAGAGGGGACGACACTATCGATGTTACACAAATTGAAAGGACTGTAATGAAATACTATGCACAATATTATGCCAACACATTAGGCAACTTAGATTAAAAGGAAAAATTTCTAGAAGACAAACTACCAAAAATGACTGAAGAAGAACTAGGAAACTAGAAATAGATGTATGATAAACAATGAAATTTATGAGTTTTAAAAATTTCCCTCAAAGAAAATCTTAGGTGCAGATAGCTTTACTGATGACTTCTATCAACTATTTAAAAAAGTGCAAATCATTCACAATTATATAATGTGTAAGAAATTTTACATAGAGCTCCAAACATAAAAATTGTTATTACTATTAAGGTAACTCATTTTGCAAACGGGAGTCACTGATACCTTTTATTTGTAAAAGGGTAGAAGCTAGACTGCATGAATTTTAAAACCATGATTCAGTGGAGGAAGAAAGTCCAGATTACCCTAAAACAACATTTTTTTAGAGAGCAGTAGAAAATATAGTCTTTATCTTATAGTCTTTCTCACTAGAAACCTAGATTATATAAATGGTCACATTCTATTAACATCAAATATTTACCTTTTCTTAAAGAGAACTTTGCCAGTCAAACAAAAATCATAAATAACCACTTTCTGTGGCCTGACATGGAAACAAAGCATTTTTATAATAAAATTATAGATATTGTTCAAAGAATAGAAATTAGGCTTTTTTTCTGTGAGCTCTTTGAAAATTCACAGCCATTGCACAAGTTCCTCTAATTATTTGTCACCACTTATAATTACAAGAGAGACTATCTTGTCATGCAATTCTTGAAGAAATTTATAGGAGTGGTTATTTTCCCTATTTACCAGTGATTTTCTTCCCCTGTTTTCCCCACAGATTTATGTAATTATGAAATTCTTTGGTAGCCAAAGAAAAAACTATGAATATCACTATCTTTAGTACTTCATATCTAATGTATTTTAATGTTGACTGTACCTTCCAAATAAAGCTGTCATCATTCATCTTTATAACATTTACATTCAGTAAGTCATGTCAGGATGGCTGTATTTTTTTAACCAGATGAAAAATAAATCTATATTCCTAGAATAACCAAAAAAGAAAAGACATTTTTGGCATTTGAACAGCTTTTCACTACTCAATAAAATAAAATGTCATTAATATGCTACTATTTAGCTAAACTTCTATACCCTTTCTTGGTAATCATTGATTTTAAAAACATTGTTTTCCTCTGGAAATTGACTTGGCTTATGTATCATTGCTGTGATGATTTTAATATAAAACTTTCTGGATATTGCTTTATGCTAATAAATTCTCAAGAGAAAAGATACCATTTCATCAAATAAATTCTGCAATTTTAGAAACAGCCACATTTTGTCAATCTATTGAGTGTATATATTTGATTACTACTCTGCACCTGTGTGAAATGATCATTAAAGCAATTTGTATTCTGAGTGACTACAGAGTCTGCTGGCCTCATGTTGATATTACCTTCTATTTATTTATGTACTAAGCCTACCTAAAACATCAGACTCATAATGAGTAGCACGAGACACAAAAATCTATTACATCTACTCAGTGGTACATAAGCCAAGTGTTAAAAAGTAGAGTGTGGGTGTTTTATATATCTTATGTTAGAAACTTTCTTAATTCTCCATTTAAAAGCTAATACAAATGTAATAACCTTATGATTATGTCATTGATCATCAACTGTGCAACAAAATTTAATACATATTTGTATGAACTTGAAAAAGTCCACAAATAATTTACCAACTCCATAAATATTATTTTTATAAATATAGCTACCAGTATTACAAGCTCTGGAAAAATTGCTTGTGTGAGTAAAATTCACTTTACATTGAGCTACATTTCCCTGCATTTGGGGAAAATAATAATAAGCTAAATATTTATTATATTAATATTTAATTCAGTCTTAGAGTTTAACAAATTATTAGAAATAACAATATGATTGCATTTTTTCAGAAACTCTTCTCTCTTTTATATTAAAAAATGATAGTGTTTTAACCATTAGAATATGTAGTAGACCTGAAAATACTGATGTGAATTTTCACGGTCCCTATGCATTTAAGATGCCAACTGAGTTCATGCTGTCCTTTGATAGTCAAATAAAATTTTATCTAAACCCCCATTCCACATGGATGCAAGACCCAGCAACATCCCTCTCAGCATCTCACGAAATTCTTGAAGAGATTTGTTGGTTCAAGGGACAGAGCATGGAATATCTCTGGGATCTTGTATTTATTAATTTTGTTTCTGTTTTTTGATTCTTATCATCTAATGTCTTCCTTTCTCATTTTCAAATTGCTCCACATTGAGAGCTTTTTTAAAAAAGCCTATGTGGCAGATTTTAACTTAAGATGTGTATATTGACACAATTGTGGCAGTGAAGGCAGGTTACATAACAGCTAAGCTGACAATGCAAAAATGAATATTATATATCCCTATTATTACAAGGCCTTTTCCACTTTACTGTCAGATGTTTCTTATTAGCCCAATTTTTTAGCAGTTCCCAAAAGCCTGTGGATACTTCCCATTTTTTACACCTTCCATTTTGTACTTTCTTTTTACTCTTCCTTGGACTATTTGCCCCCACTTACACATTCCTACTAATTTGCTATTCATAGCTTTTAGCTCTTAATTTATGCAGTAGTTTCTATTTGATCCATCTTCATCCTTTGTCACCTTGCTCAGTATCCTGAGGATCTGATGTATAGGGACTGCCTGCAAGGGCTTCTTTCTTCTCTGCTATCCAGCTGGCTTTAAGTTATGGGAGATATCAGCAGGAAATCAAAGGATGGCAAAGAAAAAGATAAGGGTTTCTATCCCACTGACTCTCACCTTACGTGGTTACCATGTGCTTACTCTGTCCCTCTATATAAGAACACAGCTCAGCCTTGCCTTCTGAGCCCTAACTTCCATACTAAAAAGTCTATCAAGATTTTCTTTCTCAACCAAAAGAATTCTTTCTGGGAAAAAGGTACGGTGCCTGCAGTAACTATAATGTTTTTCTTACCCTCCCATACACATCTAAAGATAAGTCTTTGGTTTGTTGTGTTATGATGATGATGATTTTGAAATAGGCCACAAAAAAAGCGAGTGATGTTTATACAGAGCTTTTTAGATTTTGACTCTCTTATAAACTGACAGAGGGATCAAAAAAAATAATGTGTCTAATTATACCAAGAGAGACATAAGCCAATATTTGCTAATTACATGAAACTAAAAGCTCTTAGAAAATCAATTTCCAATAGAAAACTTCCCTCAGTGGCACTCTTTTGTCAGGAGAGCACCTGGTACCTGAAAGACAGGCGTTGGAAAAAAATGATATAAAAAGAGGAAGCTTGAAATTAAGCAACTTTTTTTTTACTTTAATATAAGGCTTAGGGCTGATTTTAGTGAGTTTATTAGTAAAGAGGCTGCTAGATTATGGAATTTCTATAGCGTATTAGTTTTCTGTTGCTCCTTAACATTACCACAAATTCAGCAGTTTAAAACAATAGAAAAATAGTTATAATTTTAAAAATAGTTATACTTTTGTGACTCTAAGACCTTGTCATTTCATATTTCATTTTGTTCTTTTGATTTGGTTCTATAATTTTACATTAGTGTATATGACTATATTAATCATATATGTGTTATTGATATAATTCAAAGTTTAAACTAGTATAATTCCATGTGTCCCAAGTTTCAGTTAATTAGAAAAATCATGCTTTTGAGCAACAATATATAATGAAGAACAAGACTGAACTACTTAAAAAATTACAGCTACTTTATTCCTATCATTAGTGTAGGTTTTTATCTGAGCAGAATTAGATGGACTAAGTGCATATGAGCAAAGAACACTGGAAGAATATATCAAACACTGGATGTTTTATGACATCAGTGACAAAGCTATACCAGCACTCATTTTCCTACCTATGGTTTCTCTGTACCTTGTATTTAAATCCATTGGACCTCACCTCTAGGCTGAATACAGTCTAATTTCTGAGTTGATAATCATCATAATGATTCAATGATCAAAAAGTAATATTTGTTAGTTTTTAACTTATGTGATATGTATAATTATTGTCTTATTTGAGCCTTAAAACAACAATTTAATATATTTATTATCCCCATTTTACTGATGGGATAACAAGGAATAGAGAGGTGATATAATAACCAATTCACTTAGCAAGAGACTTAACCTAGGTTTTGGTGAGTTATAAAAGGCCATTTTTGCTGGGTTCCCATGTGACCCTTGAAGAATCTACACTGAAATTTAAGAATTAAAGACACTTGTAAATCAAAAATCCTCCTCTCAACTTCTCTCCCTTTATAGGCTACACTCTAAGAACTAAGTATGTACAGGCCAAGATGATAGGCTTGGAGTCCGTCAGATGGACCACCTTTGAAATTCTAGCTTTGTCATTTTCTGGCTTTGAGATCATGAGCATGTTTTTCAGATCCCCTTAGTTTTGTATCGTCCTTCTGTAAAAGGAGGACAATTTCTATCTCATGTTTTAAGACAAGAGTAAATAAGAGTTTGTATGTTAGGAAAATAGAATATACCTGTCTGTGGTTCTGACCCAACTTCTCTAATGAATAACCCTAATCCCCTTCTAATATTAAAATGCTTTTTGACCTCCTTGATTTGATCCCTCTCCAAATGCAGTTGGTGATCTTATTTCTCAATCTCTTTCTCAGGATAGCTCACAGTAACTTGCCTAGTGATGGAATCTACTAAGAACAAACACATTCCCCAGCAAACATTTGCGTGCCTTGGGATCTTACTCTTAAAAACTCAACTGCCAGCCACATTTCTCAGGGACATGACAGATAGGCTCTAAAAGTTCTGCTGACCCTTACTTGAATTAATATTAAACCAGTGATATCCTCAAGAGGCTCAAGGTTGGATTCTGCACTTTTCTCACTAACTATGCATTCAGTAACATCATATTATTATATAACTTGAAATCAGCCAGGAAGGAAGTTTATCATTATAAGAATCAGCAAACACTACAAATCAGGTTTTTATTTTGTCTTGTTTGCCTTTGAAAAATATTTTGAATGCCTGGTTTGTTATCTGACCATTGGTGAAGACTGATACATAGGTTAGTACTACTCAAATTGTGGTTCATGGACTAATGCTCGCCACTGAACTGTTTGTTACTATTCCACCTTGGAATAAGTACAGTAATTGAGCATGAGCATTTGGGAAAATTTAGAGCATTTTGACACTGCCATTACATTTATATGCGTGGCCATTTTTTGGTAATTAATTTCTCTTCAATTTTACAAACACTTCAGTCCGTAATAGGTTGTGAAAAAATATCCCCATTAATACACTTCTATAGATACTGTACTTAAGTAGTCCCAGTCCCCATTTCTTGGCATCTCTATAGCCAGATCACTTTCACCTACATTTGCTCTGCCATGGAAACTGGAGCACATCCAATCCCCTTGCTTGCTCCCCCCTCTCACTGTTTAAGGACCAAGAATGACTGATGTCTGAGCCAACGCAAATTACTGCAGTGAACTTTAGTAAGCTTTAGTAAGCTCATTTATTTCTCTGTCCTAAGAATTCCCTTTTTCTGGGAATTCATTTTTATGGAACAAATAAGAATATCCTCTAATGTAGAAAGCTATCAAAAATCAAAAGGAGAAGATTGGCATGGATAGAAGGAAGAGAAAGTGGTGTTGGCAAATCTGGCCAAAAGTAATTCTGCAGTGAAAGGCTTTGTGGATTTTTAGGACTTGCTTGGAAGTTCTGGTGCAAAATATCTTTATTTTTAACCCAAGCTCATTTGAAAGCCATAATTTACTTCAAAAACTTTGGCACTTATTTCCAGTACTTCAAATAACCCATTGAATATTTTATAGTTTGTATTTTCCCTAGTCTAAATTTATACTAAAAATAAAAGCTTCAGTGTTATTTTAAAAGTAAGAAACCAGAGATGGAAAGAAAACCTTAGGCCAACGATTTGTTATACTTATCTCATGTACATCCCATCTGATTATATTACTGTCAATTTCAACTCCTGGCTAAATGAAGTAGTTGTATTTATATTTAGTATCTCCTGGCTAAACAGCAGATCCACACCTTGTGCCTCTATTTGTCATCTCCCTACTAACTCCAGACTGCCTCACCCTGGTAAAAGAATAGGGAATTATGTATATAAGCTCTACTTTGTGCCAACTATTAATAATTTGCATTTTGTATTGTGTTTAATATCCACAGTTATAAAATAGGAATATTACTATTTTAATGTATAGTTAACATATCTGAAACAGAGAGAGGTTACATGATTAATAAATGAGAAAACTAAGGTTAAATAAAACTCTTTTAGACTCCACAGACAATATATATTCACTCCATAAGCTTATAATGCTTGCCAAGCATTCAAATTTCCTTAATCAAAAACTTCCAGTTTTCTAAATTTGTCTCATGCCCAGGTTTATGAATCATTTGCTTTCTCTCTGTCTTTTTGGCAGCATTCACTCCTTTGTAGCTCCTTCATTTAGCTAACCCATCAAGAATTCCATGCTATCTTGGTTCTAATTAGTTTAGTGAAGTATTGAGTTCTCTCAAAGAAAATCCATTGTGCAAGCAGATAAAAGTGTGAACAAAAGTTCACTCGGTTTGGAGACTGTAGTGTGACACTTAAATGGTGAAAATAACAGTTAACCAAACATCTAGGTTAAAAAAGAAAAAAAGCACAGAGAAGAACTAACCTTGCATTGACTATCATAGGTATAGCTAGACTTTAAAAATAGTAACATCAGTTTATATCAACTAAAACACTAGCTTTAAAAAAATAAAAGTGACCTCTGACAGGATCAGGGTGGATGATGATAAAGAGAAAAAAAGAAAATCCACTTATCATTTTAATTGAAAAAAATGTTCAATGTGACTACCTCTATTCTTTACAATAAAGTAATTGAAAGAAAATATAGTCAGAGAGTCTAAACATATTCTGCAGAGAAAAAATAAAAATTGTATAATTCCAAAGCATATTTTTATTGAAGTATACTTTACATTCAATCAAATATACAAATCTTAGTGCACTGTATATTGTTTTCATGAGCGTATACACCTGTATAAATACCATATAAAACAAGATCTCGAACTTTTCCCTGGCCACAGGAAGTTATCAAGTGCCCCTTCCCTGCCAATTTCCACTATTATCAGGAGAGACTACACTTTTGATATCTACCATCATGAATTAGTTTTGCCTGTTCTTGATCATATGAAGACAATCAAACTTTATTGTGCCTACATTTTTAATCATAGTATTTTTAAAAACCGCTTATATTTAATATCAATGGAAGTATCAATATGATTTTATACCAGAGAAGTATTATTAATTATCAAAATTTATCCATTCTCATTTTAATGGACATTTTATTTTGTTCCATTTTGGCATTATGGACAAAGAATCTATAAACATTCTTGTACATGTCTTTTTGTAGAAATCTTTTATGTGTCTCTTTGTAGATACCATTTTTTATTTCTTTTAGTTAAATAAGTAGCTGTAGAATTTCTAGGTCATATATTAAGTGTATGTGTAATTTTATTTTAAAAACTTCATTTTTCTATACTCATAAATATTATAGAAATTTGTTTAAAAAATGCAATTTCCTTGCATTTTTCCCAACACGCTGTCAGTCATTTTAGCTTTGGCCATTATGGAAGATGTGAAATGCCTTCTCACTGAAGTTTCCCTGATGATTAATGGTGTTGAGCCCCTTTCCACGTGTTCATTGACCATATAATTATCTTCTTTTGTGAAATGTCTTCATGTCTTTTTTCCCTTTTTTATTGAGTTGTTTTAATTATTCAGTTCTAGGAAGCATCCATATATTCTGGGTATACAAGTGCTCTGTCAGATATGTAGATTATGAATATTTTCCTCCAGTCTGTGAAGCCCTTTTTATTTTCCTAACAATGTCTTTTGATACGCAGAAATTTTAGCTTTTTTCTTTCATGTCTAATGCTTTGTTTTATATTTTATAAGAAACCCTTGCCTACTCTAAGTTATTAAGAATATTTGTGTAAGTTTTCTTCTTAAATGTTTGTGTCTGATTTTAAGTTAAGATTTGAATTATTCTTTGTGTATCAGTGAAGTAAGGCTTCAGGTTCATAGTTATTGTATACAGATATGCTGGTGATTCCATGGCATTTATTGAAAATAAAGTATGTTCATTCCCCCTAAAAATTCCCATGATGACATTGTCAAATATCTATTCATCATATTTATGTGGATTTTTTCTCAACTATCTATTCTAGTCCTTTCATCTATTTGTCTATCTTACTCTACAATTACACTTTTTCCTCACTGTACCTTTATAGTGCTTCTTAAAAATCACATGTGTAAGTCCTGCAAATTTATTTTTAATATTGTTCTGGTATTCTAGATCTTTTACATTTCCATATAAATCTTAAAATAAACATTCCTAGTTCTCCTTCTCAAGTACACTTGGATTTTATTTTCATTTTTTAAATTTAGGTATAATTTACATACAGTGCATTGTGCAGATAGTAAAGTCACAGAAAATTGATGAGTTATGACAAATGCACATGTATCCCACAATTCATTCAAAATACAGAACATTTTCATTACTTCAGAAGGCTCATTAGTCCCATTTCCAGGCAATCCTTGTCTCTAACCCAGGAGGCTGTCAATATTCTGATTTATTTCACCATAGATGGATTTCTTTTTGTCTGGATTTTTATAAAAATATAGTCATACAAGTTGTACTTTTTTGTTCAGTTTCTTTGCTCAGTATTGTGTTTTGAATATTTATCCATTTTTTGTGTATTTGTGGTCTGTTCCTTTCAAACTGTCTTATATGTCATTTTATGAATATAATACATTTTTTTCATCTATTCTTCTGTTAATGAACATTTGGGTTATTTCTAATTGCTGGCTATTATAAATAAGTCTGTTATAAACATTCTCTTTTAAAAAAATGTGTATGGATACATGTTTATCAATTCATTAATCTTTTCAAGTAATCTTTTTAAATCACCGGTTTCTATTTTTATCTTGCATCTGGATCATGACAAAATTGTAAGGGTGTGATACAGTGTGGGTTTGACTAACTATAAAGTTTTCAAAAGAATTTTTCTGGGAATGACCTGATGATGAAGCTTGTGGGTAGGATAGTAATCTCCTGTTTCTTTTGTCTGTGTTCTAACATCGCTTAGAAGAGCAGTAGCAGTAGTACCATTGCTTGCCAGAAGCTAGGTGCTTGCAGAGGTCAGCACTGGTAAAACTGTGGTTTATTTAATGGATTCATCTCCCAGATGCTTAGATCATGTCAGGTATTGTGTTATGTACTAGGGTTACAAATATGAAAAAAGACAATTACAACCTTCATGAAAGTGATATCCTAGAAGCAAGGGAGACTTTACATAGATAATTACCATGCAATGTGACAAGTATAATAATAAATTCTTCACCAAGTATTATAGTAGTAGAAATGGGTATTTCAGAAAGAGTGATTGATTCTTGAACTAAGTTTTAAAGTGTGCATGGCAATTATCTAGGCTGAAAGTAGTGTCAGTTGCAGGATTCCAAGTGTAATCAAAAGCAAAAAAATGGAGTCTAGATTTAGCATGTTGTGTGCACACAATGCGTATATTTTTATTTCACTTAACCTAAATTTCATTAACATTTTTTATATCTTTACATAATCTGCATAATCAACGTGTTTAAGGGTTGCATAATAGTCTACCATGTAATCATTTAGAACATGTTAAGGGTAGTGTATTTGCTTCTTTCAAAAGATATTTCAAGTTTTAGAAATAAAAGGATATTAAAGCTCAAAAATGGATATAAAAGATTTATACTTTTTAGGACCATGCATTTATGTTATTTCTTCTTCATATAAAAACTTACATGTATTTATTCTTTATAAATAAATAATATACAATTTTTTCTTAGCATCATTTAGCTATTTTCAACTATAGAGGTCACATCAAATATTTTAACCATAAGTGCATCATTTTTGTTATCTATTCATTGTTAAAGTGACAACAAATTCAAAGTGAAATTTATGTCCTACAAAACCATCTTCCAAAAAGTAAATTCTAGGTGTCAAAAAATGTATTAAAATGTAACCAATTTTTTCTTTTTGTGATTCAGATATAACAAACATACTTATATGTTTATCTAATTATGATCTTTCCATCTTTCTACCTAGCCATCATCTCTCAAGCTGTTTATGTGCTATATATACATATTTGAACTGAGATCATTAATTAACCAGATTCACAACTAAAGTTTAAAAGATGAATAATCTTATATCCAAAGAATCAATATGCTTTATAGGCTATGAAAATAAAGGTGAATGAATATTTTCTAGAGGTGGTGGAATAGCTGGAGGCAAGAGTCTCAAAGAACACAAAAGTACTGTGCCTATTCAAGTATACTTGTGATTTATGTTTACCACCAATTATTTGTCATTTGATTAAATGATTTCATGAAATGACATAGTTTAAATTAAATTGCATTTATTTCTTGTTGGATAAATTCTTTATAAAACTAGAAAGTTTACTTCATTTATATCACTTGTAACTAATATACTATATGAAAGATCATTCTTAGATATCTACATTGTCCCGTGTGGGCCATTGAATTGTTAAGTAATTTTATTCATTACCTTGATATGATTTCTGCTTTCTCTCAGTTATTTGAAGCCTAAACAAAATTAAATTGTGCTTTCTTATTTTGGAGAACAAGATAGGGGAGTGGTAGAGATTCTTTTAATTACATGATAAGAAAATTAGACAAATACATGGTTAGGACTTATTTATTATTTTTATAAAATTTTTTTGTAGATTCTAGGACATACAATAAAGATATATAAAACAGAGGAAGTTAGAATAATAAAATTTAGAACTTATAAGAAAATACTATTAAGGCCACTTAATACCAATACCAAATTGTACATATAAATGTTGGTTATGTTTCAGAGAAAACATTTCAGGTAAGAAGTAGAATTGACATACCATTTTATTTCAGTCATAAAAGAATCCAATATTTTCTTTTTTCCAAGTGATTCATACAAGATATTAACTATTATTGAGGTCATATTTGTTTAGATTTCTGGAATCAAATTTAGGTGTATATTCTTTTTTATTCATGTTTCATTTTAGTGCTGGCTATTTATAACATTTATGATTTTAAAATGTCAAGGTAGTTCTGGACTTCAACATGCCTACACAATTCAAAGTTATTTTTGAAAAGTCAGCATTTAGTACAGTCTGTTATTCTTAACTCTCAAAGAAACTTGCACTACTCAATCTGTACTCTTGCTTATATAAAATCTTAACTAGCAGAAAAAATGATGAGGATTGTAGAACAAGTAAAATACTCATCACCAGTAACTCTCCTTTCTGAAAACTACTATATCACATTATAAACTATTAATAAGTTGAGCAAGCAGTTCTGGATTTGAAGAAATTATTGGTAATTCTTAGCAATAAAAGAAAGTCACAAAGAGTTTGAAGTAAATGTGGACCTCTAATGGATTTTAGTAGTCCAAGGTGTTCTGGTTTATTATTGTGACTATTTGCTTGGTGTATACATCACATTGACATGTGCATGGTATGCAAATGATGGAGATGTACACTCCAACAACAACACTGCAAGATCTTCAGTTCAAGTGGTCACATCCCTCCATTTAAAATCTTTTTGCAGCTTAGATACAATTTTCTTTAGAAATGGAGTGCGATTAGCATAATGTGGGCCAGCATTGGGTCCAAATAGCCATGGATATGAGAAAGAATCAGAAATGATATAATTTGGGGGAGGGGTTGGAGTACATTAAAATAAATGAGGAAATTGGATATATTAGGAATTTGAAAGTTTATGAAAAATTGTTAGTATTTATATCAGAGTTTATCATTATATGCATTTTTATGTTTGATTTTGTCATTACATGAAATTTTAAATTTTTGACTCATATTTTTGGTAATAATACACAGTAAAAAAGCATACTATGTTTTTCCTAAACTAAGCTTTTCTTTTAGATCCATTCTCTTTTCCCTCCCAGCAAGTAAAGAGACCAGACACAAGCATTTGCTTGGCCTAGCACATTATGCATCCCAGCATGAAGAGTAAAACAGGGCATTTGATATGCTAACATAATTTAGAATAATGTTTTAAATTATCCATAATTTATTTCACCCTATAAGAAAAATGCATGCATAAGTATTCTTGACCATATGCTGATTATGTAATAATTTTTCTCATGTACTTTTTTACTTTTAATAACTCAATCTTTTGTTTCAGTGCTACCTTTGCATGTATTAACTGTTTGATCTTATTTAAAACTCTGATCCATACTTTCCCATAAAATAGATACCAATAATAGTTCATTCCTGTGTAACATATTATTGTGAAGTTTGTGTTAGGTAATAGATATAAGTACATTAGTTAATATCATAACATGTTAATATATTTCATTTTAATTGTAATGTAACAGTAATAATTACGAGCACTCTCAAAGATACATCTATATAATTGGAAAAGGACTCTTTAGTCTTGGTGAAGGTCATTTCCCTGATTAAAAGAATGATGTGGAAAGTAAAAGATAAAGAAAAAAGTAAATATACAATTTCAAAGCTGCATTGAACATTTTATTTCCAATGTTATTAGTATTTTAAAATTAGTCATACAATGATCTATTTATACATCTCGATATGCTCTTCTACTAATTTGGAAGATTAAAGGTTCATGCATCTTCTCCTTTTTTATTATTTATTTTTATATTTTGATTTAAACCTAATCCATGATAGACAGTCAATGGACCTAACAAAAAGCATCAGATATCTGAAAGAGAACAAGTAGTTAGTTCTTTATTGAATTTCAAAAAGGCCACAATAAAAAAGGAATATTTTCTTTAAAGCTGTCACAGTAATATTTGTCACTGTCTTATAGTGTCACGTTTACCTTAAATAATATAGCTTACAAAGAATATCAAGGTTGAAAACATTAAATAAGCCAGTGCCACCAATTAATTAATTAAACCATAAAGAAACAATTTAAAACATGTAAAATCAAAATCCAAACTATTTGCTTGGGAGCATTGAGTAGAGAATTGTTACAATCACTCATTTTTCTGACATTAAAATGTATGCCACTATAGAAACTATGTGAAAGGATTTTTATGAATATCAGTTATTGTCTCATATTCACACTTTCTCTTTTGTAGAACTACTTATTGATAAAATCCCACTTCAGACAATGATGGAGTACCTTGTAGAAGAACAGTGTTCCCTATACATACAACTGGAATAAGGGTGTTTAACAGCGTTGGAGAGCTGAGACATCCAGGACTTGAGGGGACAGAAAACCAGAAAATAGGAAGCTCATTAAAGTAAGTCAAATCTCTGTTCCATGCTGTTGTTCTTGAGCCATTGGGTAACATTGAAGTTTGCAGGACAAGAAAAGAAAGCAGCTAAGATGAAGAAAAGCTAGCTGGGGAGAGAACAATGGAAATCTGGAGATGCTAAAACAACACAGACTTAAGGGGCTAAAATCCCAGACATTTGGGAAGCCTAATGAAGTAAGCTCAACACTGCCCTAGTTATCAGCATGTAGCATTTGCCTTTTAAATCTATACATTGTGAATGTTAGAAAGCAGTTGAAAAGCTGGTTTTAATATTTGAGAGTTACCAGAAAGACAGAAACTGCAGTTCACAATCGACCTGGTTAAACACCACAACAGACTCTCTATCTGGACCCTGAAAGGATACACTGTAGACGTGGGTGTAAACCAGGGGTAAAACATGCTAAGTCAAAAGATATCATTAAGGGAATGGCAAGGAAAATTACAGAAGAGGATAAGATGTTTGCTATACCTGTATCCAACAAAGAATCTTATATTCAGAATATATACACATGCCTGTAAATCAGTAACACAATAGATAACATATAAAATAGGCAAGTAACTTAATTTCACATTTCAATATAACAAACAAAGAAAATATCCAAATAGTTAATAAACAAAGACTTGTTAGAGTCATTAGGCAAATGAAAATTAACACTATAACAAGATTGCATTAAACACTTATTTCAGAATATGTTAAAAAATAACAAGTGTTGGTGAGGATATAGAGCACTTAGGACCCTCTAGAGAGGGTGTAAACTGGTATAATCACTCTAAAAAATGCTTGGCATTATCTACTGAAGATGAAAATACTCATTTCTTATGACCCAGCAATTTTGATGATATATACTCAAAAAAAATACATGTATATGGAAGAGAAAAATACAAGAATTTCGTAGCATCACTATTTATACAAGCCCTAAACCGGAAACTATCTAGAAGTCTGTCAACAGGTGATTGAATAAATACTGTGGTATATATCTACCAGTGGTTCTCAACAGGGGGTGATTTGTCCCTCTGGGGGGAATTTGGTGAAGTGGAAGATGTTTTTAATTGTCATAAACATAAGCAGGTGGGAGAGAACAGTGTCACAGGCATCTAAGGAGTAGAGACTAGGGCATTGTTAAACATCTGACAATGCATAAAGCAGACACCACAACAAATAATTATCTGGTCAAAAACATTACTAATGACAAGGTTAAGAAACCTTGATTTATACAATAAAATATTATATTGAGAAATTAATGCCAGACATTAAACACTGATTACTTTCACAAATATACAGCTGAAAAAAATAAGCCAGACACAAAGAGGACATATATCATAATCCTACTTATATATTCAAAACTCAGCAAAACCAGTCAATATTGGTAAACAGCCAGATGCTGGCTCCCTTTGCTGGGGAATAGTCACTGAAAGAGTACAAGTATTATTTTAGTTCTTGATCTGAGCATTGATTCTATGGGTGCATTTGCTCTTTGAATATTGCTTGAATTGTACTATTATGATATGTAAGTATATAATATTTCAATACAAATTTTACTTAAAGTTTTTCATTGTATCACTAGCCTGTAATATATAATGGGATGTTTAGTATCAGCAATATTTCATGTATATATACATACAGTTTGGAATTTAACAAGCAATTTTAATTTCTAAAAAAGACAAAGAATGCTATTTAAAAAGAAATAAAATCATCAAAATACACATAATTTTTATTTCCTAGGGGTGTGTGTGTGTGTGTGTAGCACATTGACAAGAGATCTTGGTAGCTCAGTATTTAAAAAGTCATTTCAACTGACTATACCTATTTTTTATTTTCTTTCAAAGGCAATGTCCTTCAAAATGTTTTTCATTTTTTGAAAAGTAACTTAGCTTCCACAAGAATAATAAAATAGACAGTATATCAGGATACCCTACAGTGAAATACCATGGCAACAGATACTTTGGCTGAATCTTTTGACCATGGGCAAATCTGCCTGAGGCTGTGAAATTCAGTATCTCCAAATTGCCATTGGAAATATTAATGTTGCAAAGGGAATAATATTCTATCTTGGCCTTATATTTAGTTAAGACATATAACTACTTATAGAAAATCAGGAACAAATCACCTGATCAAGGATTATATGTATATAGAAGTAAATGTTAAATATTAAGCATTTTATAATTTCATCAAATTGCTATATAGTAAAATATTCACAAGAGTGAATGGAGTTGATATTTGCAGAGATACGGAAATGAAATCCACCAAAATATTGACAAGATATTAGGGCAAATAACTTTTAAAAGAGAGCTCTACATGTCTAAATCACTAGCAGGCTGAGTAATAGGCCCTGAAGCTTTTTAATTTTAATAGACTGGCCTGTTCTTTATTTCCCTCCTATAGGCTGATACTTTTTGAATTATAATTTATCTCACTTGTTATCAAAGGGGCTTATGTGTTTAATGATATGAGAAGCCAAAATGAGAAGCTGGTAAACAGTTTAATACATATATATGCAATACATATAATAAATTTAACCTGAAACATATGTTCTTCCCAAGAACATATTTTAAACCACCTACATGTTTAATACTTACTTGGACTAGTGAATAAGCACTGTAATTAGACACTTTTCATCAATCATAACTTTAGTTTTATTCTTTCAATTTTTGACTTCCATAAATTGAGACAAAACTTATCAGACTTACGACTATGATTAATACCATTTTCCTTTTAGAGTGGACAAATCTTCTACCAATGCTTTTTAAGAAATCTCAAAGGTAAACCCTGTTTAATTTCTTATGCCAGAATTTATCTGTCTTCCCTTTATTCTAATACAGTTCTTCCAAATTTCTTTTAACGAAATGAAAGATGATAGAACTGATACATACAAATCTGCTTAAGGTGCTACATTTATTAAGCTTAGCTAATTCATCCATCAATGCTGGAAAGTTATACATAAGAAAATATTTCCAAATACTTTTTTATGTGAAGCACAGCAGATTAGCTCAATGCCTAAACAACACATAGGCCAAATCCTGTGGAATTTGCATTCGTAGGAATATGCTGTACCACGTATTGATTATCATTATAACTGGGTCATTCAAAACAGTCTATGACTTCAAAGTTAAAAGGTAGAACGAATGTGTAAGTATTTTGATGTTGTATTATTATTTTGAATGTGGTTCTCTATTGGCTAAATGTTTTTAGATTTATATACAAAATAATTTTGCATCATAAATTAGGGAAGGAAAGCATATATATACATCATAAAAATATACCATATACTCAACTTTTTAAAAAAGTAGATTCTTCTCCTAACTTTTTAAAATAGTACTAAATTAAGACAATAGTTAGAGAAGTGCTGTTTCTCACATATCACCAGGAACATTTAAGATAGACGAAGATTATACTCCTACTACACTCAAAAAAATGGAATAAATATACAGTTCATTAAATATATATTTTTACAAATATATTTGTAAAATATATATTTTACAAATATATTTGTAAAATATATTTTTTACAAATATATTTGTAAAATATATTTTTTACAAATATATTTGTAAAATATATTTTTTACAAATATATTTGTAAAATATATTTTTTACAAATATTTGTAAAAAATACACACCTCTGTGTTTTTTCTAAGACCATTGCATTAAAATTTCATTGCATTAAAATTAAGGCTGAATTTTACCTTCTGATTGATATTTAACTGTCAGTGATGTTTTTCTTAAATTATTAATTTGTTTGCCACACTTTTACTCCCTCTAATCCTCACTCTTTCTTTATGATAGAAGGGAATCTGTGTAAGAAAAATTAAATGAATGAAGGGAATAAATATTGAAAAGAAGTGAGTCTTTCATCTTCAATAATTAATCTAGTAATCTTTGATCAGGATGGACTAGATTATGCTGCAGTAAGAAAACAACCCAAAATCTCAGTTGTTTAACACAACAAAATGTCTTGTTCATTCCTTCATGTCCAATGCAGTTTGAAAAGGCTGCTTATTCAAGAAGCTTATTCAATGCTGCTTATTCAAGTTACTCAAGGACAGATGTTGATGGACCCTCCACTTTTACACGTGCATCTACAGTGTTTTTGTTAAGATAGGGGGAATATGGTGAATCGTACACAAGCTTTTAACATTTCCAGCCATAAGTGAGATATATCACTTTTCCTCATGATATATTGATCAAAATAACATATGCCATCACAAAAATCTTCAAGCAGTCAGGGGAGCGTAACCCTACCATACGATTCAAAGTGAGATAACCAGAAATATTTGGTAAACAGCCATAATAATTACCAGGGTCTACATTTCTGAGCACAGAATATTCACTGTACCCTCTGTTCCTCAGAAAAAAAATCATTTGTATCTTTTCAGGCTAAACAAACCTTAAGTTCTATCCAATCACAAAATCAAGCCAAAATCTATTAATCCTGTGTTATCTGTGATAGTGGCTTTTCTTAACTAACTAAAATAAACAAAATATATAAAAACTCTCTTGATGAACTAAAACAAACTAAACACTCTCTTAATCAACTAAAATTAATTAATAAGTAAATAAGTTAACTCCCTCTGAATTCTCACAAAACTATTATTTTTAAAAAGATGGACATACAGTGACTACTGTCACTCATATGTAACAACTGTGAAATATGCTGGGATAATTTTGAAATCTCTTCTACCCTGAGCTTGGAAAACATTCCTTGATTATAATCCAATTTTCTCCTTGGGAGTAATTTTCCATTTA
Organism: Varecia variegata; assembly: GCA_028533085.1. Classification (NCBI taxonomy): domain Eukaryota; kingdom Metazoa; phylum Chordata; class Mammalia; order Primates; family Lemuridae; genus Varecia; species Varecia variegata. The sequence goes on along the minus strand of CM052441.1, from coordinate 18,824,458 downwards.
AATTTTTACTGAGGTCATTATTTTGTTCTCTGGAAGATTCTTCCATCTATTTTTTTTTTTACATTGAATTTATCTAAGGTGAGCACTGAAGAATAAACATTTTGGAGGGTGACTGACCAACTTTTTAAACCTATTTCTGCCTGTAAGGTCGGGATCGTTGGGATCTTTGTAAGTCTCCAAAAATTAATTGCTTCTTTAGTTCAGAGGGATAGTTCCTCTGATGGGATAACCTTCAGAAAAAAAGAAGATTCTCATCTATTGAATTCCAGTCAGATCTACCTATAATTCTTTTCTGAATGTAGTTCTTATAATTGTTACATTTTTTGTTTTATTGCCCTTCTGCCTATCTTTCTCAATTTAACTGTGGTTTTGTGGACTTGCCAATCTTTGATGGGAGAGAAAAACTTTAGGCTCTTTTCCCATTGTCATGAATCCAAATGAAAGGAATTACTGGCACAACTTAATCCATTCAGTGATCTTAGGTGTTTTTGGCAGTTAAAATATTCCTAAATTTTACATTTTTCGGTGCAGGACTAAGAAGTTGTTATCTTATCTAACCCTAAAGTTTCTTGGAATTATGTATATCTTCATTATTCTTCATAACTACTACAAACTGGCCAGTTATTTCCTGATTTTCTCTCTCATCTTTAATACCTTGGGAAATACTTCTGTGCAACAAAATGTGGGTGAAAATGGCATCCTGAAAAAGAGTTTGTAGTGTCTGTTTTGTGCATTAACTTACTGATATTTTTAAATGACTAATTTTATCATCTTGTTTTTAATTATTAAACTTTATTTTTTGAAAAGTTTTACATTTAAAAAATTAAACAAAGAATACAGAGAATTCCCATATACCTAACATTTTGCATTCGTGTGGTATATTTGTCACAATAGATAAGTCACTATTGACACAGTATTATTAACTATAGTTCACAGATTAAATTAGGGTTTGTTATTTGTGTTGTATCTTCTATAGATTTTGACAAATGTATAATGGCATGTGTCTACCAGTACAGTATCATATGGAGTAGTTTTACTGCCCTAAGATTCCTCTATACTACACCTGTCCATCACTCCCTCCCTCCATGCAAACTCCTGGCAACCTCTGGTCTCTTTACTATCTTCGTAGTCTTTTGTTTTCTAGACTGCAATACAGTTGGAGTCCTATAGTATGTAGCCCTTTCAGATTGGCTTTTTTCACTTGGCAATATTCATTTAAAGTTTCTCCATATCTTTTTGTCATTTGATGGCTCATTTCTTTTGGTCACTTAATATTCCAATATATGAATGTACCACAGTTTGTTTATCCATTCCCCTATTTAAAGACATTTTGATTTCTTTCAAGTTTTGGAAATTATGAATAAAGCTGCTATAAATATTCATCACTGGGTTTTGTGTAGAAATAAGTGTTCAACTTATTTAAGTTAATAGCAAGGAGTGTGATTGGTGAATCACATGATAAGAGTGTGTGTAGTTTCATAAGAAACTGCCAGACTGTGTTCCAAAGAGGCTGCATCATTTTGCCTTCCCACTAGCAATAAGTGAGAGTTCCTCTTGCTTCCCAGCATTTGATATTGTCAGAGTTTTATATTTTAACTCTTAATAGGTATGCAATAGCATCTCATCGTTGCCTTAATTTGTAATTCCATAATGACATATTTAGCATCTTCTCATATGATTATTTATAATCTATATATCTTCTTGGATGAAGTGTCTATTAAGGTCTCTAGCCCATTTTTTAATTGGGTTGTTTATTTTCTTATTGTTGAGTATTAAGAGTCTGTTGTACATTTTGAATACTAATCTTTTATTGGATATATACTTTCAAATATTTTCTCCCAGTGTGACTTGTGTTTTAGAATGAGGTTTAGTTGTTTATGTCTGTGGTAGGCAGAATAATAAGCTCCCCAAAATGTTCATGCTCTAATTCCTGGAACCAGTAAATATATTGCTTTATATGGTAGCCCTGCAAACTTTAGCTAAGAGAGACCAATTTTGGACTTCTGACTCTAGAATTATAAGGCAATAAATAATAAAGTTTATGATAATTTGTTATGGCAGCAACAAAAAACAAATATAGTGTGTTATACTAGAATTGTAAGGTGTGGTAAAGAAAATACATTTTTATTTTAGGCTTGTTAAAAAACTCAATTCTAGGAGTTAAAAAAGAACAGTTTGTAAACCAGATAATCTGCTGAAAATGGATTTACATACTTATGAATATGCATGGTACTTAAGCACAGGTACAAAGAATTTTAAATAGAAGTTAGAGATCAGATGCAGTTTCAAATGTTATAAATGATATTAAAATAGTAGATTACTGAACAAATACCCTGAAATTATATGCACTGCCTTTTTTACTTTGGGGTGAAAAATTTGAAGTAATTTTTTGTAAGTAGCATAAACCAGAATCTTTATCCATGGTTGCAAAGACATAAGTGAAATTTTCACATTTTATAAATATGTATGCATGTGTTTTTCAACAGAATAGTTTAAATTTTTTATTAATTTTCAATAATATTAGAACAAATAAGATAACTAAGGCTCAATTATCTAAGGAATTTATCTTCTATCTTATACAAATTATATTTAACAGTCATTCAAAGATAGATGTAGCACCAGATTAAGAATATAAACTATATAATTTTACCCTTTAGGTAAATCTCATTTACCTACACTTATAAAAAAGAGGAAATAAATTCTGAAAGGTTTTTTGCATCTAAGAGGCGTGGAATATAGCAGGAACTTAGTAAATGTTTACTGAATCAATGTGTTCTCATCTGCTGTGGTAGATATTAATCTAGCCTAGAATACTTCCCATTTATTAAACCACATGTATACTCACTTGTTAATCATGGAAAGGATACTGATTATACATTGTATATTCAATTGATTGATGCATTGTAGATGTGTATACCTTGCATTTCTAGCAAAAATGGTGATGAATATCATTTTCTTGAAATTTTTAAATAATAAATGGCAAAAGGTTAGTTTTTTTATAAAATATATAAATATTACTGAGTATATATAAAATATAGATATGTACAAATTTAACAATGTAAATCACCCATAACCTCAAGGATGCAACGTTGTGCCAAGTTACCATCCCTCACCAAAACTGAATGTTTTTTAAAAATAGTTAAAATTTTCCTGTTAGGTAGTGAAGCTGGGGAAATCACAGCTCCTTCCTGTTTAATTTGCATATAGAGATTACTAATGCCATTGATTTCTTTTTTTCAAATCCAGTTGAGACTAAACAAAATTGATTTATATTCTCTCTTACGCGTAGTGAAATCCCCGTACTACACAATCTCCCATCACATTCAAGAAGGGATGATGCTTTCTGAATGGCATGTCCCTGAGCTCCCAATTCTGTTGGAATTAGTTCAATATATGGATGATGCCTCTAACGCATACATCCTGACCCTGTTTAGCACTGTGAAGCCATAAATATATAAATTTGCTTCTTTCCTTGACAGTCTCAAAGTTAGTGACATTCCCCCAAAACAGCTCATATAAGTTCTTTCTGTGTTGTACAATTTATTATAGTGATTTTTTAAAAATAAAGACTAATATAAATAAATTTAAAATTGAACATGAAAATCTCTATAAGATGTAATTAATTATATTAATTTTGTTAGCAGATTAAATATTATTACATCTCTATAATGTAACTATTTCTTGCATAACTCCACAATAAAGAAACTCATATATTCACCCCAGGCACATAGTGATCTACTTTCTGCCACTAAAGATTAAATTAGTTATTCCTAGATTTTCATATAATATAATGTAATGTCATATATTTCATACAAATGTAACCATATGATATGTACTTTTCAGCTCAGTTTCACTTAGCATAATCTTTTTGATATTTATCTATATTTTGCAAGTTTATTCATTTTGACTGCTGAATAGTATTATATTTTATGAATATACCACAATTTGTTTAACTGTTATTCAGTTGGTGGACAGTTGGGACATTTCCCATTTTCAACTATTATTGTAACATTCTCTGAATATTTATGTACAAGTCTTGGTATGCACATATATTTCATTTATCTTGGATAAATACCTAGGATTGGAAATACTGAGTCATACGGTAACAATGTATTTACGATAACAATAAATTGTCAAAGTTTCAAAGAGTGATTTTCTTCCTGAAGTTTTATAGGTTTAGTTTTTATACTTCTGTCTATAATCCCTTTCAAGTCAGTTTACAGGTATGCTAAGAGGTCAGAATTGGGTTGTATTCATTTTTCATATTGATGTACAATTGTTCCATTATTTTGAAAAGACTGCCCTTTCATTCCTTTGAATAACTTGAATAACTTGGAAACCTTTGCCAAAATCAGTGGAATCCGTCTGCATCACATCAGTCTATATCAAGACTCATTTCCATTGTCTTGCTGGAGGCTTATCAAATTTACTGATATTTTTCAAAGACCCAGTTTTTGGTTTTATTGCTATGGTCTATTTTTTCTATTTTCCAAATCATTAATTTTTACTCTTAAATTAATTTACTTCTATATATTTTGACTTGATTTGCTGACTTTTTTCTAATTTGTAATTTAATTATTTATTCAGATAATTTTATTTTACTGTTTCACTAAATTATTATTTTAAGTCATCTCTACCTTTTGCTATAATTCTGTATATAAAAGTCATAAAGGTAGTGTAGAGAATTGCCATATGTTCCTCAGCTAGTTTCTCCTATTGTCGACATACTATCATGATACAGTTGTCGAAATTATAAAACCAACATAGGTATATCACAGTTAACTAAACACCAGACTTTATTGATATATCACCAGTTTTCCAGGAATTTCTTCTTTCTGTCCCATAATCCAACCAGGTTACCACGTTGCATTTAACTTTCATGACTCCTTAGTCTCCTCTGGTTTGTGAGGGCATCTCAGTCTTTCTTTGTTTCTCTTAACCTTGACAGTTTTGAGGAGTACTTATCAGGTATTTTGAAGCTGTCTCTCAATTAGATTTTGTCTGATAATTCTTTCATAATAACACCGGGGTTATGAATTTTTGGAAAGGATAGTAAAGAGGCAATGTGTCCTTATCACAATAGCAGGGATTACATGACATTCAGATGGTATCATCGGGAATATTAACTTTCATCACTTGGTTAAGGTAATGTTTTCCAGCTTTTTTTTACCTTAAAGTTACCATTTTTACCTTTCTATATTCTTTGGACGCTGGTCTCTAAGTTCATTCCCCTTCTCCCTACACATACACTTCGAGGGTTGATTAAACTCTACCTCTCAAAGGGGGACTATCTAGATACATTATTTAAAATTATTCTATAAGGGAGACTTGTCTCTTCTCTCATATTTATTTATTCATTCATATATTTATATCAGCATAGATTCACTTATTTTTATTTTGTACATTGAATTATAATCCAATCTATGTTATATATTGCTGCCGTGATAGAAATGATTCAGTAGAGAGCAAAATATGTTGATTTGTGGGAGAGAAAGAATAATTTCATAAGTAGGGAAGGATAGAATCTTGTGTACAAGTGGAGGAGTTTAATTCACTTAACAAAAACAGAAGGGAAGGAAGTGTGTTTGGGTGGAGATGAATATTTGTTTATATGGTGAAGTTCATGGATAGGTGGGAGAAGAATATACAAATTCTCTCCTGAATGTCCCTATCAGTGAAATAAGAAAGATTATCAGTTGATGCTCCTAAGAAGGGACATGGAGCTAGAGGTTTGAGGAAAAAGAGGAGGTATAACAGAATCATCCATGGGAGTGGCTAGTGGGTTAACAGGGGAACCAGGGTGTAATTATTGTCAGCACAAAGGATTTGCCTAATGATTGTGGTCATGATTTAATGCGAAACAAATCAACAGGGACTTGTGATTTCCTCTAGTTACATTCAACTCTTTGACTGCTGGTGTGGGGTATGCAGAGTTTAATTTAAAGAGGGTTGAGTTTACTGGCACATATGACAAAGTGAAGAAGGTATAAACAATTGGTAGTTATGTATAATGTGCTGATTTTTTTGCTAAAATATAATATTAGGTGATGGAATATAAATGAGAAGTAAGATTATGAGTATATAAGAATAAAAAATACAATGTAAGTCAGTCAGTCAATGAGAGATAGTAGGGTAGGAAAGATATTGCAGTTGGATTACTGGAAGAAATGGATCAAAATTTTAAGATGTTATGGCCAGGTGCTAAATTTAAGCTTATGGAAGGATTGCAGGTCTAGGATATAATTCTTTGTATAGTGACTGAGATGGGGTAGAAAACAAGATCATTTGAGGTGGGAAGTCAAAAAACAAGATTGTTAATATCAGTATTAAATTCCTAAAAATTGTGGCAAATAGTGATGGGAAAAAATAAACCAGTTTCTAAAATTTGTAAGAAGTGAGAGAGTGAACTGGGTGTTACATAGAAATCCAACAATGAAAAATAAATAATACTGTTGAATATCGTGAAGTTTTTTGTTTTGCTTTGTTTTAGAGAGGGGTGTGGAAGAGAAGACAGGCCTTACTTTAAAGTAGCACTGAAAATAGTAAGAAACACAATTATCCTGTTTCAAAAGGTACTTGAAGTGTGGAAGGAAAATAGCCTGAAAGTAGTACAAAGGAAGGAGTGTTCTCAGGGGTTAGCCAGATTTCAGTCAAAGCCCTATGGTGAAATTAGGCCCATCACTAACTTTATATTAAAAGGAAAAAAGTACAGTTGTAAGCCTTCATCTCATACTCTACATATCCTAATGTTTAAATCAAGCTCACAAACTATTAATAAATTTTATTCCATCCTTCTGCCCTGACAAATACATTTTCATAATGATAAAATGTATAAAATATTTTACAATGACCAAAATTTATAAAATATCAAGAATGATTGAATGTAATTATTGTTCTGTGTGTATGTGCTCTGTTGAGGGAACAGAAATATTTGCATGAGTAATAAAATGAAGATACTCATCATTCTTGCATTTTTATTATACATTTATTTCATTAAATTTATAATCCTCATTTCAGCAAAATTATTACTTACAGTTCTCTAATAAAGATTATTACACAAGTTCTGTACCTATAACATATATGATTGATATAAGACACTTTCATAAACATATAAACTGCAGACAGAAACATACACTGGGGAAAGGAATCCCTATTAAATAAATGGTGCTGGGAAAATTGGAGAGCCACATGTAGAAGATTGAAGCAGTATCCGCACCTTGCACCACTCAGAAAAATTAATTCACGAGGAATAACAGACTTAAACCTAAGACATGAAACTATAAGAATTCTAGAAGAAGAGGTTTGAAAAGCTTTCATAGATATCAGCCTAGGCAAAGCATTTATGAAGAAGACTCCAGCGGCAATCACAGCAACAACAAAAATAAATAAATAAATAGGACCTGATTAAATTAAAAAGCTTCTGCACAGCCAAGGAAACTATCACGAGAGCAAATCTACAGAATGGGAGAAAATATTTGCATGCTATATATCCAATAAAGGGATAATAACAGAATCTACAAAGAATTCAAGTGAATAAGTAAGAAAAAATCAACCCCATTAAAAAGTGAGCAAAAGATATGAACAGAAGCTTTTCAAAAGAATATAGACTGATGGCCAATAAGCATATGAAAAACTGTTCAATGTGTCCAATCATCAGAGAAATGCAAATCAAAACCACAATGAGATATCACCTAACTTCAGTGAGTATAGCTTTTATCAAAAAGTCCCAAAACAACAGATGCTGGCATGGATGTGGAGATAAAGGAACATGTATACATTGTAGTTGGGACTACAAACTAGTACAACCTCTATGAAGAGTAGTATTGAGATATCTCAAAGAAGTAAAAGTAGATCTACCATTCGATATGGCAATCCCACTACTAGATATCTACCCAAAGGAAAAAAGTGTCCACTATCTTCATGATGGACACACTTACAACTTTGACTCAAGCTGTACAAAAACAATTCATGTAACAAAAACGTTTGTACCCCTGTAATATGATGAAATTAAAAAAATAAAATGCAGAAAAATGCAAACTGACAATGTAAAGCTTTAAAAATATACATCATGTATCTTCACAATATTTTTCTGAAATATTCAAAATTATTAAAATTGAAAATGAAGTTAAAAATTAAAAAAAATCAAAACATTTAAAAAATACAGTGTTCTAGATATTGGTCTATTCAGGAATTCTATTTCTTCCTGGTTGAGACTGGGAAGGCTGTGTGTTTCTAAGAATTTGTCCATTTCCTCCACATTTTCCAGTTTGTGTGCATAAAGATTTTTGTAGAATTCATAGATGATGTCATGTATCTCTGTGGGATCAGTCGTGATTTCTCCTTTCATATTTCTGATGGAGGTTATT
>CM052441.1:18764061-18815592 GCA_028533085.1 Varecia variegata | reverse complement strand
TTTTTTTTTTGGTTTCCACTTCATTAATGTTGCTCTAGCCTTTGTTATTTCTTTTCTTCTAGATTTAGGTTTGGTTTGCTCTTCCTTTTCTAGTTCCTTGAGATGTGGCATTAGGTTGTTAATTTGTGATTTTTTTTTTCTGTAGGAATTGAAGGCTATGAATTTTCCCCTTAGGACTGCTTTTTTTGTACCCCATAGATTTTTTTTTTTTCATTAAAATCAGGCTTTATTTGGTGCAAATGTGTTTTTTTCCAGCATATTATGGGGGTACAAAAGTTTAGGTTACGTATTTTGCCCTTGCCCCCCGCCAAGTCAGAGCTTCAAGCGTGTCCAATCCCCAGAAGGTATGCATCGCACTCATTATGTATGTATACACCCGTTCCCCTCCCCTTCTCCCATCTGCCCAACACCGAATTAATGTTATTCCTATATGTGCTCTTAGGTGTTGATCAGTGAAACCATTTTGATGGTGAGTACATGTGGTGCTTATTTTTCCATTCTTGGGATACTTCACTTAGTAGAATGGGTTCCAGCTCTATGCAGGAAAATACAAGAGGTGCTATATCACCATTGTTTCTTATAGCTGAGTATGTACCCCATAGATTTTGATAGCTTGTATCCCTTTTGTATTTCAGTTTGAGGAATCTTTTGTTTTCTGACTTAATTTCATTGACCCAAGGATTACTCAGCAGCAGGTCATTTAGCTTCTGACTGTGTAGAGTTGAGTGTATCTCTTGGAATTGCTTTCCAGTTTTATTCCACTGTGGTCAGAGAAGATATATGGCATGCTTGGATTTTTTGAATGTGCTGAGACATGTTTTGTGGTCTACAATATGATCTATCTTGGTGAATATCCCACGTGCTGATGAGAAGAATGTTTATTCAGTATTTTAGGAGTAGAATGTTCTGTAAATGTCTATTAATTCCATTTGTTCTAGAATTCCATTTAAGTGCATTGTTTATTTATTTTCAGTTTCAATGATCTGTCTACCTCTGTCAGTGGGGTGTGGACGTCCCTGGCAATTATGATGATAGTATTTATCCCTTTGCTTAGATCTAGTAGAATTTGCTTTATGAATCTGGGCACTTCTGTGTTAGGTACATGTTTATTTATGATTGTTATTCCTTCTTATTAAATTGGCCCTTTTACCGTTATATTATGACCATCTTTGTCTTTCTTTACCCTTGTTGATTTAAAGTCAGTATTATCTGATATGAGAATGCCTACATCTGCTTTCTTTTTGTTTCTGTTTGGGTGGAATATTTTTTTTCATCCCCTCATCTTGAGTCTGTGTGATTCCTTGTGGATTAGATGTGCTTCTTGGTGACAACAGATGCATGGGGTGTGTGTGTGTGTGTGTGTGTTTCATTCATTTAGCCATTCTATGTCTTTTAAGTGGGGCATTCAGAACATTTATGTTGAGTGTTAGTATTGATATGTGGGATGTTGTTCTGTTCATTATGTTGGGTGGTACCTTATTGCTGGTTTCCCTCTTGTGCTATTGTTTTATAAGGTCTGTGAGCTTTAGCTTTGGATGATTTTATACTGTTGTGTATCTATTGTTCTGATCTATGTATAATGCAGTTCTGCATGTTTCCTATAGGGTAGGTCTAGTAGTGACAAATTTCCTTAGCATTTGTTTGTCTGGAAAAGTCTTTATTTCTCCATCATTTATTAAACTTAATTTTGAAGGACTCACGATTCTTGGCTGGCAGTTGTTCTATTTAAGAAGACTGAAGATAGGGCCCCAATCCCTTCTGACTTGTAAGGTCTCCACTGAGAAGTCTGCTGATAGGTTTTCCTGTGTATTAATGTTTGTTCTTGCTTTTGTGTTGCTACTTGTTAGAAATTTCTCCTTCATTTTGACTTTGACCAAGTTGATGACTATGTGTCTTAGATATGTCCTATTTGCTTTGAATCTTTCAGGTGTTTGATGACCATCTTGTATCTGGATATCTAAATGTATGGCAATATGAGGGAAGTTTTTCCTCAGTTATTACCTCAAATAGATTTTGTCATGCTTTTTTCTTTTTCTTCTTCTTCCTCAGGAATACCTATATTCCATGTATTAGGCCACTTAACAAAGTCCCATATTTCCCTGAGAGATAGTTCAGTCTTTTTAATTCTCTTTTCTGCATCTTTGAATGACTGGGTTAGCTTGAGAGCCTTGCCTCCAAGCTCTGAGATTCTTTCTTTTGCTTGGTTTAGCCTGTTGCTGAAGCTTTCTTTTGTACTTTGAAATTCCCTAAATGCCTCTTTCATTTTTTTAAGTTCTATTATATACTTTCTTATATTGTCTAGAGCTCTTTAAGTGATTTTTATATTTTTTAATTTATGTCCTGAAATATTGTTTTGGATTCATTTTATTGGTTTTCAACTTTCTCTTCAATACTGTTCATCTTATTTGCCATCCATATTCTGAATTCCATTCCTGACATTTTCAACTCTTTCTCTTTGATTGGGGTCCACTACCATAGATCCATTGTGATCCAGTGGAGATGTCAAGCTATTTTGCTTTTTCATGTTGCCAGAGTTCTTTTTCTGGTTTGTTCTCATCTGAATCCTCTTCTGTCAGCTCACGGCTAGAGACTTGAGAAAATATCTGGGAGCAGGGAGAGATCTGTGGACGCCCTTTGTATTCCTTCCAATGAAGGTGTAAAGATTAGAGGAAGGATATCATTACCCAGAACATTCCATATTTCAGGGTAATTTCAATTTTCGTTGGACTACTGTAATTTTGTTTTCTCTTTTAGATATTTTTAGATTTTTCTTGTTGTTAATGGAGTTATTATGTTAAGTACATAAAATGAATAGTCAATATTACTTTATTTTCCACAATCTGTGATAAGCTATGTAAAATGAGAATTGCATGTTCCTTAGGAGTTTGAAAGAACTTTGAATAAAACCATAGAGCTTTGGAAAATTTTATTTTGAGAAAAAAAGATAATATTTAAAAATTTAACCAAGCAAAGTCCTTCTAATGCCAATTTTTCTTTCTTTCTTTTTTTTTTTTTTTTTTTACAGTCAGTCAAGATAGACCACTGTTTTACAGCATTCTGAATCCCAACAAAAATTAGCAATCAGCTAATTGGTTCACAGCAGACTTATTTTACTGGATGACTTCTATAATATATTATTTTATTTTTTAAAGCATTCAATACATTTAAAAGATATTTTCATTTATGGTAAGAATGATAAATATGTTCAGACAATTTTGGAATCAAAAACTTTTTTTATTCTAAAACTTATTAAAATTTTATGTATAGGTATTCTCTGTTTTATGTACACACATATATATGCACACACACACACATATATATATATATATATGCCTGTGGCTGTTTTTAATACTTATTTTTTTTTAAATTAAGGAAATAATGAAACTTGTTTTTCCTTTTATTTCAATTCCATTTAAGATCGTATGGGCAGTTAAGTTTAAATATGGAGTATATATTTCTTCAGTTAAAAGGAAATGTTTATTTGTTGCTGTTCAATTAACACCTGCCTAATGGTAAGCTACATTGTTTATTTTATTTTTAGATTTTCAAAATAGAGCAAGTCCACAAGGACTTCTTCCTACTGAGGAACACAGAATGATTTTGAAAAGTGTGTTAAAGATTGATTGAAGTATTACTTGACCTAAGGAATTTAATTCAGCCAAAATAAACAAAAGAAAGCAAATGCATATTTGCTTGTCTTGAGGTCTGAAAATTAACCTTTGGTCTACAATTAAATTAAAGGTCCACTGAGAACATCTTGTCTTAACTTCCTAAAAATTAATTCTAAGGAAGAGATTCAATAGCACCAAGGTTCATTGTTGTTATAATGAAGTGAGGTAAGAATAGTTTTTATTATCTTCATTGATACACTTTTATAAAACATCACTGGCACCTGGATTCTAAAGGAAATGTGAATTATTTTTGCATATTTGTCTTTGGAGTCATGTCAAAATATTAAAAGTATTAATCCTTTTACTCTTAATTGAATTCAAATGCAATAACATCCAAACATAAATAGCATGAGAACAGGAAGGGGAAAGAGTAGTTGACACTTTGCATAGCATAACTTGGTTCTTAGCAACATGGAATAGGGAAGATGATACAATTACAGGATGCTACCAAATATGTGAATTCCCTCATTCATTCACTCAACGCTTAGACAATGGGCATTTACTATATGTTATATATTGTTCTAGCTATCAGGTATGTAGTGATGAGCACACACACAAAAAAATAACCACCAACAACAACAAAAAAAAGAAATGAAACTCTCATGGAAATTAGAGCATTAGGGCTGTCTAAAATTTAACAAAGTTTCTCCAGATAAATGTGAAATTATAATTACAAGTTTTATAAGTGCTACAAAGGATAAGCAATGTTTGAGAGATTATAAAATAGTCAATTTAACCTTGTAGGAAGATTGGAGAAGTATCTCTATATAATGATCATTATATATCAGAAATTCTTCCAGTTCTTAGCATGAATTATGTAATTTTTAGAACTCCTCTATGAGCTATATACCTTCTTTATCCTTGTTTTACCAGTTAAGAACTGAGGCACAGAGAGAGTAAACAGCCTGCTGAAAGTTGCACAAGTATTAAGTGATAGAGCCAGAAGTGGGATCCATGCAGTCTGGTGCCACAACCCACAATTTTAACCCTTATAATATTAATACACTGCCCCCGACTGAGCTCCTAACTATAATGTCAAGAGGAGTTTATTAGGCAAGCCTCATCAGGTTGATTAAGCAATAGTCATCAAGGGAACAGTAAAGATAGTTCAGGAGAGAAGAATAATTATAATATTAATGATTATAACTCAAATATGCAGCAACCTCATGAATTAGAAAGGCAGAGTAGGACGGAAAAAATGTATAACTAACCTTGAATCTAGTTTATGAAAACAGTAAGTAGTTTTCATCTAACAGTTTGCATAGGAAACTACATAAACTCAATTAACAGAATGAATATAAATTGTTATTAGAAATAATCCTTGTCTCTGCCAGAACACTTGGTGTCTACTTCCAATCTTGCTACTTAAAGCTAAATGACCTTAAGTAAGTCATTTGTCTTTCAAATTCAGTTTTATAAACTCTCTAATGATAATTGAATTACCTTTCCTGGAATCAAAGGTACATAGACTTTTCCTTACATAATTCTGAAATTGAATTTGCTTTAAAGTTAACGTGCACTTTTATTGTGTTTCTGTTTTGTGAAAATCTCTTGTTAAATTAACACTAAATCTTAAAAAATAATGTTTTTATTTATTTATATATCAAATATTTATAAAGTCCTCTTAAAGATACAGATACAGTGAACAAAATAGAGGCAGGCACAATTTTGGAGTTTACATTCTACAGGAGAAGAAGCAAAATTAACAAGTAAGCCAAAATACATATAAATATAATTTAATAATTGAATATGAAACATGGAGGCCATTCTCAGATGGATAACTAGTGTGTGTGAAAATCAATCACCTTTTTCTCCAATGTACCAATGGAAGTATGCCTTAATGAAGGAATATATAAATATGCCTAAGTGAAATATAAATCATGGTATAACTACTCTTTGCTTAAATACTCCACTTTCTGAATCTAATACAATAAAGAATAATTGTTTATTTCTTAATTTCTACATTTCACATTAATTGTACAAAATATTTACCATACTTAAATTACAAATATTTAATAAGCCTCTGTAGTGGAGCTTCTACCATAGGAAAGCTAATTAAGATTGTAAATTCTGTTATAAAGTTTTGTTTTCGTATTAAGCAAAAAAAAAAAAAAGAGAGAGAAATCAAGTATCTTTTGCATAAAACTCATTTTTCCAGTCATTGAATTTTTTTAGATATACTTCTAGTATTTTCTGTTTTCTTTCTTAATGTCAAATTCATCACCTCATTCTATTGAATGGATCAAATTTATTATCAATGAACACTCAGGCTCTCAGTTATTTCTAACATGCTCAACATTTTCTAGTATTTCTAGTTACCACTACAAAAAATGTTTTACAACTTCTCTTTCCTTTTCAAATTTCAGAACTCCTTATCTTTCTTTTCCTTGAAAAGTCAACCTTTCCTTATGTGTCAGCTTAAATCTTTACTTAAGTGAGGTCTTCCTTGACTACCTAATTTAAATATAAATCCACTTAGATTGTTCTCTTTTAAATATTAATATTTAATATTTTCCTTCATCTATCACATTTCATAAGTATTGCTTATTTGAGTCCCCAACTCTTTAGCATACACTTTCCCTACCAATTGGAGGTTCGTGATCTTAGTGACCATGTGGGTTTTATTCTCCATTCTATACCCACTGTCTAGCACAGGGCCTTGTACAGAGTGTGAAAGATGTTTCCTATAAGGAAATGAACATTCCTCCATGATGATGTAGAAAATACTACCCCTCATTGATTACTTTCTCTTGCATACGAAATACTCCATAATTACTTACTTAAATTCTTACCTAAATTCCAATATGTATCCCAGTTTCTGTCATTGCTGAGTTCATCTAATTGAAAAAGACAAGGATGACTGTGTGTGACAGAATCATTTGTTATAATTCTGTATCCTCCAACGGTCTCTAAAATACAATAAAGAATAAAGACCAATTTTTATCTTCCTAACCTGTACTTTTTCTGTCTCTGTGGATTAATTTTAGAGCCCAAAACTTAGATAAAAATGTCTACTGAGATTTTTTGCTTCTCATTTTACTTTATCTAATTTTATTGCCTTGAGCGTCTTCATTGTGCTTAATTTCAATGGTTAAATCTTTAACATTTTCACTTTCACTATGTATGTCTTTAAGGGGTACAAAACACCCCTCCCCTGTGTAGTAAAGAAAAAATCCACATTTAACTATTGAGTCCCCGAAAACTACTAATAGCCTACTGTGACAGAAAGCCTTATGGATAACATAAACAGTCAATTAACAAATATTTTTAATGTTATTTGTATTATATACTATATTCTTACAATAAAGTAAGCTAGAGAAAAAATGGTATTGAGAAAATGTGGACTAAACTGAAATCCTAAGTGCCTACTGACTGAATGAGGGAACCCCAGAGAAATCTGAAAACTGGGCATGAGCTCAGTTGTCTCCCCAACCTCAATGGGAGAAATTCAGATACACTCCCCTTGATCTGAGATCTCTTGCTTTAAGAATAAAGGTCATGGAGACTTTATTTCTCTCCACCCTTTCCCTTCATTTCTCCCTGTTCTGGTTCCCTCCCTTGGGACCCCAGAGGGAATGTCTTTTGTCAGCCCTGGGTTTGGGAGAACCTAGTTGGACTCAGCTGGTCCGTAAGGTTTTGTGAGGATGCTCCCCTTACAGGCATAGAAAGGGTGCCTTCGTAAGGCAAGTGTAGTTATAAAACACCTTAGCTCTAAGGGGATAGTATAGAAAACTAAGGGATTATACGGAAAAGTTCGGTTCTAAGGAGACATCTCTGATATGCTGCCATCAGGTACTCCAGTGGATAACATATTTACAAACTGTGTAAAAATTCTTGTAAATTTTTGGAATCCTAAATAGAGCAAACCTGAGATGATTTAACACTTTTCTGGCCACAATGAAAATCTTAAAAGATCTCTACTTTATCACATGCTCAATTAAAACAAAGAGGCTAGCAAACCTCCCAAAACAATGAAGATCATTCTATAATTTGTATTTCAAGTCCTCCAAATAAAATCAAGAGTCTCTCATTGCCTCCCTTAAAGAGAATAATTTAGAATTAAACCAAGAAACTCCATAAACTACAAAAAAGCTTTAAAAAATGGTGCATATCAAATATTTAAGGTCGATTCTTCTTCCTACTTTTGACCTACCCTAACTCACCTCCTCCTTCTCCATTTCTTACCCCTCATTCCATCTCTGCTCCTACAAAAATTTTTTTCCTTTCCTTTCCTGTAAGACCAAAAGTGTGACCACACCTTCCAAACTCTAAGATATCTAGTTTAAAAACTGCTGCAAATACTAACCTTTGATTTTTCTTCTGTTTTAAAACTTCTTTGCAATGCCACCTCCTGCAATGAGACACGGAACTGATTTAGTCACAGAACTAAGAGACAGACTAAAGAAGATATGGGGTGATATGTTTAAATTTGCTTTTTTCCCCACTTTTCCCAATTTGTTTGTGTGTTTGTTTTTCGGTCCTTTTGTCAGGTCATAGTTGTCTGTTCTCAGTTCTTGGTGTGCTCTTGGCTGAAGAATGACCAGACACACCAAAAGCAAGGCAAGTATGAAATAAAGTTTATTAAGGAAGGACAAGATAGGTTCACAGAGCAAGAGCAAGATACCTTCACCACAGACAATGAATGGACCCCCTGTCATAACTAAAGGGCCTTGGTTATGATCTGGCATCTTGTTTCATAGTGTCTGGATTGGGCACTCCTCATGGTTCAGGAGTCACCATCGAACCACTTTGATGGACAGTTGGGAGTTTTATGACCTGAGTCTTACTGTGCATGCGTATCTCCCATGAGCCTCTCTGAAAGCCCATTTGGGGGGTGAACTGCAATGTAGATTTAAGCTACTGACATGATAATTAGCCTTAGGTTGTTCTAGGTCACCTTCCAGACCCTATTGTACCTCTGCAGTCTTCTGCAGTTGGTGTGCTAAGTTCTCAATGGCAGATTGGTAGGGTGTTTCATCCTCCCCGAGGTGTGGCAATTGCTCAGAAGCCTGCCTTTTTCCCCAGGAAGGCTGGAGGTCCCCCACTTTCTACCTAAGATTTACCAATTTATCATGCTATAAATATCAGAAGCATGGTGTATATACATTTATACACATATATGTGTGTATATATTTCCTGCTGACATATGTTTAGAAATTTTCCAGGTATAAAGAAATGATATAAATTAACAATCAACTTTTAGGCAAATTAAGAGTGTAAAAAGATAAATTTAAAATTGTTTCATTGGTGTGATTAGAAGCAATTCATATACTTTGTATCTAGATTAGCTCTCTTTTCAATAAAATACATATTTGAGTTTGGAACACAGAGAAGTTCTGATTTTGTTTCATTAGGCTTCATATGCTTATCCTAAAAATCTCAAATCCTTCTGAAGGGACACCTGGAGCTTGAGCATGATAATTAGCACAACATCAATAAGAATGATCACAGCTGACCTGTAGGGTGTTGTCTTGCCTCAGACACTCTTCCATGAGGCTCACGTATACTAACTCATTTAACCCTCATAAGAACCATATGAAGTAGTTTGTATTATTATCATCTCTGTTATTGATAAGAAAATTGAAGAATAAAAATTTGTCCAAGGTTACATAGCTAATAAGAGGTGGATCCAGAATCTGCTATTAACCAATGCTTCTCATTAAGAAACTGTATCTTCACATCACCTGTGAACAGTCCCTTCTTTTTCAGTAACAACTGAAATATCCCTAGAGAATTTTGAATTTTTGTTCAAGCATTAAATTGAGGAATTTGACAATATTTAAAACCTAAGAAGAAGTTCAACTTGGACATGTGGAGAATTATAGGAGCTACTGATATTTTAAAATGCATTATAACATCGAAAGACACAATTGCTTTCTTTACTTGCTACTCGAGTTTTTATTAGGTTTTGCATATTGAAACCTAGTCCTATGGAGATTGCTCTTTTAGAAGAGAAAGATACTTATTGTGGATGAATTAGGTAATTAGTTCAGCAATAAAAACCCCATTAATGCATATAAAAATATCAAATGGATCATAGATTCATGGAGGGTTAATCAGTAATAAATTGATTTTAAAGTTTTTAGGCGACTTAAGCAATAGGGGAGTCTGCCTACACAAGAAGTACAGAAGCAACAGTTGCCAATGCACTTTAAAATCACCTAGGCAGACAGGAATACTTCATTTGAAAATAGTAACACAGGACAAAAGTGTCTCTTTTGAACCACGTGTACAAGTAGGGCAGGATAATACCCAAACATTTTCCAAAACAATTCAGGAGGTCTATATTATTGTTATGGTATTTATTTTTTCTTCAAAATAATGTAAAGTTTAAAATTAGTCCTAGAAATAAAAAGGCTATGGAAAATTTTGCTTTATAATGTTATAGGAATAAACAGCAGTAGAAAGGACAACTGTCTTAATTTCTATCAAGCCAGTCTGACTTCTTAGTAGTTAAGTTTACCTCTGCTGAAAACTTTAATGAATGGTTTTAAAATATAATTATGGGCTAAGTGAATATTTTTCAAATTCATTAATTTAAGAAATCTATCCAATCTAATAACTTTTCTGATACTACACTTGGTATGATAAAAGGGCCAAACCAGAATTCCCTTGACCTGGGTGGAGTAGGGCCATTACACACACCACATTCTTTTGCAAAATCATCTTGGTAGTTGGTGACCATTTACACTTCCAGGTGATTTAGTAGTATCAGCTTGTCAAGTTCCTTGAAAAATCCTATCAAGAGGTTAAATGGATTTTCATTGTTTATATTAAAAGCTAACCATTGGGGAGAATTTCTATCTTTATAATACTGAATTTTACTTTAAATAAAAATCACATTATCTCTGTTTGTTTATGACATCTTTACTGACATACAGTAATATTTGATCATTTTCTCAATACATGGTTAGAAAATATTTTGTTATATGTATTTACATATTCATTGTGCTATACATTAAAACATGATTTTTATATTTTAATTTCTAAATTATAAATTTCATTGTGTGGAAGTTATGAATTTTGTTGCACTTACTATGTCTATAGTTTTTTTTTTTTTTTTTAGTGGACTTTCTATGTGGTAATATAAGCCACAGGCATAGGCAGTTGTTTCTGCCTTCTTGTGAGAAGTGCCCCACTGTATTCCTTTATTCCAAACACAAAGTCTGACTCCAAATGCTTACCTAATATGTCAGAATTATTTTCACCATCACTCTGCAGAATCCAAGCTTTCATCCATATCTTCTTGTTTCCAAACTCAGAGTTCAGAAGGAGAAGGGGCTTAGCCACACTCACTGTTGTATGTTTCACTCAAATTTAAGGCGAATGGATTATCTTGGGTTCTAACAAAGATATGATATTCTTAATATTTTTAGTTTATGTCTTATATTTATTTCCATGAGTTTTATGAAAAAGATTTAATGCATGAGTTTAAAAAATTAAAATGAGCAGAAATTCCCATGAAACTTGTCATTAGTTAAATATTATTCAGTAATAATCAAATCTTCCCAAGCTTCCAAAATTTTTAGTAGAATAGGCTAAATGTAGAATCATAATGCAGCTCAAAGAGCTCTGAAATATAATGCAGAAGCAAAGGTTCAAATCTCAGTTTTATAACCAACTAAATAGATATTTTACAAATTATAGTCTCTGCCCTTAGGTAAGATTATTATTGCTTTTTGTCTTCAGTTTCTCATGTATGATAGAAGGATAAGAATGGTCTTATAGACCCTTCTAGTTACTAAGGATTTTATTTAAATACTCTAAATATAAACTCTCTTAACATTTATTCTTCTTTTGGTGGTGCTTCCATTGAATATGTGGAAAAGTAAATTCACTTGAAGGGTAGGAAAAGCTTGATTTAAGTGACACTGTTGGAAAGGTGCCTCCCTCCACTTTGATCAATATTGAAGTTTACACTGGCCCTATAGGTCACCAAGTCCTCTGGCATCCTACAAAACTATCTGAAAGTAGGAACTGACTCATTGCGTACTGTTGTTTTTGTGAACATAAGAAAGTCCTTGAAAAATATGTAATAAGAGTACATGAGTATGTTTTTATATTGTTATTAAAAATATTTAATTATAAAACAAGATGCAGGGAGAACTTCAAGGATGATCCCTATTAAACTAAAATAAAAAAGTACAGGATGATCAGCCTTTAAAAATTAATAAATTAGAAACCTGAAAAGATACATGTACAATAAAAATTTTACAGCATTTTATATTGGTTCCTGTTTAAGTGGATATGTGCAATCGAGACTGCATGAGTCCTTAGTTATTAAAAAAATAATTTTTCAAATTTAGAAATCAAAATTCAATATCAAGTAATCAATTAAAATTAAAAATTTATTGAACCAACATGCTTGGGAAATTGCAAGAAAAATATAAAAAGGAAGAAGAAATATAGTTTGTCAAAGTCAAAAATTAGGAAAATGAAAGGTATAGTTATCTTATTTTTGTCTTTATGTAATTTACACCTCTAACATTAGACTGAAAAGCCACATTACGGACACCTGCTTCAGTAGAGTCATTGTTTCCATGGTGCCACTTTCCATCACCTATTTTTAATAGTTTACACAACAAGATCAAGGGTGTCCCAGCTGTTACTGCCACTGTTGCTAAGCAACCTTTAAATCAGAGTTCAAGAAGACAAAGAATCATGCTTGAAAAATTTCTCAAGTGTCTGTTTTATGCACCCCCGCCCCTGCTTTCAACATTTTGTACCATTTTTCAATGTTTATACTCAGAAGCTGTATTTTTTTTCTTTAATTTAATATTCTACATATGAATCCACTATTCCAAGTGCTACTGGAATCAACTAAATATTTTTGTTGATTTTCAAAATGTAATATATGTTCAACTACGGGCTACCTCTAGCAGAAAATAAACAGATTTAAACTATTTACTTTCTTTTATTAATCAGAATGGGAGGTTGTTTTAGGTCTTCATGATCTGCTGCCAGACGGTAACATTGCTGTCCCTGAGAGTCTGGTAAAATGACACACAGATCAATGGCTAGAAATTCACTGCCTGCAGAGAATTACAATACCCTCTTGTGCATTCTGAAATCTAAATATCACCTGCAAAAGACAGACAGGTCAAAATTCTGTAAGAAACAGAAGAAAACAGAAGAGAAATTAGGGAACCGTAAACTTGGAATCTCTGACTGATACAGATTGCTATCAATTAAAAAGACAGAAAATATTTTTCAAACATATTTGTAAACAATGAAGGTTTTTTTCTTCTCCAAAATTAATTATTCAGAAACCAATGGCACATCTGTCTAGTTAATAAATTGGTAAACACAAACCAGCAATGTGGAAAGTAAATAAATAAGGGAGAAAACATCTTAGTTTTGCATTTACTATTTGTAATGAGATAGTGATTTTAGGAGCCTTCAAATCATAACCAAATATTCTTGAATAATCCATATGACAAAAAGGAATATCATGATAAAGATTGAAGACTAGAAATTTTATTAACTTGTGCATGTGTGAGCAATTATGTACAGTATATCTCCCATAGCAGTTGATCCAGCTAGAGTTTATACCTTTGCTGAGAATGAAGGTTCTGGTCTATCCTATACTGGTCCAATGTAGTAGTCCATAACCACTCAATTACTCAGATCCTTTGATGGTTGACCATCTTCTAACAAAACACAAAGCTATCATATTTTTGTTAAAATTATCATGTAATTGATCTATTTGGCTATTATTTTCTGGCTTTCTTCTAAATTCTGCTAAATACTTAGGTATCTATTTGTTATTATTTCCAAATCTCCAAGGTTCACTGGATTTATTTAAATTACCTACTTTTCTTTTTGTCCTTTTGGTTTCTTTAGTACTTCTCACTTATGTTGTTATCTTTTTATATTTTCCTATGCAAATATAAATATATATAACTGTTAAAAATATCAATTCACTATTCTTGATTATATTTACCACTGGATTTGAGTTAGATATATGTGAAAGTAACCAATTTGTCCTCCAGGACAGAAGAAATGCCCCTGTGGCTGCATCCATGTAAGTGATGGAGAATCCAGAGTCCGAACTCCCTAATGGGTATAGAATGTACAGCGTTTCAAACTAACCTGAGACATTCAAGATCAATAGGTCGAAATTGAAGTTTAATCTGTATATTGATATGACTATTAAATACCTACAAAGTGGTCATGATAAGATTTGACAAACACATTTACCGATTTCTACCTCACTGCTATACCTCTTGATACCCCCTCTGCTATCTTTTTGTCCTTGATCCAAAAATTATCCCCTTTCTACATTACTACATTCATCTTGTTTCTTCAGTATTTCCCCTGAGTTTGAAAACATACTGTATCAATTTGCTAGGACTGCAAAGTATCACAGGCTGAATGGCTTAAACACAAAAATTTATTTCTTCTCAGTTCTGAAGAGTAGAAATCCAAGTTCAGGGTGTCAGCAGGGCTTCTGAGGGCCTGTAACCTTGACTAATAGATGGCTCTCTTATCTCTGTGCCTTCACATGGTCTTCCCTCTTATCATGCCTTGTTCCTAATCTCCTCTTCTTAAAAGGACACAAATCACAACAAATTTGAGCCCACCAGAATGCCCTTCCCTTTAACCTTAATTACCTCTTAAAGACCCTATCTCCAAAAGCAATTCTATTCTATGGTACTGGAAGTTAGGACTTCAATATACAAATTTCGGAGGGATAAAATTCAACTCATACCACATGTCTACATATCACCCTAAATAAAAACTCTCCATTTAACCTCCCTCCACTTTTCCCCATCAATGTGATTTCACTATTCTTTTTCCTGAAGGGATTGGGTGAGAAAAATACTCTATATTCACTCTTTCTGCATCTGTTGCTTCTATTTAGTTCTCAGCTCATTGGCTTTTACTTTCTATGCTAAGAAAATTTATTCATATATGCCCTAATGATATTTTTATATTTATATATCATTATATGCTACATAACATTATTTTATTATAGATCATACACTTCTGCTGGCTGTTTTTCCTACTATTATATATTAATACAATGTTTATTTTCTATAGAGTTCTGCTTTATGTCTCAAATCTTGTGAGTCTTGCCTTTGAATGTCTTCTTTTTTTATATCCTGGCTCAAATTATTACACACTATGATAGTGATATTTATGATTGTGTCCTGAAACTATGTTGTTCAGGAACTCACAACTTAATGGCAATGTCTATGCCATAATTTCTATCACAATCTACAATAGAATGTATTTATTTATTTTCTTGTTAGCTGTTGGGTTGTAGTTTTTGTTCCTGTGTGTTTCCTTTTCTTTTTATTTTTGATAAAGGTTTTAGGATTTTCAGTGCAATATATTTATCTTGGCTAGAAAAAAAAAAAATCCTGAGCAAAACAAAGCAAAATAAGGTGAAAGTGTGGGCTGACATAATACACAAATATTTATTAAATACCTTGTATATACTACCACAAAATTTTTCAAGTGCTGGTTATTGAGCAGTGAGCAAAGCAGACAAGGTCTCTGTTTTCATGGAGTATATAATCTACTGAAGAGAGGGACACAAACAATGGAAAATAGAAATAAATATCTATTATGACAGGTAGAAATAAGAGATATTAAGAAAAATAAAACAGCATCAGACAGATATGGACTGATATTGCAGGCCTTGTATAAAATGTCTTTAGAGCAAAGAAGTAAACATGGAAAAGGAATGAGTCTTGCAAATTTTGGGGAGAAAGACATTCTAGGAAGTACAAACAATATGTACTAATCTTGGAAT
This sequence comes from Varecia variegata, assembly GCA_028533085.1. Taxonomy (NCBI): domain Eukaryota; kingdom Metazoa; phylum Chordata; class Mammalia; order Primates; family Lemuridae; genus Varecia; species Varecia variegata. The sequence continues at coordinate 18,800,160 of CM052441.1, read as the reverse complement.
ATCAAGGAATAACAAAAAGTTGTCAAAATAAATGAAGCACAATGAAGAATGAAGTGGGAGATAAGTGCTAGAATATTAGATCTGAACGTCAAGATCATATAGGGACTCTATGCCTTAGCAATGATTTTGGCTTTAATTTGATTGTGATGTAAGCAGAGTAATGATGTGATATGACATATGTTTAAATGATTATTCCAGTACTTTTTCTGACCATAATATTTTGCACCAGACCCATGTTCTCAGTAAGAACAAGAAGAGATAAATGAAATTTTTAAAACATTAAATATGTAAAAGAACTGGTGAGCCTCATAGAATTTGAGGCATCAAGATTTGAGATAAGGGATTTACAGAGAAATGAGCTGACATATTACATCTGCTTCATCTCCAAGAAAATTTGCTGATTTTTGTCATCACAAAGGCCAATGACAAAGTCACAGAACTGGAAAAATTACTGGACATCTTACATGACTGCATAGGTAAAATTGGAGGTAAGAGCTGCCAACAAAGTCAGAACATGGAGATAAGTTGAGATCTCAGGAAGGGAGAGGCAAAGAGAAGTAAGTCTGAGTCCTGCATGCTGCAGGTTTCCCATTTAGGCTCAAAAAGTTTGCAGGCAAATGATAGTATAAATATTAATGCTAATATAGTGATAGTTATATTAATAGCAAACACATTAACCATAATTGAAAAAGTGATATAGGATAACATTTCATAATGGTAATGGATAATCCACTAGGAAGATTATTCTAAACAATTCTGAACTTATATGTACTTAAGAATATAGCTTCAAAATTATAGACAAACCTATAATCATATTGGGAAACATTATTACATACCTCTCAATGAATGATGAGACACATACAAAATTAAAAGCCATCAAATTTGGTTTAAAGAAATGTTTTTTAATTATAAATTTTTAGCAGTGCTGGTCTAAAAAATGAATAAAAACACAAATCACAAATAACTGAAATGAAATATAATATACAGGCAGTCCTTAGGTTACAGATGACCCAACTTACAGCATCCCATACTTACAAATGGGCTCTCAAATCTCCTAAGGCTCCCTATTAAATAATTAAATTAATAATTCAGGAACTAGCTTCTGCATATGTGGACAAAGCCTCATAGTGTACACAGTTCCTTGGCACTGCATCTTTATGATAGCAGCTAGTTTCATTGTTTATATGGTCACTTACACACAGCATCACTTTTGTCTCAACTTTTGTATTCAATTTTGTGAATCTTTGTTTACTCTCACTCATGACCATGCCTCCAAAGAGAAAATCCACACTTCATGTCCAGGTGACCCTGCAGCAAAGAGAAAGGTCATTACAATGGAAATGAAAGTAGAAATAATTAAGCATTTGGAGAAAGGCCAGATGCCATCATTAATTGGGAAATCATTAGGCTTCAGTCGCTCAACTATCAGAACAATTTTAAAGGATGAAGTAAGAATAATGGAACATATGAAAGGCAGCCCTCCAATGAAAGCATCGATTATTACTAAGCAGCATAATGGATTAATTATTGAAATGGAAAGGTTATTATTTATTAGGTTAGAAGGTCAACATAAGTGTAACATTCCTATTAGCCTAGCACTGATGCAGAATTAGGTGTTAACCTTTAATGTTCTTTTTTTTAAATTTTCAGAATATTATGGGGGTACAAACATTCTGTTTACATAAATTGCTTTTGTACCATTTGAGTGAAAGTTATAAGTGTGCCTATCCCTCAGATAGTGTGCATTGTACCCATTAGATGTGAATTTACCTATCCCCTCCTCCCACACAGCCTGCTTGATTTCCAATGAATTTTATTTTCATATGAGCCTTTATAATATTATTATTATTATTACTGTATATGGACTGTTCTTTAGGGATCTGAGTTACAGACAAATCTGACCTAAAGACATTCTCAGGAACATATCTTATCTGTAACCTGGGGGCCTCCTGTATTATTATAGATCCAACTGACACAAAAACATGATAAGAGGGTCTGAACATATTTATGTAAAATTGTAAAATTTAGATGAGATGAGCAGATTCCTAGAAAAATACATTTTCTATTATTGACAAAAAGATATAGAAAATCTGAAGAGATATTATCTATTAAAGATATTGCATCTTTCAAATTTCTTAGAATGTAATCTATAAAACCACTTATTTTTATTGGAGAATATTTCCATATTTTTAGGATGAAGTTACAGAAATCTTAAATCAACTGCTTCTGAAATTAGACAAAAAGAAAGGATTTCCCAAGTCATTGTTTGAAACTGGATACATTTGTTGGATCAAAAGCCATAAAAATATTATTATAAAAGAGGAAATCATAGGCCAATCTTCCTATAAAAGGAAAAGTCTTAAACAAACATTAGCAAATCAAATCCAGTCACCTATAAAAAAGAAAATGACAAATTGCTTGTATTCTAGGAATGCAAGATTCACATAAAATTGAAATTCAATCAATTTGACTTTTCTCATTGAAATATAAACTTCAAAAGTCCTATTTTCGTTTCAATAGCTACACAAAAATAACATAAAATTCAATATGTATTGTTGCAAACTCCTAGGCAATAGAAAAATTTTTTTAAAAACTTCCATTCAAACATAACTACAGAAAACCTATTTCAAACATTGTACTTAATAATGAAAACATAAACGTTGCACTTGAGGTCAGAAATGCAACAGTATACTTCCTACCACCATTGCCAAGTAACATTGTACTGAAAGTTCTTTAAATGCATAAAATAAGTGAAATCTATAAGGGTTAGAAGGAAACAAATAAAACCAATTTTTTATACAGATATGGTTGGAAAAATACAAATTCTTATGAATTCATAAATTACTGGAATAAATAAATGAATTTAGTAAGTAGTTAAATAGAAGGCCAATTTACATAAATTATTGATATACCAGTAATAGACAAAAAGAAAATAAAAGAGGTGAGTAATCACGTTTCACATACATCTTTTAAGTTATTAGGATGCAGACCAAAAATTTAGTTTCAAATTTGGTGATGCAGATATCACTCGTGATTTTAACAAGAGTTGTTCCTGTTAAGTGGTGGGAATAAAACCTGACTTGGACAGAGTGCAAGAGAAAATGAGAGGAAGAGGAGTAGAGAAAGTAAGACAACATTTCAATGATTTGCTATAAGCAAAAGCTAAGAATCAGGGTTGAATTGTGGGGAGGGGCATATATGGTAAATTTTATTTTAATTTTTTTAAGGTTGGAAATGTTTGTAAGTGATAAAAATGACCAGTAGACAGGAGAACTCAGTGAATAAGGAGTGCAGAAGGATAATTACAGAAACAACATCCTTAAGTAGATAAAAGAAAGTTCAGAGTACAAGAAGAGGATTTGGTCTTTGGTAGCATCAGAGACATTTCAACTTATATAACAGAAGGGAAGGCAAAGCATATGTGTATAGATGCAGGAATTGGATGTAGACCAGGTAGGATATGAAGAAGATAAAATTAATTCAATATTCTTATTTTCTCCTGTCATTACCCTTCTTTCTCTAGTTTACTTGCAGAATTTTAAATTTTTAAATATGTAACATAGTTGAAATCAATCTCCATTACAATTTGTTCTAGGTACCTAGTTTCCCAAGCAAATAAATAATTATCTGCCAAGTGGATATGTAGAAAAAATTTCAACTTATTTAAAAATTATATTTTCTCTCACTAGGAAAAATATTATAAGGTTTTTGATGACATTCATTGCCAGATTCCTACAATTGCTTATGTGCATAATTCTTCCCAAGTCAGTTATGTATCTTACTTTTATGACCTTTTTGAAATTGGATTTTATTAACCCAATAAAGAAAGCATCAATGAGAGATGTAGCCATGGATTTTGGACTTAAGAGAGTATTTTTTCTCCTTGCACCATAATTATTAATACATCTTCTGATAGCAAAGAAGATAAAATATTAATAGAAATTTCTTCAACTGCAGAATAGACCTCATTGAAGATGAGAGAGTTCTCCAAATTGTTTGCATATTCCAAGATATCCTTGATGTTGTTTACTCACAGTGTATTTTAATCAATATCCTAACTTTTTCATAACAAACCTGGTTGAGCCCTGTACTAGGTTAACTCCTGTACTAGGTTAACCCCTGCAATATTTCAGCACCATTTAGAATCAGTCCTTGAATTTGGATTTTTTCCTGTTACTCCTGTTGCAGGAAATAGTCAGTAATTGTTTTTACCCTGATTAGTGTTTAACTCAAGTCTTACTTGCTTATTTGATGCAGGAATTTCAAAATTGTTGTTTTTTTATTCTTTGTTATTAGATATTACAATATATCCATAGCAACTGTTTCTCTCTCCAATTCTGCCATTGCTTATATCCTATAAAAAACAGTCTATGGAAACAGCTATCATTTCCGTAGAGGTTTTGTCAATGGGAATATAGTCTCAGAGTTAAATAAAGATTTCACTGGATATTTTACCACTGTTAAACATGGCTATTACTTTACCAGCCAGATAGTAGTTTTTTCCTGATCGTTCCATCTTGGTCCATTGAATGATCCCACAACCACACTTTTCCTTGGCATCAATTGCCTGCAAGTCACTTTCAGGTACTAGCTTCTGTATTACTTTAGTTGATTTGTTACTTTAACTTATTTGAAAACCATGCACCAGAAACTAATCCTGAATAAAATAAGGGGAGAAATTAGGGTGATGAGGACTTCTTGGAAAAGTTCTTGGGTTTATCATAAAACCAAAGAAAGCTGAAGAATCAACCTCTGAGAAGAGCAAGGAAAAGGGAAAATCTTGGGATCTCAGCAGCAGGAGCTTGATGTTTACCTCCCTTTAAGATTATCATGAAGTGTCAACTCAATTCTAGCAGCCTTCACTCTTTGTGGGTAGTCCCACAATTTTCAAATTTTTGAAATACAATATATAATTGACACAGCATGAGATATGTTTGTGTTTGTGGCCAAGGAAGAGGGAATTCTTACCAAATATATGACCAGGGTAGTGGGTGGGTGGCTTTTGGTTGCACATAGGAAGCATTATACAGAGATAATATAATACCTTCCAACTTGGACAATTTAGAGAAGTCTACTATCCTTTTGTCTTTTGTCTTCCTCCTTCACTTCAATTGTTTGTCAAGTCTTATGAAACATATTTTAATTATAGCATCTAAATAGCTTTTAATTATACTGTCTCTTCCTATGGTTATGAGATAATGAATGTCATCCCTCTTCTATTATTTCATCTCCCAATCTAATTTCCATTGACTTTCTTGTATGACTTCTAACACTGTACATATGATATTCTAGTCTCAAAACAAACAAAAACAATTAAAAATCAAACAGACAAACATCATTTGACCTTGCCTGTGATGCCTTTCAAAATATTGAGAAGTAGGGAAAGGGGGACAATTCTGTGCTGAGGGTAAGAAAAAGCAAAGGTAAAGAAGTGTGAAAGTATGAGGTTTATTAGGGGAAAATGTGAATATTAAATTATCAGTATGCTACCTAAAATGGTAAAGAACAAAAGAAGGATAGATATATTGATATTAATAGAATTACAGAAGATACCACCTCCTGAAATTTCATAACAAAAGCTGCATGACACCTTAGCCTTTTGAATTTCAGCTTATTATTCACAAAAAAATAAACTAGACTAGTGGTATTCAAAGTTCAGTTCAATCAGTAATTTAGTCTGCTTTATAAAAGTATAGAATTCCCTTCTCATAACCTGCTACTTCAACCCATAATGTCTTTTTTAGGGTCCAGAAATGGATATATATTATAAATACCATACAAATTCTGGAATAGGCTTTCTGCAGTTAAAACATTGAGAAAAATTCAACTATACTATCAATCAGAAAATTGTCAATCACAGGTAGAAATGGGCATGATTAAACTAGTTATCACTTAGAGACTACTGGTAGCTCATCATGCACTTTTGAAGGGTGGAAGTATGCCTTTCCTTGAAAATTTTAAAACTTGAGAATATCAATTAATGTATGGGTACTTCATGTAATAACTATTAGAAAAAGAAAGATTCAATAGTTACCTATTAGTTACCATCTTTCACCCAAAAATTAGAGATAAACTGAGGCTGAGACCCAAGATCACACAGCAACTGAGATTTAATCCTTATTTACTATTCATTTCTTTCTCTTAAACTGCCATTATATTAGCTTTCAAAGAATGTTCCAGAAAAATATGTGTGGAAAAGAAATAATATAGAGGTTAATTTCACTAAACAATGTAAGCTTTTTTTTCTTTTTGAATCAGTTGGAAGTAGCACGGAAGTGTTATTCCTCCTGGTGTTGTGTAACCAGACTCTTTTGCATGATAAAACAATTTTACTCTCACTGGCCTATTCTAGCATTTAAGTTCATTTTCCATCCATCTAAATTCCAAATATGCACCATAGAGGTTTACTTTGCTATCCATCTGCTGCACCAATACCTTCCTGTCTATGCTAATGATAGAAGAAGGATATTTAAAAAAAAAAAAAAGGCCATGTCATTGTTTCAGTTTTGTTTTGTAGTGCAGACGAACTTGGAGCAGTAGGTCAATGAATTCTGGAAACTGCATCTTTTTGACACATGAGACCTTTGTGAAATAAATCAAAGTTAAATCCCATGAATAAATGCTAGTGTTTAATAATCATTCCATTTATGGAGGCTTTATTGTGAATTCATAAAAGCAAGGACAACATTTCCTTGCTAGTCCACAAATCACCATCATAAGCGAGGCAATCTTGAATAAACGGAGCTAGACTACACAGCCTCCTTGGCAGTTGCTAGTATTTAAATATGGATGGGAGAAGCAAAGACTGGGAGAAGTTGTCCTAAAGCAAGCAAATGAAAGCGCCTACAAATAAAGGGAAAAAATGTTAAAACAATAAACAAAAGAGAAACAATTACTTGCTCATTACAAACATGTCATATTGCATTCTTTATTTTGATTGTGGAAAATTAGCCATTGACTACCAGGAACAATTGATTTTCCTTCACAGCTGTTTTCTAATTACATCTGAACACTGAAAATTCTAGTGCAGCCATTCAGCTGTACAAAGAGAATTTTCTTTATTATTGTTGCTGTTGCTGCAAACTCTGCCCAGCAGCATGACTATAGTTAGATGCTCTGTACTGTATGTCTGTCGTGTTTGTATTAAAAGCCATGCTTTTCAGGGATGGTATAAGAGAACTCAAATATTTTAAATTACATAGAGCCGAACTTGGTATACAAGCTGTTTTGCCCAGATGCTATTACGTAGCTTTCTCTTTCTTTTTATCACCACCCTCAAAAGGAGAAAAAAAATAATAAAGATAGCTTAAATCCATACATCCGTTTCTTAGTCACTGCATGGTAGTCAATTGGATCTATTTTTGTCATTGTGGTTTCTGATGAGTATTTTGGCACAGTCTTGCCGGGATGGTGGAAAGTGATGGGTAGTTTCCTGTCAGTTGATTCTGTGGTTAAACTCTAAGCAAAGAGCATGGAGATTATTAACAGGCAGGATTCCAGGGTTTCAGAGAAGCAATTGGAATTTTGGATGCTTCTCCTTAAACTCTTCAGAATTTCCCCCAAAATGATTTCTGTTTCAAAATGAGGCCAGAAATGTGACACTTGCCCTTGGGAGTTTTCTAGGACTTGTGGTTAGGGAGTTATAGAAAAATAGTTAAAATACATCTTTCAGAGTTTAGAGTCTATGATTAATCTTTGCCACAATATAGGTGAAATCAGCAATTCCACATGAATAAAATGAAATCTTAAAATTAGTTTACTTTTTTTTTAATGACATAGTTTAAAAAACCACTTAACATTTCAAGCCAGGATTGTGTCAGCAAAATCTGGGTTCATTGCTGTCATTTATTAAATATTTGCCCTCCTCAGAGGTAACTTTAAGCACATACCTGTTCACTGGATAACAATCTTTTTAAGACTTCGATGAGAACATTAACCTCTTCAGTTCCTCCAAGGATGCAGTGTAACTTCAAATTTGTCATATTATTTGGAAGACTCAAAAATTCCTTCATGGCCCATCTTATCTTAATATTTCTTTTGCCAGGATTAAGATTAAGATGATAATGATTAAATTAGATTAAATTTGGCTTGAGGCTGCCTTTGTACCTTGGATCCCTTCATAACAAACTGCAACCTAACTAAACAAACCGAAAGCCTAATTTAGGAGTATATTTTGTAACAAATATCTAGGTCTCAATCAATCACAGCAGCTGAGCTTCAACCAATCACAGGCTGCCAATTAGTCATACCATGTCCAAATAAGGCAAATGTCTAGCTGTAACCAATCAAACTGTTTCTGTACTTTACTTCTGTTTTCTGTCCATAAATACCAGCTGCCTACATGGCAGGGCTGAGTTCTCTGAACCTCTGCTGGTTTTGAGGACTGCTGGATTCCCAAATAATTCTTTGCCAAATTAAACTCTGTTAAATTTAATTTGTCTAAAGTTTTTCTATTAATATACTTTATCTCATTTTAATTTGTTTCTATTTTTTTTCTTTCTTTTTTTTTTTAAGGATATTATGAGGGTACAAACATTTGGTTACATTTTATGACTTTGCCTCACCCAGGCAGGGATTAGAGGCATACCCTTCCCCTCTACAACGCTTACTACATCCATTAGTTGTGAGTTTACCCTCTCCACCCCCCTAATCCCTGGAGAATATTACTACCGTGTGAGCACCATAGCGTTGATCAGTTAGTACCAATTTGATGGCAAGTACGTACGGAGCCTATTCTTCTGTTCTTGTGATACCTTACTTCGGAGGATGGGCTCAAGCTCTATCCAGGAAAATATAAGACTTCAAGCTGTACTACAAGGCTATAGTAACTAAAACAGTATGGTACTGGCACAAGAACAGAGATACAAACCTTTGGAACAGGACTGAGAATCCAGAGATGAAACCATCTGCATATGGTAATCTAATCTTTGACAAAGCAGACAAAAATATACACTGGGGAAAAGAATCTCTTTTCAGTAAATGGTGCTGGGAAAACTGGATAGCTACAGGCAGAAGATTGAAACTGAATCCCCACCTCTCAGCTCTCACAAAAATTAATTCAGGATGGATAACAGACTTAAACCTAAGGCATGAAACCTTAAGAATCCTAGAAGAAGATGTTAGGAAGACCCTTTCAGACATCAGCCTAGGCAAAGAATTCTTGAAGAAGACCCCCAAGGCAATCACAGCAGCAACAAAAATAAATAAGTGGGACCTGATCAAATTAAAAAGCTTTTGCACAGCCAAGGAAACTATCATTTAGAGCGAATAGGCAGCCTACAAATGGGAGAAAATATGTGCTCTCTACACATCCTATAAAGGGCTGATAACAAGAATCTATCTAGAACTTTTTTCCAATTTTTGAAGAATTGTGACTTTTATCAGAAAAATTAAGTCTAAAAAATATAAAGTAAAATAAATAAAACAATATAAAGTAAATGTATTAAAATTATATTAATTTTATTTCATTATATATTTTATTTTACTTATATATTTTGTTTCATTATATATTTTCTCAATTTTTGACATTACAAAACATGAAAACCATTAGCATGGAGTTTTGAGACTATAAAGAAGAATTTTTGAAACTGAAGCAAAACAATGAAAGCTATGGGTGTGATGGAGGTTTATAATCAATTTTTTAAAAATTCTGGGATTTTTCTCACATAACCATATAAACCATCAGTAAAACAGCAGCATTTACTGGAAGGGAATAACAAATACACACTAACGCATAGGTCAGAGTTTAGTCATTAAAATCAAAGGCACTGTAGGTATTTTACATCTAAAAGAGTTTAACATACAGAACTATAGCCCAATACAACTATTGTGAATTGGTAAGATGAAGGACAGAGGCTGCTTTCAAGATATTCTTAAGTGAACGAATCTCAGGAAGCCGTTAGTACTTATTTCAGTTGTCTACCACACTAAAAAGATGATTCTCAAGAAAATCCCCCAGATCAATGGGCAAAAACTCATGTCTGCCATCTACCAAAGCCCACATATTTACTCTCATCTGTCAACTGAGAACAATAGCTTCTGTTCTTGTATAATCTCATGAAATTTCCTCTTACCAGCTGAATATAACTGAACTCCAATGGCAAGAAAGCTCAGGGTTTGCAGTTTCCAATCTGTATGTCCTTGTGAAATAGGAAATTACTTAGAAAGTTAGAGATGATACAGCAAAATGCCTGGAAGAACTGCACTTGAATACAACAGGAATTCAAACCCTAAAAGTAATAAAGTAATACCAATAATGATAATATACCATGTACAGCTGTTCAATTTAATAATCCTTGAATTGTCATTACCATTTATTTTTCTCCAAACTCACCCTATGTCAACTATTCAGCAATAGCAACAACAATAAATCAAAAAATAAGGAGAGAGGTGAAGAATAATATTGTGTGATTGATTTTTCTCTTCTTCCTCCTCTTCCTTTTACCAAAACAACAATAACAACAACAAAACAAACAGCATCACTTTTGAAATCGCAAATGGCATAAAATAAGAAAGAGATTTCTATATTGTGCTAACACTGTTTATGAGGAAATCATAGAAAGAGTTATCTATTAATTGACAAGCAATATTCATATTACAGTGTTCAGTTTTAGCAATTGAGTTTTCTGAGGTTAGGTTACCATGAAGATGAATTATGTGATACTTGAAATCAGAGAACACATATGGTCAAGCATTCTCCAGATGGCAGATCTACATCTAATGTATGGATATTATAAGAATAAATATTATGGGTCAATATCAGGAAGACTTTCTAAATATTTAAGTAAATACAATGCACTATTTCCTGTGCCTGTAAGTAGAGTATGATTTTGGCACCTTGCCAGTAAACAAATACAAATATCTTTTGTATATTGTGGTTATATGAATAATCTCAAAGTTTTATATCAAATCTTATATTCTAGGTATAAACACAGTTTGTAGAAAAAGTCTTAGAAGGTCAATATTTTTTCTTAAAAAATATTTGCATATAGTTTTCAAAACTTCTTATTAATCAGTGGGTGATAGGCTCCTTATAACTTATTCTAATAAGAAGGCTTCAGTACAGAATGTGAGTAGATTTTGGGCTAAATATTTGTGTCTTCTCCCTCAAATTCATATGTTGAAGTCCTAATCCCCAATGTGGCTATGTTTGGAGAAGAGGCCTTTAAGGAAATAATTAAGATTAAATGAGGTCATGAAATGGAAATTCTGATCCAATAGAATCAGTGTCCTTATAATAAGACACCAAAAAGTGCTCTCTAGCTCTCTCTCCTCTCTCTCTCTCTCTCTCTTTGTCTCTCTCCAGGAATGTACAAAGAAAAGATCACAACAGCATGTAGCAAGGAAGTGTCCATCAATCTGCAAGTCAAAGGGTGAGTCCTCGCCAGACACTAACTGTGCTGGCACCCCGATTTTGGTGTTTCAGCCTGAACAGACAATAAAATTGTTGATTCACCTAAGACATACAATATTTCATTTCTTTTCAGTTTGTTAGAATTATCTGGGAATGGGCATTATCATGGTCACTGACTCAGAACTTAACATCGTATTTGTTTCTAGGCATGCATTTAATCCCATTATTTAGTAGTCATGTGAATATATGCTCTACCCTTACACCAAATAGTAATACTCCCAGTATTGACCCCATATAAGTAGATATTATAAATTGACTATAAGAATTAATTTCTCCAATTGAAAGAGTATTAAACTGATAAAAACTCCCAGGTATTCTAGATGTAAAAACAAATTATTGATTTATTTTGCTAAGACAGTATGAAACAATAAAATAAAACAGCCTCAACTTTGCCAGTTTTTTACTATTACAAATCATGCTGCAATGGACATTCTTATATTCTGTTTATTTTAAATGCTTCCCCCACCAAATCCAATGGAGTCAAGGATTTGGACACAGACAATTTATTTTGGAGGCAATCCCAGGCACCACAAGTGAGGGAGGAGAGAAAGGGAAACAGGCAAGAAAGAACGGGCAATAAAGTTATGTCTTAACAAGCTTGAGTACCACAGTTAGCAACTGAGATGCAATCCCACTGGGGATTGTGTGGAACATGCCTTGGATTATTCCAGGGTACAGGAAGCTGGAGGATTTAACCATTGCCTTCCAATCCTCTATGCTGAGGGTTGCCCTTAAGCCGTGTTAACACAGGCACATCTGGATTGCTCCTGTGTCTATAATTTCTCTCTCATTTGTTTCCAGAGAAAGGGGCCAATGAGAGAATAGGGACCCAGGAAAATGAAGTTAGAGTTTGGCAACAGGTCAGTATCCGTTTAAAGGAGCAGTAGGAGAACTCCATTAGGCCAAAGGGACATGGGGCAGGATATCAACTGCATTTACTAAAGACTTATGTACACATGCAAGAGTTTCTTCAGGGTACACACCTAGTAATGATTTCATTGAATTGCCTTATGGCTGCATCTTCAACTTTTCAAGGTATTTCCAAATTGCTCCTCAAGGTTGTACTGCCCAAAGACAGTTTTACAAACAATAAGATATGTTCCAGTGGCTTGAAATTTTTATCAGTATTTGCTTTTGTTAGAATTTTGAGTTTGTTGACAATTTGTCATTATGAATTAATATTCCCTGATTAGTAATGAGCTGGACCGTTTTTTTCCATGTGTTAATTGCCATTTGCATTTTCTTCTTTTCTGAAATGACATTTATAGATGTGTTTTTTTTTTCTATTTTGGAGGAGTTGTTTCTCTTTTTCTTATCAATTTATTAATTTATGTAATTTAAATTTCCAGTGACTTTTCCATTTTTTTCATTATTTATGTTTTCTCTGCATGTTGATTAATTAGATGTAGGAAAAATTAGTTGGATGTTTTCAAAGAAAACACATATGCATAATTGTGAGAAAATCAATATTCTTAGACTTTTGATAAGTACACATATCTGTCAAATATTTTTGGCTTGCTTATTTGATTTGCTGACCAAAATATCTTAGTCCACTTCTGTTACTGTAACAGATACCCTAGACTGGATAATTTATACAGAAAAGAAATTTGTTTGGTTCAAGGTTCTGTAGACTGGGACGTTCATGAGCATGGTGCCAGCATTTGGTGAGGGCCTCCCTGCATCATCCTGCGGTGGATAGGCAGAAGGGAAAGAAAGCAGAAAAAAAGAGGCCAAACTCCTGTGATAACAAACCCACTCTTACGATAAGGACATTCCTTAGTTCATGAGGGAAGAGCCTGTATGACCTAATCACCTCTTAAAGGTATGATCCTCTCAACCTTGCTGCATTAGGGATTAAGTTTCCAACATATGAATTGGGGGACATATTCAACCCATAGCACAAAATAATAAGTGCATTTATTACATTGTACATTATAAATCTCTAATCATGCAGGATTTTTAGGACTTTAAATAGCAAAGTCATTGAACAAAACCACTTTCTTCCTACATTTTCTCTTTTATAGAGGATTGTAGCCCTAAAGAGATTTAGAAAAAACAAAAATTATAATTCATCTAAAAGTTATAATTTTTAGCCTTTTTATTTTTAAATGATTTTACATTTACAGAAAAACTACAATGATAGTACAAGAAATTCCAAGGTAAACTTAAAACAGCTTCCCCTAATGTGAACATCTGAGTAGAAAAAAACAAACTCAGTTTTTCTTCCTATACTCTCACAACATGCTTCTGACACCAGGCGTGTGCGGTAATGCAAGCAATCAGTTCTGCAGCTGGCCCCAGCTGGGTGTCCTCCAGCCCAGTCAATGCTGACACTAGTTACCTTGAGATGGTATCAGATCCCACAGGTCGAGGGTTCAGTCCCATAAGACTGCCCCCAAATTCTGACACCAAAAACCAGCTCCAGGTTTTGCCAGCACTACTGACTATTCAGTAGCAAATCAGGGTTCCCTAAGCCTCCTCCTTGGGTTTGATTCATTTGCTACAGCAGCTTACAGAACTCAGGGAAATGCTTATTTACATTTACCTTATTACAAAGGCTATTTTATTTTTTCATTTTTTGTGTTTTTTAAATTGTATTGCAAACTATTAAGAGGGTATGAATGTTTTTGTTACCTGGATCACTTTTGTAAATGCTTGAGTCAAGCTATAACTGTGCCCATCACCGAAATAGTGTTCATTGTACCCATTAGGTAGGTTTGACCGTCTTCTCCTCCCCCTGCCCTGTGCTTAATTTCCAATGAGTTTTTCTTCCCTCTGTGCACATGTGTGCCCTTCGGTTAGTTCCAGTTTAATAGAGAGTACCTGTGTTTGTTTTTCCATTCTTGAGATACTTCATTTAGGATAATGGTTTCCAGTTCCATGCAAATTGTTGCAAAAAGCATTAATTCATCCTTTTTATGACTGAGTACTACTCTATGGTATGCATATACCACATTTTGTTAATCCACTCATGAATTGATGGGCACTTAGGTTGATTCTACATCTTTGCAATTGTGAATTGTGTTGCAATAAATATTCAAGTGCAGGTGTCTTTTTGGTAAAACGACTTCTTTTCCTTTGGGTAAATACCCAGTTGTGGGATTGCTGGATCTAATGGTAGGTCTACTTTTAGTTCTTTGAGAAATCCCCATACTGTTTTCCATAGAAGTTGTACTAAATTGCAGTCCCACCAACAGTGAATAAGCATTCCTTTCTCTCTGCATCCACACCAGCATCTACTGTTTTTGGAATTTTTAATAAAAGCCATTCTAACTGGAATAAGGTGATATCTCATTGTGGTTTTAATTTGCATTCCCCTTATGATTAGTGACATTGAGAATTTTTTCCTGTGTTTTTTGGCCATTTTCTATCTTCTTTTGAAAAGCTTTTGTTCATATTATTTGCCCACTATTTAATGGGATTGTTTGTTTTTTACTTGCTGATTTCTTTGAGTTCTTTGTAGATAGCGCATATTAGCCCTTTATTGGATGTATACTTTGTAAATATTTTCTTCCATTCTATAGGTTGTCTATTTGCTCTGTTGATTATTTCCTTAGCAGTGCAGAAGTTCTTTAATTTAATCAATCATTTATTTATTTTTGTTGTTGCTGTAATTGCCTTTGTGGTCTTAGACATAAATTCTTTGACTAGGCTGATATCTAGAAGGGTCTTTCTATATTTTCTTCTAGAATTCTGATGGTTTCATGCCTTACATTTAAGTCTTTTATCTGCATCCAAAATGCAGCCTTTAGTTTGGTATTTTTTCACATAGAAGAATACATTTAAGATCCATCCATATTGTTGCTGGTATCTATAGTGTTTTCGTTTTAATGCTGAGAAGTAGCATTTGTTATATGGATATACTGAAGTTTCTTTATTCATTAACCAAAGGATTATCTTGTTTGTTTCCTACTGTTGGATAAAGCTGTTATAAACATTTCCACACAGGCTTTTTTTTTTTGTGACTATAACATTCCAATTTACTGGGAAGTATGTAAGGATATGGTTATTGGTTGTATTAAATAGTCTATGGTTAACTTTAGAATGAATCATAGCTATATCCTTTTTGTATTATTTTTTGTTTTGTTTTTATTTCAACATATTATGGGGGTACAAATGTTTAGGTTACATATATCACCTTTGCCCCACCCAAGTCAGAGCTTCAAGTGTGTCCATCCCCCAGACAGTGTTTACCACACCAATTAGATGTGAATATACCCATCCCTTCCTCCCCCCTCCCACCTGCCTGACACTCAATGAATGTTACTACTATATGTGCATGTACACATAAGTGTTGATCACTTAATATCAATTTGATGGTGAGTATATCTGGCACTTGTTTTTCCATTCTTGTGATACTTCACTTAGTAGAATGGGCTCCAGCTCTACCCAGGATAATACAAGAGGTGCTAGATCACCACTGTGTTTTGGGGCTGAGTAGAACCCCATGGTGTACATATACCACATTTTATTAATCCACTCACATATTGATGGGCACTTGGGTTGTTTTCACATCTTTGTGATTGTGAATTGTATGACTATAAACATTCTAGAGCAGATGTCTTTTTTATAGAATGTCTTTTGTCCCTTTGGGTAGATGCCCAGTAATAGGATTGCTGGATCAAATAGTAGTTCTACTTGTAGCTCTTTGAGGTATCTCCATATTACTTTTCACAGAGGTTGTACTAGCTTGCAGTCCCACCAGCAGTGTATGAGTATTCCTAACACACCGCATCCATGCCAACATTTATTGTTTTGGGACTTTTTGATAAAGACCATTCTCACTGGAGTTAAGTGATATCTCATTGTGGTTTTTATTTGCATTTCCCTTATTATTAGAGATGTTGAGCATTTTTTTCATATGTTTGTTAGTCATTAGTCTATCTTCTTTTGAGAAGTTTCTGTTCATGTCCTTTGGCCACTTTTTGATAGGGTTGTTTGGTTTTTCTTGCTGATTTTCTTGAGTTCTATATAGATTCTTGTTATCAGCCCTTTATTGCATGTGTAGCATGCTAATATTTTCTCCTGTTCTGTAGGTTGTCTGTTTGCTCTCGTGATAGTTTCCTTGGCTGGGCAAAAGCTTTTTAATTCGATCAGGTCCCATTTATTTATTTTTGTTGTTGCTCTGTTTGCTTTTGGGGTCTTCCTCATAAATTCTTTGCCTAGGCCAATGTCTGTAAGAGTTTTTACAACATTTTATTCTAGAATTCTTATAGTTTCATGCCTTAGGTTTAAGTCTGTTATCCACCATGAGTTGATTTTTATGAGAGGTGAAAGGTGTGGATCCTGTTTCAGTCTTCTACATATGGCTCTCCAATTTTCTCAGCACCATTTATTGAATAAGGATTCTTTTCCGCAGTGTATTTTTTTGTCTGCTTTGTCAAAGATTGTATGGCTGTATGAGGATGGTTTTATATCTGGGTTCTCAGTTCTGTTCCATTGGTCTATGTCTCTATTCTTGTGCTGGTAACATGCTGTTTTAGTGACTCTGTATTATTTTTTATCTTTGAAACTTCTTTTTAACATATAATTACTTCAAAATAAGGAGTTAAAAAAATGAAAGTAAAAAAAGAAAAAGAAATTGCTGTCTTAAAAAGTGACTGTGACATTTTGCATATCCACCAAAAATGGATAAGTTTTTCTTTCAGCACTTTAGAAATATCATTTCATTGTATTTTTCTTTACATGGTCTCAGGTGACAAGTATGCTATATTCTTACCCTTGTTTCTTTTGAAACAGTGTGTCTTTTCTCTGTTCACCTTTAACATTTTGTCTGTGTTTTATATTCATAGTTTGAATGTGATATACCTGGATTTTTGTTTTATTTGCTTGTTTGTTTGTGTGGTGTTGTTTTGGTTTTTATATTTATCCTCCTTGCTCTCTGAAATATTGGATTTTTTTTTTTTTTGGTGTCTGTCACTGATTTAGAACATATTTTACAATTATTTCTTCAAATATGTTTTCATCCCTCTTCTGTTGTTCTGCTTCTAGGGTTCTAGATTTATGTTAGACCATATTATGTTAACATTGTTCCACAGATCTTGGATGCTCTTTTTTATCCTTTTTTTTTTTCACTTATTTTTTTCTCTGCATTTAGTTTATTCATCTCTTTGGGAATTTCTGTTGACCTGTCTTCATACTGGCTGATTCTTTCTTAGGTTGCTTTAAGTTTACTGAGCATACATAGCATAGTCATTATTTCTATTTCTCAATTTTTAAAAATTTCTGCCAGTTCAATTTAATTCTTTTCTGTAGTTTTAATCTCTCTGCTAAAATTACTTATCTGATCTGTCATGTTGCTTATCTTTTCAATTACAGCCTTTAATCAGAGTTATTTTAAAATGCCTTTCTGATAGTTCCAAAATCTGTATCATACCTAGGCATGGTTTGAATAATTGCTTTTACTCTTTAGATTATGTGTGTTTTGTTGGTTTTTTTTTTTTTTTTTTTTTTTGTCTTTTTGTATGCTTCATACATTTGTTTTTTTGATGGCTGAAACTGTGAATTTCTTATTGTAAGTATATAAGATCAGTAAATAAGTCTTTCTTTTAGGATTTTCTTGTGGGGGTATGCTGTCACCTAGACAGAAATTAGGCATGATCTGCAGTTTGATCCCTGCTTAGGTTGCTCGGTTGTGAATATTGCTCCTTGACTTTGGATCTTCTCCCTTTGCTGCTCCTCAGGAGAGTGTCTTCCCAGCGTCCCACTGTATTCCAATATTATGTGTTCTCAACACTTATTCTGGTTGTGGTTGTCTCTTTTCTGGGGAGAGGGAGAATAGATGGAACTTCTTTGGTGTTCTAAACATGGTCTCAGAAGGCTATGTTCTAATATAGCCTTCTGAAAATTCCTTCCTCTCTTCCAGATACAATATTGGCTCCAGTAGGTATGCCATTCCCTCCCCCAGGTTTGTGTATTTGTTTTCATCCTGTTCCTCAACCCCCAGCTGCAGTGGATTCCCATTAATGCCCTCAGGCTACAGTTTTGTTGTGTTTCACCATGAGGATTAAATATTTTGTTCCATAGGGAAGATCGAAAGATGGGTTCTGGGCCAAATTTGACAGTGGTTGCTGTTCTTATCCCCCAGTCAGCACCATGAGGCCAGCTTTTTCATAGGTTTCCAAAATGTTCCTTTATGCTTCTTGCAATATTCCTGGGGGAAAAACTTGCAATGGAGTATAAATTCCTCTATGTCTGTGGCTCCCAATTGGCCTTTTGCAATGTCTTAAAAATTTCTAGCTGGATCTTCTTACTGGCTTAGATGGTATTAAGTGGTATCTGTGCCAAGTAAACAAATGCCAAGGTCTGTTTCTTTCTAAAGACCCCTGTCTGTGTCCAGGTCAGTTGTTTTTCCTATGATCTCAGTCTCTTAGAGTTTCAAAGAAAGTAAGTAATTTTCAATGTGTTCTTCCATTTTCTTGTTTTAAATGTGAGAGTTAACCTCTTCCCAAGTTTTCATTATACATAACTCAGCTAAAACCATAATACTGAGTATTAATTAAAATTGAAAATAACTAAGAGATGATATTGAGTCCAATTTTATCATTTTCCAGTGTGAAAACTGAGACTGTAGTGTTTATATGAAGAAATATGGCTGCTTATTTGAAAAACAAAGCCAGAATCTAAGATTACTGAATCCCAATCTAATATAATTCATTCCAAACAAGATTGTATCTTATTTTCCCTTTGCCCTTTCTGTTAATAACAGGGATTTGTAAGATAAACAAATGTGGAAATCAATGAAGCAGGCTTTTAATTTTGTATTTATATTACACATAGATGTGCCTTTTGAGAAAAATTTAGGATTTTAGTGGGATATCTGACATAGAGTACCAAAGTTCAAAGTTAGAAATTTTATGCCATTTTATTTCCTTGGTGGAAAATAATACATAGCCAGTATACATTTTAATGACTTTTATTATAGATTATTTCTGAGAAGTATGACTAAGATTTTTAAGAGGCTGTAAAATCAGATAATTATTTTTATTTCTAATATAGATCATTCACAGTGAGCCAGTGTGGTCATTATATTTAGGTTTTTATATTCTATACCTTCATTGAGGGAAATACAAAAGAGTAAAACATTTGTTCTTTCATGATTATGCTTTTAGTAATTAAAAACTGCTAAGTGATTTTTTATCTCCCTCTGTATTTAAAGAACAAAAAGTCCCCAACAGTTCTCTAAATGATTCCTAATAAGCATTACATAACTTTATTGTATTTACTAGTCCAGTTTCTTTTTAAAAAATTGATTGTTGGTTTGCTTACAAAGTATAGCACTATTGCCCTAAATATTAATGGTTAATGGTTAAGAAATAATTTATATTGTTTAAGTAATCTGCTGTGGTTTGGAATAAGGGTACTCATATAGATAAATGAGAACAGAATATAGTACCTAGAATGAGACATATAGGGTCAAGTTATTTCTCACAAAAGTGCCAAGAAAATAAGAAAAGTATAGTATTTACAGAAAAAGAAAGTGATTCATTAGACAGCTGTATCTAAAGAATGAATCTCATCTCATAACTCACACTGTAGACAAAAATTAGCACAAAATGCATCATAGAAATGAATGTAGGAACTCAAAACTCAAACTATGAATGTACCTACTCATAGAAATGAATGTAGGAAGAAAAGAGAGAAGAAAATTGCCCTTAGTTTATGCAAATATTCTTTACATAGAATGCCAAATTTGGACATCATCAAAATTAAACTTCTGCTCTTCAAAAGACACTGTGAAGACAATGCAAAATCAAGTCACAGATGCGAGGAAATACTTGCAAATCATGTCTGGTAAAGGATTTCTATTCAAAATATGTATAAAAAACTCTTCAAATAATAACTCTCAATAAATAGTGAAAATGGGTAAAGATTTTAATGGAAAAATTACTATAGAAAATAAGCAAATTTAAAAAATGCCCATACATAAAGACATACAAATGAAAACCACAGTGAGAAATCTATGCACCTAGAAGAATGGCTAAAATTAAAGTATAAAACTATCAAGCATAGGTAAGAATGAAGTGTCACTGGAAATCTCATACATTGTTAATGAGAATGCAAAGTGGTAATTTGGGAAGTTCCTTTTAAAGTTTTTCATACAGTTACAAATTTCTTTATCATGAGACTCAGAAAAATCCCACCCTAGTTGTTAATATTTACAGAAGAAAATAGTGTATGTTCACAGAAAGATTTGCCCTCACAAGTTGAAGCCCGGACTATAATCAATTCACTCAATTTAAGGGAATCTCTAAAGAGTAATTCTAAGGAAAAAGGCACACATAAGATGATATGTATGGTTTCTTTTATATAAAATTTGCAAAAAGATAAATAGATATGTGACAGAAATCAAGTCACTGCTTGGCATAGACTGAGGTTAAGGGGGATCATTCCCTTTGACTACAAAGAGGCTCCAGTGAAATATTTCAGGTGATGAAGATAATATTCTCTATTATGATTATGATGTTATACACATGCTATAATAATTTATCAAAACTCATCTAATATTACACTCAAAATTGATGAAATTCATGATATATAAATTATACCTAAATAAAATTGATTTTAAAAAGTATACTAAACAAAGGCAATATAATGTAGAAAAGAGAATTTTTTAACAAAAGACATTGACATGCAATAAAAATGAATATAGACATATAATATGCACCTTTCAGAAAAAATAACTTAAAATGGATCATAGACTTACATGTAAAATACAAAACTATAAAACTCTTGGAAAATAACAGGAGAGAATCTAAATAACCTTGGGTATGAGGATGATTTTTCTAATACAATACCAAATATGAAAGAAATAATTAATAATATGGATTTGATTAAATATTAAGAACTTCTACTCTGTGAAAAATACTATCAAGGCAATGAGAAAACAAGCCAAGACTAGGGGAAAATAAAAAGACATACTGAAAAAGGAATTTTATCCAAAATATACAAAGGACTCTTAAAATTCAACAATTAGAAATGAACAACCAGATTTTTTAAATGGACCAAAAATCTTAATAGATACCTCAACAAAAGTGATTACATATGGCAGATAAGTGTATGAACAGATCTTCAACATCCCATCTCATTAGAGAATTGCTAATTAAATAACGATAAGATACCACTGCACATCTATCAGAATGGCCAAAATACAAAATAATGACACCAAATGCTAAGGAGAATATGGAACAACAAGAACTCTCATTTTTTAATGGGAATGCAACATGGTACAACCATTTTGAGAGACAGTTTGGCAGTTTCTTACAAACTAACCATAACCTTATCATTATTCTTAATTCAAAAAACAATGAGAAATAACAGACATTATAAATATATTAATAAATTAGAGCTAATTTCATAAGTGTCAAGATGCTGTATATCTATTGCTGCCTAACAAATTTAGTGCCCCAGATTTGCTGCCTCAAAATTGAGTGGCTTAAAGCAGCAAATATTTATTATCCCAGAGTTTGTGTTGGTCAGGAATTAAAGAGCAGCTTCACTGGGTGGGTCAGGTTCAGGATCTCTCAAGAGGTTACAGTCATGGCTTCAACCAGGGCAATAGCCATTTGAAGGCTCACCTGGGGCTGGAAGATGTATTTCTAAGATCACTTACCATATGACTGTTAGCAAAAGTCCTCAGTTCTTCACACTGTGGATATCTTCATGGGTTGCTGGAGTATCCTCACAACCTGACAGTTTGCTTCCCCTGAGTGAACAGTCCAAAAGATAAAGGAAGAAGAAAAACACAATGCCTTTTATGATCTCGTCTTTAAAGCATACACTTTTGCTACAAATTCATTCTATCTGTTACAACAGACTCATTGAATTCAGCCCATACAAAGAGGGTTGGGGAGTCAGGCTCCACCTCTTAAAAAGAGGAGTATCAAAAAATCTGTGGTCAGATTAAAAAACCAAAAGAGATACTAAAATTATAAAAAAAGAGTAATTTCTAGCGATAAAAGGATGAATTTATCTAGAGTAAAACATAATTATATAAATACAAAATCTTGGAGCTTAGTTTTCTCAATTTTGTTTTCCTTTTTAAGCATATTGCTCTTTAAGTCTAAAGAGAAAAATAATCCAATTGAGAGTATAAAAGCAACTGCTTAAATATATTATTTAAAATATGCATTTTTTATGAAAACAATAGACTGGATAAGCAAACAGGAAATATATTTTACTGGTACTTAGCACTGCTTAGTGTAAATTGACCCTAACATAGAGGAGCACCAGGATGCTGCTAGAGCTCTGGGGAGAAGCATAGAACATAATCAAAATAGGCTTCCTGACCACCAAGCTCTTGTTATTTCCCTGTTCCCTCCATTTTTCAAGGGCTAGAGGAATAACAGACAATGGAGAAATTCACTTCATATACATAATCTCCTTGATGAGTAGTTAATTCACTTTTTGGAAAGTGGTAGAAAATGTGGATGTAGAAAATTCTCAGAACAGTTGATTGTATGTTCTTGACTATTTTTGACCAGTATTAAATTCATAAGACAAGCCAAAGTTTATGGCTTAAGGCCCTATTTCTGGATGTTATTTCCTACTCTAGTGGTTGATAATCAGCTAGAGATTATACATGGTTATGATATAAACAAAAATAAATATTTGAACAAGGGGAGCAAAACTATAAAAATTACTGGTAATATAAAATAAGATGATAAAATTATAAAGAACCACCATCATAGTTTTTATAAAAATAAAATACTTGTACTGGAAATAAAGACCAAAGTAGAAGGATCTTATAACAGAATAATAGAGCCAAAAGTGGTATCCTATTGAACTGGAAGATTAAGTTTAAAAAGTCTTTGAGAAATCATCAGAAAATAATAAAAAATATGGAAAGGATAAGAATTTATGGTGTCTATAGGATAGAACCAGACATGTAACTGCCTGAAATAAGAGTCCTAGAAGGAGTTCAAATGTATATATGGAGCAGAAGAAATATTTGAAGCAATAAAGATAGAACAGACCCAAATATTAAAAAAATAAAATATATGATATTGGAAAGTCTCATAAAATAAAGACAGGAACTTTTAAAAAGCCACAATGAGACACATAATAGTGAACCTAAAATTTTACAAAATAATGAAAACAATGCTGATCAAATCAATATTAGAATTTTAAACAACATTAAGAGCAAGAAGACATTGGAGTAATATTTTCAAAGAATAAAAGATAAAGAACTATATGATACTTCTATTTTTATGGCAAACTAAACTGAGATATAAAACAAAGATGTAATTAAAGGTACCTCAAGAATTTTATTAATATTATATACCAAATTTGCATTGGAGATAAAAATTAATTAAGAGATGTGCTCAAGGAAACGTGAAATAAGGATGAGGCAACAGTTTAACAAAGATTATTGTCATCTGAAAACAGCAAGAATAAAATTGGAAAAAAATGAAAACTATATCCATATTATTGTAGAATAAAACCACAATAGATATTAGACATTGTGAGATAGAAGGGTAACAGGGACTAAAGAGAATCTTAAGTAGTGTCTACCTTGATTCAAGAGAAAAATATAGAAATGTATGACTGAAAAATTGCAAGGGAATCCAAACTTAAGTAAAGTTTTAGTAAGTTATAAATAACCACAGAATTAAAAACAGACATTTTTTAGATCAGCAAAAGAAAACTGTATATTTTCTTAAAATGAGAAAATAGTAAATGCACTACATATAAAATGAGACATAAATCTTAATAGTAATTACTATAAATGCAAATCAATTGAATTTAATGATGCAAAGGGTGACAGCCTCACCTGCTGTTGTTGACTAGAACACCTACACACAGCCTGTTCATGTGACCTAGGCCTCTTCACAGAGTAGCAGCCTCCAACATATTACATGGTTGCTCAAGGCTATAAATGCAAGTGTTCCAGGATAATCACAGGGGAGCCAATTTGCCTTTCTGACCTACCCTTGGATGTAACATAGTCTTACTATTGTCATACTAACAAGCTTGACTAAATTTGAAGGAAAGGAATGTAGACCCCAATTTTCAATTGGAGGGGTGTCAAATTACTTCATAAGGAGAACTTACGGTGTTGGAGATATTATTGTGGTTGTCTTTAGAGAATATAATCTACTAGTCTGCCTGCTAACTAGAGCAATTCACTTTCCTCCCATATACAAAATATACCGGTACCTGACCCCTAAACTCCTAAAGCTTGTCCTATTATGACATCAGTTCATCAAAATCCAAGATCTCATCAGGTAAATCAGGTTCAACTATAGGTGAAACTCCTCAGTTTTCATACCTTATTTAGAGCTCCTCGAATACAATTTTTCTCAATCTGACATCTTATGAACTAAAGAAACAAGTTATCAGTCCCCCAACCCCCACCCCTAGGAAGCATGCAATGACAGGACAGGCACAAAATAGCTTATGTAGACACTCCCATTCTAAAAGAGGGTTTGCTCAACAGTAATTGGTCCACAGAATTTTCAGAAGCCAGCCATGCACATGTTGCCAGTTTATTGTTTAGGACAAAATCCTTCTGCCTGAGAGTTCAAGGTGAGTCTAGGCTCCATGCTCCAAGTTCTTGGTTTTGCTCTCTGAGGCATCCTTCTTTTTTCCATTAAAATGGCCTGTGTTTGCAACTATTTTTCTCTACCTGCTTTCTTCCTGTATCCTTTAAAAGAGTGTGAATGGCTCCATTTATTTTATACTTCCTCTCCAACTTTCAGTTCAATATCATTTAATTTCTTTTAAAAACTTGTAGGCTTTCTGGGTATCAATTTATAAT
Source organism: Varecia variegata (assembly GCA_028533085.1). NCBI lineage: Eukaryota > Metazoa > Chordata > Mammalia > Primates > Lemuridae > Varecia > Varecia variegata. The sequence goes on along the minus strand of CM052441.1, from coordinate 18,774,988 downwards.
CTAATCTAGTAAACAAAAGCCACATCCACAAAAACTTTTCGCTGAGTGCCCCCTTTGAGTCTACTATGGCATAAAGCCTTTTAAAATTCTTAGATGTCTATTTTTTTAACATAGGTGGCCATGGAATATGCCAGTAGGGTACTTTGAGGCCTTTTTTTGGTGTTAAAGAGTCTGAGGGCTTTTTGAGGTCTTAACAAATGGTTTTAAGTTTGCGCTCTTAGTTATATCTCTACCATGAGACATTTTTTTGACAGTAAACTGGAGTTGATCTATGACCTATGGCTATTTCTTACTTTATGAATCTTATTCTAGGGGAGGTAAGGAATGAGAAACAGTCTTATTTACAAACTCAGCAAATCTAGGATCATTTATATTTATACCAATTTTTTTCTCTCTAATTTTATATTTGGCAGCTAAAAGATGACAGACTGCACACTCAAAACTTTATGTGGAAATCTCCTTAGCTAGATCATCAAGTTCATTAACATAGCCCCATTTTCTATGTTACTATAGTTGTCAGTTTAATATTTTCTGTCTCGCATATGAAGTGTCCTTCCCTCTAGCTTCCAATAACATTTTCTTCAGTTTCCTTTAAGCCCACCTACAGTCTCTCCAGATTCTTTAAGCTTTTGCTAACACTCTCTTGGATGTCCTTCACAAGTTCCCTGATGGTCTTCTCAATTCCCATACAGCTCCTGCCACTGACAAATACCAACACCATCACAATGTATGTTAGGTTTTGTAAAGGGAGCATCCCATTCCTGGTACTACGATCTATTCTGGCTATCTACTTACTTTTAAAAAATTACCCCAAAACGTAATGCCTTAAAAGATCTATTTTATCATGCCCACAGACTCTGTGAGACATCAGTTCAGAATGGGCACAGTGTGGATAGCTTCTCTCTGCTCCTTGTTATGTGACACTAAGCAGGAAGGAGGCACAGATTGGCAGTGAATGGCCAGCTAAGGTAAGACCCATCTGGAGACTTCCTTATTCACATGCCTGGTAGTTGATGGTTGATGGCCATGTCTGGTGATCTCACTCAGCTGGGGTGGTCAACCAGCTGATGATCTATAACCTACCCATGGTCTTCTATGTGGTCTGAGCATTCTGACAGGACAGTAGCCTTGGATTTTCTCACATGGCACTGAGGGCTCCAAAGGCAAGTATTCCAAGTGCACCAGGTAAAAACTCAGTTACCTTTTATGATCTAATTGTATGACATAAAATTGTCACTTATTGTGTTGAGAAATCTGAATTTGGACTTGGTAAGGCTGTTTTATCTATTTCCATATGGCTTCATCTGAGGCAGCTTGACAGGGGACCAGATTATCCACTTTCAAGATGATTCACTCACATAGCTGGTAAATTGGTACTGGCTATAGCCTGGGAATTCAGCTAGAGCCAGGAAGAGAGAGAGAGAGTGTGTGTGTGTTGGGAAGTGAGATGGGGGAAGGGAGGGAGGTCTCATTTTCTCTTCATGTGAACCTTTCCACAATCTACTTGGACTTACACAAGACATGGTGATTCAGTTCCAAGAAAAGCTGTCTCAATAGAATCAAATGGAAACTAGTTTGTCTTCAATGACCCAGCTTTAAAAGTCACATAGCATCACTTTTGCAGTATCCATAAAGCAACGCTGATTCATGAGTAAGAAGCAGACTTCACTGCACAATGAGAAGAGTGTCTAATGAGAAAAGTGGGTTAAAAGAAGAGGACGTATAATGGGAGATATTGTTTTAGCTATCTTTTAAAAATGTAATCTGCCAAACTACTCTAGTATTCTACCCTTGTAGTGGAAAAAAAAAGAATATGTACATTATATATGATGGAAGCAAACATATAATATACATATGTATATATATAGGTAATCATTGATTATGAAATTGAGATTTTTACCTTCAATAATTATCTGAATTTTTGGTATTTTTATAATTAAAGGGGAGCTTGAAATTATGTTTTATGGCCAGTTTAAAATTACTGTATCAAACAAGTAAACTTAGGGAAAGATTCGGAGTTTGTTTTTATTATTGTTGTTTCTTCAGGCTATGATAGGAATTAAAATTTTGATTTTAGTTTTTGAAATAATCAATAGATTTCACACTCTTACAAAATGTCTTGTTTTAATAAGTGAAAATTATCTTAATTATTATACCCAAGTGGAAATAAATATGCCAATTAACTGATCTCTCTGATTATAAAAGGCTGTTAGTAATTTATAATATTGAGAGATATTTAATTTCATTTCATGAGTTGACTTTCCAGCAAATTCAGCTATAAATAATAAAACTTATTAATTCACTTAAAATGATAATAAAATAAAGTACTCCTAGAATGGAAACAAAAAATTGTACAGCTAGATTATTTTTCCACACAAAATTATATTTTATGCCAGCAATTTGTAGAAGAAAGTCATTATCACATTACACTCTGTTCTATTCATAAATAATATAGTATCTTTTTCTCCTGATTTGGCCACATAAATATAAATGGTACTTTTGTATATTTGGCATTAGAAAACATAAGTACGAAATGTAATGTCACATTTCAAAATGACACTAAACACTAATTAAACTCTGGATATACTCAAACTCATCATGTAATTATGAACAGGTACTTATTTTTATAAAGTTAAACTGCTCATTATGTCTACATTATGTAAGACTCCTACTAGACAGAGAAATTGACAGATAAGGAAAATATTGAAATGCTGATATGAAACAAGGACCTTTATTTTTATTGTGTTAAAATAAGATGATTAGCAGAGAAATTATAATTCAGTGGTGCTGGGAAAATTGGATAACCACATGTAGAAGACTGAAGCAGGATCCCCACCTCTCACCTCTCACAAAAATCAACTCACAGTGGATAACAGACTTAAACACAAGGCATGAAACCATAAGAATTCTAGAAGAAAATGTTAGAAAAACTCTTACAGACATCAGCCTAGGCAAAGAATTTATGAAGAAGACCCTAAAAGCAAACACAGCAACAACAAAAATAAAAAATGGGACTTGATCAAATTAAAAATATTCTGCACAGCCGAGGAAAGTATCGTTAGCATGAATAGAGAACCTACAGAATGGAAGAAAATATTTGCATGCTACACGTCCTATAAAAGGCTGATCACTGGAATCTATATAGAACTCAGGAAAATCAGCAAGAAAAAATCAAACAACCTTATTGAAAAGTGGGCAAAGGACATAAACAGAAACTTTTCAAAAGAAGATAGATTAATGGCCAAGAAACATATGAAAAAATGCTCAACATCTCTAATTATCAGGGAAATGCAAATCAAAAACACAATGAGATATCACTTATCCCCAGTGAGAATGGCTTTTATCAGAAAGTCCCAAAACGACAAATGTTGGAGTGGATGCAGAGAGATAGGAACACTCATACACTGCTGGTGGGACTGCAAATTAGTACAACCTCTATAGAAAGTAGAATGGAGACACCTCAAATAATAAAAGTAGAACCACCCTTTGATCCAGCAATCCCACTACTGGGTATCTATCTGAAGGAAAAAAAGACATTCTATAAAAAAGAAATCTGTACTTGAATGTTTCTAGCAGCACAATTTATAATTGCAAAGATGTAGAAACAACCCAAGTGCCTGTCAGTATATGAGTAGATTAATTAAATGTGGTATATGTATACCATGAAGTACTACTTAGCCATAAAAAATTGGTGAACTACCTATGGTATTATCCTTGATGGAGCTGGAGCCCATTCTTCTAAGTGTAGTATCACAAGAATGGAAAAACAAACACCACATGTACTCACCATTAAATCTAATCTATCAACACTAATGTACATGTATGAGAAGTAACATTCTCAGGGTGTCAGGCAGCTGGGGGGAAGAAGGGTTGGGTAAATTCATACCTAAGGATGCAGTGCACATTGTCTGGGGGATGGGCACACTTATAGCTCTGACTCAGGTGGTGCAGAGGCGATTTATGTAACCAAAGCATTTATAACCCTGTAATACTCTGAAAAAAAAATAAATAAATATAAAAAAATCTGTTTTTAAAAGCCCCACTTTTCACAGCCCTATTTGTTTGGAAATATTTCCTGAACAATTTAAACAATAGCAACCCTAAGAAGTGCCACATATAATAAACTGATTATGTTTTAACTAAGTCGTAGAGAAAGGGATCCAGGAGAGGTGGTTCTATACTGTCAACTTAGCTATGCCCAAACTGCATTTCCCAGAAGTCCCTGGGTGATTCTGTGTTAGGGTTTGCTACAGCAGAAATTTTTGCAAGTTTGAAGATGCAAAAGAAGCATGAGACACTTCATTTTGAAGGTTCTCATAATGCTCTGTGCATCACTAGAGTTTACATAGGTGGCCAATATATTATTTCACCCTCTAGGTCTGTAGCTACTCTAGATACACCAAACTCTCCTGCATCGGCTTCTCCAGTCATGGGTCAAGCACTCATGCAGCCCAGTGGGGATAGGTGCTATCAACTTCTATCAGAACCAGCATCCTTAAGGTTGGAGGCAGTTAAAGACATACACACATAGTCCAACTGAGTCACTTATTTTACATGGGTTCAGGGCTTCAGTTTGTCCTTCTCAGTTCTACATTGTCTTTACTTTCCTCCATCTTCAGGTCAAACATTTTTCTGCTTGTCAGCTGTCCTGACCTACAGTAATTTTAGATTTACCATCAGACACAGTAATGCAAGTCTCTAGAATTCTTCAACAGCTTCCACATTTTTGTAATTCCATTTCTACAGTAAACCCACTCTTTCATATTACTCCTACTGGCATACTCCCCTGTTCAAACCCTAACCAATATATCATTCAAGACAGTTAAATCAGGGTTTAGGATACTTATTTTACATATGTTCAGAGCTCAGTTGTGTTTTGATAGTTTTTCATATTGCATTTCCATGTTTCTTTTGGAATATCTTTCTTTATCCTTAAGCACATCCAGAAGAAATACAAGAAATAACTACTGGATGAGTACATAAATATGTGGGAGAATGCATAAATTCTGAATATCTCATCCCTCAAGTGTCCTAGAGTATATGTTACTTAAGAATAAAGTACTATTCTCTAATTTTATTTGGGTATATAAACTACCCTGGGTTTATCTAGAATGGGACTTACAGAAATTGATATATTAAAAAATATAAAAATATAGTTATAAAACTGCTAACAATTCCATTCATTGATCATGCACCTTCTATGTATAAGCAGTAAGATTTAGGTTTAGTTAGCCATACAGCTAAATAAATGATGCCTGAACTTTCCATATAAATTTAGCATAAACTAATATTACTGACAATGATGTGAGAATATCCTTTCCCTGCAAAATAAAAGAGTATCAATAATACAGTATTTCAGGAGAGGTAACATTTGAACTACATCTTGAATTAGAGGAGATGTTTTCTAGTGCACAAGGGATCTATAGATAGTAGTAATATAAAAGAATGGGGACACGAAATACACAATGTACAAAAAATTGTGACCAGCTTGATGTTACTAAGGTATGATACTCATCTTTGAGCTCTAGATAGATAATTCTGAATTCAATGGAGATAATAAATTGGAAATCAGAATTTGAGAATGTGTCACTGGTTTGAAGGCTTAGTCTTGAACTCTTCAGGAAGAAAATGTTTATATTTTCAGCTTGAGATTTCTACAGGATATTGAGACTGAGCTATCTTGTAAAGTGATGTCCATCTAGGTTTGAAGATCTGTTGAGAAGTACCACTAATTAAAATTGGTCAGTCACTACCAATTTGGGAATAACAAGTTAGAATAAGGAATGGCTTGTTTAGATAGATTTGAAGGAGAAGTCTTATTTTCAATTTATTTCTAAGCTTGAAGTGAATTATAAGTTAATATTTATATTAATCTTCAAATAAAGTTAATATACAAAAATATAATGTTATCTGAATAACTAGCTTCTTTAACAGTGAAAGCATAATGTTTTCCCTGAGAGTCTATCTTTAGATAACCCTGAGGTCCCAGATTGCTTTTAGTTCTCTAGGATTAAGTTCTTAATATCTCATAGATTTCTACTGTGATTGTAACTATTCTACTCTCCAGGCTAGTGAAAGAAAAATATAGTCAAATTCCTTGGGGATGTGATCTAATCACAGCTGAAACATAGCATCAAACCATTTCTCGGAGACCAATATTAGCTGAATACACACAACCCCAAGAAATGCCACATATAATAAGCTGATTATGTGTTAACTAAGTTCCAGAGAAAGGGATCCAGGCGAAATGGCTCTATACTGTCAACTTAGCTATGCCCAAACCACATTTCCCGGAAGTCCCTGCATGATTCCGTGTTAGGGTTGGGTACAAGAGAAGTTTTTGCAAGTTTGAGGATGCAAGTTTTTACAAAAGATCCTTTTGTAGGAGAAACAAGGGTAATTTTAGTTTTAACACAAGTACTGTACCCTCTTTGAAACATACTTGCAAATATTCCTTGCATTACCTAATGTTTTAGAAACATTGTTATAAAAGAACTTAATTTGAAGTATTGATCAGTTTGGGTCTAAGAAATACTCCAGGGAACTAATTCCTTACCAAAATAAAGCAAAATAAAATTTTACATCAACTCTGATTCAAAGATGGAAATCACCTGACCGTATTTATTAAGTTCTTTTAATATTATGGCAAAAAGAAATAAACCTGGCATTTGAGAGATTTTTTAAAGATCTAAGGGAACTACCAGTTGTCAAGCAGTGAAATATTGAGACTAATTGTGGAAACTTCTCAGAATACTTAAGAAATAGATTAATTTATATGTTTCTGTCTATAAAACACATGGTGGGAAAAAAATACTATCTCCAGATACCATGCAGAACAGAACTAATAAATCAAGGAATCTCTAAGATAAATTATAGATGTGAAGATATATTCTTATGCTAAAATAATAAAGATTTTTGTACAGTATTACAGAAATATAGAGATATGTTGTCATATCTCATTATTATAAAAACCAGTTTAAAAATGTAGATAATTTGAGAGGAGAAATATTGAAACAAAGATTTCACAGTCTGAATGAATCAATTTTGAAATACTATTTAGAGAGCAACCTGAAACTCTATTATTAGTGTTGCAAATGTTCTTTTGGTATAAAATTATGCAAGAAAAGACTATGGCATGAAATCTTTAGTGCTTTGTTAATTCAATATTATTTAGTATCTGTGAGCACATTACTTTCTTTATCCCAGAAGATCTATAAGTGAAAATACATTGTGATTCTCTTCAAAATATTTTCAATGTGTTGATTAAAAACCTTATTTAGAGAACTAGATCTTCTAATTGTGGCATAAAGATGCCTGGACAATTCTCCTGTGCAGAAAATATAGAACTGGACCAAATTGTTCAAAAAAGGTTTTTCAGAGCACTGACAATTAAAAAAAAAAACCCACACATTTAGAAACATTTTGTGGAAAAGCTGTTACTTCATCAAGCAGGAATGGTGAAAGTTTGCAGCCTTCCTCTGCTGTTTGAGTCCAGGCAAACAAAAAACCAATAACTTTTTAAAAATAATGAAGAAGGAAGAGTTGCGTCAAAGTATAACCTATGATATACAATTTTCAACCAAAAATGATTAGCAAAAAAATTATGAAAATGTTATCTATAATCAACTAGATTAAAAAAAAGCATCCAATAGAAACTGATTCAATGTGAGCTCATGGGTTGGACTAAGCAGATAAATACTTCAAAGCAAAATTTAAATATCTTTAAATGGTTAAATGAAAATATTTTTAAAACTATTGGAAATATACTAGAATGATGAAATGATATTCTGGAGGTGAAATATAGAATAATTGAAATGCAAATGTTATTAAATATGTTAAATAGCATTTTTCAGATGGCAGAATAAAGAATCATTGAATTAGAAGACACATTAGTAGTAATTACTTAGTCCAAAATTGAAGAGAAACAAAAGTTGCGAGAAGCACTAATGTAGCCTCAGAGAACTTTGGACCAATATCATGCATTCCCACATATGGATAACATTCCCAGAAATAAAGAGAAAGAAAAAAAGAAGTAGAAAACAAATTAGAAAAAATAATGGATGAAAAGATCCAAAATTTGGATGAAAACATTAATTTAAACATTTAATTTGCTCAATAAAAGCCATGAGAGACCAAAACAAAGAAGATTAGATACGGAAATACCATAATGAAATTTTTGAAAGCCAAAACCAAAAAGAAAATCTTAAAAGTAGCAAGCAGCAAGAGAAAAATGGCACCACACATACAGAGAACAACAATTTGTTAATGGTTGATTTGTCATCAGAAACAATAGAGAACAGGAGGTAGTCAAATGACAAGTTCAAAGTGAAACACAGACAAGTGCACATACACAATATAATGGGATGACAAGTAGAAAGTGAAACACACACAACACCAACTGTCAACCAAGAATTCTATAGCCAGCAAACTTGGCTTTTAAAAAACATGGTAAAAGCCTGGGCACAGTGGCTCACGCCTATAATCCTAGCACCTGGGAGGCCACTTCAGGAGGATCACTTGAGATCAGGAGTTCGAGACCAGCATGAGCAAGAGCAAGACCCCGTCTCTACTAAAAATAGAAAGAAATTAGCCGGACAACTAAAAATATATAGAAAAAATTAGCCAAGCATCGTGGCTCGTGCCTGTGGTCTCAGCTACTCGGGAGGCTGAGGCAGTAGAATCACTTGAGCCCAGGAGTTTGAGGTTGCTGTGAGCTAGGCTGATGCCACGGCACTGTAGCCCGGGCAACAGAGCAAGACTCTGTCTCAAAAAAAAACATGATAAAATAAAGAAATAAAGACAATTTTAAATTTAAAAAAGTAAAAGGTAAACAGAGACCTATCCTATAAGAAATACTAAAGAAATCTCTTCAGGCTGAAAGGAAATGACACTAGATTGTAACTCAACTGGGGAGGAAGAAATAAAGGACACTGCAAGTGGTAAATATAAGGGTAATTAGAAAATATTGCCATATATTGTTTTCTGTTTTACTTGATTTCTTAAAAATTATATGACTATTTAAAGCAAAAAGAGGCTAGCAGAAAGAAACAGACAAAAAAATGGAGTTATCCTGTTGATAAGTTTTGATATTTTAACCAGTAAATACTAACTAAAATAGATTATGATAAGTTAGAAATGTATATTATAAAATCTAGGGCAACTACTAAAAAGCTAAAAGTAGGAACAAGGTAAGAAAATCTGCTCCCACATTGCTATTCACCATTGGAATGGAGTGTCTAGTCAATAAAATAATCAGAGAAAAGAAATAAAAATGTTTTCAAAATATAAATCTCCCCAGATTCCATTCACCACTGTATAATATATACATATAATGCAATTCAACTTATATACCCTAATTCTATTAAAAAAAAAAGGAAAAAAGTATAAATCTTATAAAGTGCTTATATTGAAAATATATTTAAAATTCATATGAAGTAATGGTGGCAAACTACTTGATAAATAAACAGAAAACAATTTACACAGATACATAACCAAAGAAAATGTTTAAAGGGCATATAAGCACATAAAAAGATTCTCACAAGAATTAGTCATTGGAGAAATGGAAATTAAATGCACAGTATGATACCACTGCATTCCCACTAAAATAGCTAAAATAAAGAGGACTGATTTTGCCAGGTGTCAGGGAGAATATAAAAAACCTGGATCTCTCAAACATTGTGACTGGAAATATAAAATGGTCCAGAAACTTTAGAAAATAATTTGACATTATAAAATAATTTGGCAGTATGTGTATGTGTGTGTGTTTGTTTAAAACAAAACATACACTTAGCATAGAACCAGTCAATGTCACTCCAAGGAATCCAAGAGAAATGAAAACATATGTCCACATAAACACCTATATGTGATTGCTCATAATAATATTCCTAATAGCCCCAAATTGTAACAATCGATGTGCTGGTAAATGAGTAAAATAAGATGTATATGTGTACTTAAAAGAAATTTTGAACTATGTATCAACACACAAAAAAACATGGATGATTCTCTAAAAATGATGTTAAGGAAAAGAAGCCAGGCACAAAAGTTTACATGCTGTACAGTTCCATTTATGTAAAATTTCTAGAAAAGGAAAAAATGTACCACTCACATATACACACACAAACATACATGCACACAGGATCACAATTGCTTGAGGCTAGGATTGGGAGCAATGACTGACTGCAAATAGGCATGAAGGAATGGGGATGAGGGATGTGTTCTTAAACTGTTTTTTTGTGAAGGGTGCATGACTGCATACGTTTATTAGAACCACTGATGTTTCCTCTTAACCTGGGTAAATTTCATAGCATGCAAATTTTGCTGAACAAAGGTGTCAGAAAGAACACATTTATCAAAGTACTAACATAAAAAATGCAAAAATTGATATATATATATATATATTGAAAATGTGTACAAAAGATCTGTGAAGCAGTCTAGAAGCAAAAACTCAATTTGTTTGGAAGACAGATGTCTCAAGTGCCCAGATTTCAAAAAATAATACCTATATGACATCTTCTGGCTTATTTAATTAGATGACATCCTGAATATTACTGGAACTCCCCAAAGCCAAAATAATTTTGTAGCCTAAGAACTAGGGGGAAATAATGAATACAAATCACCTACTTTACCTTATAACTACTTGCATTACTAACATATATTTATGAGAGATACCTATTTTTTTGAACACCAGGAAAAGAAGAAAGGATCAAGAATATTTTACAACTGCAGGTGATAAAATATATACATCTGCCATGTTTAGTATTATTGAAAAATGAGGTATTTCTCATATGAAAATTTGAAAGGTAAAGGAACTATACCCCATATTATGCAAATATTTTAAACTATTTCTCATGGATATACTTTACAACTTGTTAGACATGTTTCTATATTCAGAAACATAGTATGTTGAACTGTTATATAACTTGATAAA
>CM052441.1:18740864-18763561 GCA_028533085.1 Varecia variegata | reverse complement strand
CATACCCCCTTTATAATTTATACTCCTTCTGAACTCCAGAGGACCCTAACACTTGTCATTTAAATTTGTTAATTGTCCATAAAGAACATGTACCCTGTAATTGATGACTCCAGAGAATCTTCTATGAAAAAAAAATACATATTATTAGTATATGGAGTTTATGACTTTCAATTTGCTGATCAGGGGCTTATTTTCCTCATTTCAGTTTATTCATAAAGAATATTTGTTATGCTCTGCTCCAGATGCCAGCATTTTCTCTGCTACAGCATTGAGACTCATGGATAAGTGGCCCTGGGGTAAATTCATAACTGAATCTAAAATATCTTCCATCTGTATAATTTGTGTCAAAATAACTTTAATAACTTATAAAACACATAACAGTTTTACTTAAAAATATATGAAACTACATCTAATCAAATTGAACGACATGTTGTATTTGCATTTATGCTATCCCTGTAAATTTAACAGTCTTAAAGGAATAAAAAGAAATAAAAATGGACACAAATATACATATCTTTAAAACTAAGTGAAAACATCATACATATGTTCAATTGTAGCCTTAATTACCCACAAAAGTGAATGATGTAGATGCAAATTCAATTTAATCAAAGTTTTGCAATTTTCAGTGGAAAATTGTGTGGGCAGCTTTCATTATAGGCAGGCACAGTTAGGCTAGTAAGAGCATCGACTATGTCATTTCTGAAATCATATACATGTAGGAATTACAGCAAGGAGGGAAACTTCTTTTTATTCATTAAAATAGCTAAAAGGACTCTCGTACTAGCTTGAAAGGAAAATAATTCGGAGGTATATCTAGAAGTAATATTACAGGGTAATCTCAAATGAGATACCTTATCTGACTACTTTCTAAATCGGAAGAAAGTACAGTATACAGAGTTTAACTATACTTTGTTAATAATTTATTAATCAACATGTATAATTTTTATTTACTTTCAATAAATAATATAAATAATAGTCATTAAAATAAGCATTAGACTTCTTATCCTGGAAAATCAGTGGCAATATTACAATTTAAAGAAGGGGATGACATATTAAGTTTGATTAGAAATTCAGGTAGCAATTTTAAAATCACATTTCAGAAAGAGATGATTGAAAAACAAGGAAAAGTGCAGTTGATACTTCTAATAAATATTTTGACAGCTACACATTTTGCTCATGTGAAAAGTTCTACCTCAGCCTAATAAATAAAATTTCATTTTTTAGACATTACTTTTCTTTAAATATGTTCTTTGTGCATACTTTTTTTTAAATAACTGAATTAAATATATTTCACTTTGATCTACAGCAAAAGGAAAGTTGTTAAACCTGTTTATGATTATTGGACCAGAAAGCATAATTACTTTAGAATCCAATTTGCATTCATCAACTGTATCATTAAAAACAAACTCCAACATTTTGGAAATGTGGGTTTTTTAATAAAGGCATATAAAATTTTAAAAGCCTCTCTTTTCAAATAGTAAGCCCATATAAATTACAAAATCAAGTTTTGATCAATTTTTGCTTTTCATATGCAAGCACATAATAGAAAAAACCATCTAATCAAATACCCACCAAAATTAGGAATCTGTTTCAAAAGGCCCTTTGGCAATAGGTCAGTTTGGCTATATTTGTATACCTATGTAAGGGAACTAACTCCCTTAGCAATTTAAATCAAAGAACATTGGATCTTTTTGTAACACAGTTTTCAGTAGATTGAGATGAAATCTGCAATCTGCACTTGCTATGTCCAGAAAAATAATCTTATTTTTCCTAATTACAGCCCTGACAATATTTAGACAGCTACATCTTTTCAACATCTTCTTTCTTCTCCTAACTAAATAATTGTCAGATTTATAACTCCTCATAGGACATAAATAATTGTCACTTCACAATGCAGTGGCCTTGTTTTGGATAGACCCTGGTTTGTCAATCCTCTCTGCTCCATTTTTTAAAAAAATCTTCTGATGTAAAATATTGCCAGACTAGTAGACGCAATAAAGAATCTCACCACATGTAATCAAACATCTATAAAGACAGAGAAAAATACTCATAGGAAGCCTTGTAAAAATATAGCAGAAGAGTGAGTGAGAATAAGGCGTAGAAGGCCAAAATAAACCTTTCATTTCAAAAATAATATAATGATAAGATTCAAAAAATTAGAAATATTTAGCATTCAGATGATGCTTCCATGAAAAGAGATTTAAAAAAGGCAAACAAGATTATTGGGAAGAATAAAAAGGCAACAAAAAGAGATTTTAAAAATGGGCAAATTTTTAAAAATTGTCACAAAAACAGGATTAAGCAAATACTGGATTGAAAAAGTACACTGAGCCTAAGTCAGTTATATGAAAATCTCAAATGGCAAGGACAAAAGAAAGACATTGTGAAAAAAAGTGAAGTACAGAAAGACATAGAAAGAGTGGCAATATATAAATACATAGAGGATTACAGTTCTTCAAAAGAAACACTTGCATGTAGAACAGATGCTATTATTTATGAGCAAGCTTGTGAAATAATGTTTTTTCTGCACTGAAGAGAGACCTTAATAGGTAGACCGATGAGAAAAAAATTTCCATTTGTGAATAAATTCTAATATAATCTTTAAATTACAAGATATAAGAAGAAAAACTTATTTATAATTATTCTTACATCAAAAGCAAACAGCAAACATAAAATGGGGGCAACTTCAATATACATTCCAAATGATTTTAGACACAAGATGTCTTCTATTTAAGAAGTGGACAGAAAGATCTCTTTAGAAAAGTAATACAGAAAAATTACAGATTCCATATTTTATTTAAGGAATTATTTGGGCTGTGATAAATGACTTGTACTATGATAAAATAAAAATAAAACAACATAAAAGTTCAAAAGTAGGATAAAATAACACTGTTTGCAAGCAGAAATATCATTGAAAATAAGAATGAAATTACTAATAATTTTAAATTTGTTTATTTATTTTAATGCACATCCTAGAGAGGTCTACCTTATTTAAAATAATAGTATCAAATGTACTAGTCTGCTAGGGCTGATGTAACAAATATCACTGACTGAGTGCCTTAAACAACAGAAATTTATTTTCTCACAGTCACAGTGTCTAGAAACCCAAGAACAAGGTATGTGCAGGGTAAGTTTCTTTTGAGGCCTCTCTCCTTGGCGTGTAGATGGCCTTTTCATTGTGTCCTTGCGTTCAGGAAAAACCCAAAGTGTTTTTGTCCTCTGCTCTCACCCCACAACAATCAAGACAGAAGACTTCTCTGACCAAATGTGTGGAGGATTTTTTCCATAATCAGCAATGGACACCAGCTGTCTGTTCCCTAAGTCAATTCTGACACTATCTACCTGGAGATACCATCAGACCACACAGGTTAACGGCCCAGTAACCAAGACTCCCCCCTAACCCTCTTCAAACACCAGTCACAAGTCCAGGCCTCCAGAACTTCTGACTGACTGGCTTCAAGTTGGGATTCCCACTAATCACTCTTTGGGTTATATTAATTTCCTACAGCAGCTCACAGAACTCAGGGAAACACATTTATAAGTCAGTATAAAGGATGTTACAAAGGATACAGAGGATGAAAGACATGGGGCAAGGCATGTGAGAAGGGAGGCAGAGCTTCCATGCCCTCCCTGTATTTTTAACTACATGAAAATGAAAATACAACATATTATAATGTGAGGAATGCATTGAAGTCAGTACTAAGAGAAAAAATTATAGCATTGAATGTAGATATTAAGAAAAAGAAAGGTCAAAAATGAATAATGCATCACCTTTAGTAAACTAGAAAAAGTAGAGCAAATTAAATCTAAAGCAAGAAGAAGAAACCAATAAAAATTAGAAAAGAAATCAATGAAATTCAAAAAAGGAAATTAATAGACAAAATCAACAAAACCAAAAGCTGGTTCTTTAAAAAGGAAATTGATAAATTTCTAGCAAGTTTAACCAAGAAAAATTATTATTACATGTTCCCTCCAAATTCATATGTTGAAGCCCAAACCACCAATAACTTAGTTTGGAGATAGGGCCTTTAAGAAGGGAATTAAAGTTAAGTAAGATAATGAAGGTAGGATCCTTAATCATATAGGGCTGGCATTTTTGTAAGAAGAAGAAATACCAGAGATATCTCTCTATATATATTTGCACAGAGGAAAGATCAGACATATAGAGGAAAGGCACAGCAATAAGGCAACCATGTGCAATACAGGAAGAGAGACCGTACCAGAAACCCATTCTGCTGACACTTTATTTTAGATTTCCAGACTCCAGAACTGTGAAAAATACATTTCTGTTGTTTAAGCCACCCCATCTCTAGTATTTTGTTATGGCAGCCTGAGAAGACTAATACAAGAGGAAACACACACATTTACAGACATCAGAAATAAAGGAGAGGTCATCACTACTAATCCCAAAGATATTAAAAGATGTCAAAGGAATACACCAAGCAATGTTTTGCCCACAAATTGATAAGGCAGATGAAATGGAGCAATTCTTTTAAAATCACAAACTTCCAGAACTCATAAGGAGAAATAGATAATCTGAATAAGTCTATATATAATAAAAAAGATTGAGTTAATTATTAAGAGTTCTCATTAGAAAGCACCAGCCACAATAATAAATAAACAAATGAGTAAATAGATAGTATCCGTCCAGATGATTTCACTCTTGAATTATAACTAACATTAAAGGAAGAAATAATTTCAGTTCTCTATAATTTATTTCAGAATATAGGAGAAGGAACACTTCATAACTTATTCTATGAGGAGAGCATTATATTTATAATAAAACTAGATAATAAAACATTATAAGAAGACCATAAACCAATACATCTTTTGAACAATAGATGCAAAGTCCTCAACAAAATATTTGCAAATTGAATTAAATCATATATAAAAAGAATTATACACTAATATGAAGTGAGATTCATTCCATGTATGTAGGCTGGATTAACATTCAAAAAATCAATTAATGTAATTCATCACATCAACAGATTAAAAAAGAAAAAAATTATGTAATCATATCAATAGATGAAGAAAAAGCATTTGACAAAGTCCAGCACTGATTAATGATAAAAATTCTCAGCAAACTAGCAATACAGGGAACTTCCTAAACTTAATAAAGAATAGCTACAAAAAATTTAGAACTGTCATCATATTTAATGGTGAGAAACTATATATTTTTCCCCTAAGATACAAAACAAGGCAAGAAGGTCCTCTCACCACTTGTATTCAACATCATACTGGAGGTCCAAGCTAGTGAAATAAGGCAAAATATGAAAATAAAAGTTATAAAAATGGAGCATAAGAAGTTAAACTATCTTTTGTGGTAAATGATATGATTATTGACCAAAGACTAGATAAACAAACAAACACATACTTCTGGAACTCAAGTGAATATAGCAAGATTTCAGAGTATAAGGTTAATATACCAAATTCAATTGTTTTCCTTTATACCAGCAATTAAAAATTGGAATTTGAAATTAAAAACAATGCCATTTATAATACCACCCAAAATTCTTGGCTTTAAATCTAACAAAATATGTATGAGATCTACCAACAGAAAACTATAAAACTCTGATGAAGGGACTCAAAGTAAATCTAACGAATGGAGAGATATTCAGTGTTCATGGATTATAAGACTCAGTGTACAAATATCAATTTTACTAACTTAATACAGACAATCTCAATCAAATTATCAGGAATCTATTTTGTAAATATTTACACATTAATTCTAAAGTTTATATGGAAGGGCAAAAGACCTAGAACACACAACAAAAACCAAGACAAAACAGAACAACAAAGTTGAAAACACTATCCTATATTAGGAATTCTTATAAAGCAGCCAGACACCGTGTATCACACCTGTAATCCCAGCACTTTGGGAAGCCAAGTCAGGAGGATTGCTTGTTACCAGGAGTTTCATACCAGTCTTTGCAATATAGTGAGAGTCTGTCTCTACAAAAATTGTTTTAAAAATTAGCTGGGCATGATGGCAGCTGCCTGTAGTCCTAGCTACTCAGGAGGCTGAGGCAGGAAGATCACTTAAGCCCAGGAGTTTGAGGCTGCAATGAAAAATGATAGCTCTACTGCACTCCAGCCTGGGCAACAGAGAGAGACCCTGATTGAAAAAAAAAATTACTAAGACAGTGTGATACTAATATAAATAAACTATATAAATTAATATTTAATATAGCTGCTTGCAATGAACTAAATGTTTGTGTTTCCCCAAAATTCATGTTTGTCAACCTAAATAAAAAAACAGAGAGTGGCTCTCTCAAAGGAAAATATATTCATTTCGTAATAGGGTATTGCAATGGGAATGAATACATGTGCCATAGCAAACTATGTGCACACTCAGGAAGGTAAAGAAAAACAAACAATTTTAAAGGAAAAATGAAGAGGACTACATGATATTTTGAAATGATTATCCTTGGCTGAAAGTATCAATAACAAGAGTGATGCCACTCTAAGATTGAACAGGTGATTACTGGGGAGATGTCCTCATAGGACTGCTTATCGTGTAAAGTTGTGATGGCTTTTGTGCAAGCCTATTGTTTTTGCAGAGTCCTTTGTGGTAGTTTTGCTACCAGGCATACAAGCGTGAGAATGCTCTTCATATCCTTCCCTGGCTCTATTTGTCAGGGTGATTTTTATTTAATTTTGATTTATTTATTTTAACACAAGTGAATCCATTTTGATTCTGGCAGTTTTCACATTTTGAAACTCTAATCTCAATTTTATGGTATTCGGAGGTGGAGCCTTTGGAAAGTTACTAGTTCATGAATATGGAGCTTGCATAAATGGGGTTGGTGCCACTATAAGAGACCAGAGACCTAGCTTGCTTTCTTTACTCTATGTAAGGACACAGAAAAAGTTAGTTGTCTGTAAACCAGGAAGAAGACTCTCACCAAGAATCCAACCTACTATCACCTTTGTCTAGGACTTTAAACTTCTAGAAATGTGGAAAATAAATGTGTTGTTTAAGCCATTCAGTTTCTGTTATTTTGTTATAGTAGCATCAACATGAACTGATAGGACACCACTTGAACCCAGATGATCTTGACGAATTTTTGGTAACAACAATAATACCATTTTTTTCATATTGGTTATTCTCTGGGACAATGTCATCTATTTTAAACACTGTAAGTGTATATGTGTATATATGTTAACCATTGCTACCTAACAAATTACTCTAAAAGCTAATAGCTTAAGCAGCATTATTTCTCACAGTTTCTATGGGTTGTAAATCCAGAGTCAACCTTTCTTGTTCCTCAGGTGTCCCCCAAAGTTACAATCAAGGTGTTTGATAAAGCTATAGTCATTGTAAGGTTCACCTGGGGAATGGTCAGATTTCAAAGCTCACTCATTTATGTGGTTATTGGCAAGAATCAGTTATTTGTGAGCTGTTAGAGGACCTCAGTTCCTTACTGATCATGCACTGGAGGATGCTCTCAGTCCTCTGCCCTGTGGGCTACTCCCATGGGGACAATCTGGGAAGATTCAGGGTGTCAATGACAGCAAGACAGAAGTCATAATTTTTAATAGCCTAATCTCAGAAGTGACATTCCCTCTCTTTTTCCATATTCCATTTGTTAGAAGCAAGTCAGTAGGTCCAGTCCACAGTCATGGAAAGTAGATTACAAAGGGTTCAAATAGCAGGAGGTAGAGATCATTAGGCATCATTTTATAAACTGATTATCACAATGTTCTTGTTCTGTTATAAACCTACACATTACTACTGTATAATATACATTACTATTAAAAACATGAGTTAGAACCAGTGTTCTGTTGTCCTTCTGATATTAAAAATCAGTTTTCATGGTTGGCTGTCAAAAAATTTTGAACAAAAATGAACGTCTAGGCAATCATTCATCTTCACATTGACCATTAAAGACAGCTGCCATCTGTCATAAATTAAATTTAAAAAGTCATAGTACATTCAAACTTTTCCTTTTAAAATGTAGAGAGACACTTAAATATTTAAGAAGGGAAATGTAGTCCTAAAAAGAACTGATTCAGTAGGGCAGACAATATATCTTTTTCACGAAACTTTCATTAATTTTCAATATTGGATAGCAGTATAGTCAAATTGGAGGGACCTAAGTGGAAACCAAAGTCCCTAGAGATCTCTACTAATTGTGATCCTAAGGCAAAATCATTAAGGCAAACTTCCTTTAATTAGATATATTTCCCAAGTTGGAGGCAGAATACTCAACAACTCCCTTGACTGGGGAAGCTATCTTAGCATTGATTGCTTTCTCTTTCACACTCAGTCAATGAAGTAGGACTCCAGTTCAATCAAACGCATTTATTTCTTAGTATTTTTAAGTGTTTTGATAAACTGAAGTTAAAATTTTCTTGAACTTTCCATCAAGAATTATAATTTTAAAAATACACTGATATTTCCATTGATTAGTATAACCCTAATTATTTTTCTGTAGTCTAATCCTAATTGTTTTTCTGTACTCAGATAAGACCCTCTAATCATTCAAATGAAATATGGAATTGAGCACTGTAATTTTGTTAATATAGCACTGCAGTAAGGTGGAGAAAAATAAATGTATATGCACATATTTAAAAATGATGGTATTTCTATTGACATACACTATTTTATGCAATCTCCAAATTTGAAGGTGAAATAATTCAAAATTGGAGAACAGTTTAAAAAATGCCTCATGATTCTATTTCATACCTTGAGTGCTGAACTGAAGCCAAATTTAAAGTTCTTTGCAACCAGTACCTGTAAGTGGCAGAAAGGTTATTCTTCTGAGATGGCGACTAAACCGACATGCAGCAGAGCTAGCTGAATGCAATGTCCTATTATATATTTGTGGTGATGCAATAGCTTTACAATAAATGTTTTCCCTAGAGAAACATTAGTTACCTCTCAAGATTTAACCTCATTTTATATTTTTGCTCTCTACTTTTGTACATATCTTCATAACTATCTTATACAAAGTCATTGGTTGTGTTCTTATGCTTGTTCATCGTTGGTTTGCCTTGCTTCTCCCCAACCTTCTAATATTTCCTTCCAAGTGAAAGAAGCTCAGCTAGCATTTCACTTCTTTCCCTTTTCTGTCCCTTAAGCTAATTTGAGCAAGAGTGACTTAATTTGACTCATGATTTTGCAAGGAGAAACTTGGTGCAATTATCCCAGACTTTTCCACTGCTTCTCGGGAATGAAGTTTACATAGAGACAGCATGTTCTGCTATGATCCTTCACACTGTATGTTTTGCCGGAGCACTGTAAACACTGGGAGCCTAAAGAGAGTTGGCACTATTATAGGTTTTAAGTATATTTAATTCTTGGGATCAGTATTAAGAAGGACAATTTCCTGCAGATTCTGCATATTATTTAACATCAGCTTATCAGTGATAAAGATGGTTGTTACATCCCCTATCTATTTAACATCTTTGTTTTCTGTCCTATTATAAACTCAGGTGGAGAAACGAAGGCTATTACATATTGTACCAACTTAAACCTCAATAATTCTTGTAATTAGTTATTTTTATTATATTTTATAAGTTGTTATGGACATTACATTGAAAACCATTGAATTATGATTTTCTATAACCAAAAACTTGCCAGAATTTTTGACAATTTATCACCTGATACCATTTGTTTTGCTATAAGTATGCCATCTGAATTGAGATATTGGTTCATGTATTTTCAATATTTATATCTTGATTTTCTACTTTATTGCATTTGTATCAACTTCCAATGATAAAGGATAAAAATAGCATTCTTCTATTGAGCGGGAAAGACTGTAGGATTTACTACTCCATATGATACAAATTGAAAGACAGATTTATTTTTAAGTATTAAGGATGTATTCTTCCATCCACTTTTATAAAGAAGTTGCTAAATTAATTTGTTTCTGGTCTTATTGTTGTTATTTTGTTAATAACATAAAATAACTTAACTCCTTAACTTCTTAAAAATAATTATTATTATAGTCTTCAAACCAGTATAAGATGTATTTTTTTCTCCTTTCTAATTTTAACTATTTTTTAACTATTTTTTAAAGCATAGCAAATGGATGGCAATATTTTGTGAGAAAACATATGTAAAAATATATTTCTATAATTTTCATATTTAAAAATCTGCTTACCTGGGTACAAAATTTGAAATTGTATTTGAAGATTCAGCCACAGTATATTTGTGGAGGTAATACATTAATATTACAATGCTTAGTATAACCCTGTTGGCATCCTTGCAAAGAAGCTAAATGCCCATCAAAAGAGGAATTGTTAAATAAAATATGTTGCATCAATTATTAGAAAATTATGTAGTCACTAAAAAGAAATAATTATATCCATATTTGCTAACCAGGAAAGTGGTAAATTATAATTATTAACTGAATAAAAATGTCTGTCATATGTCCATCCATACATAAATATAAGATAAAAATAAAGATATTTATTTCTTTAAAATGCGTGGTTATGTATATGTGTGATTAATCTTAGTCAAAATATTCACTTTAAATTTTCTTTTTTAGGGAGTCTTCATGGGAATATTAGTGTAACTTTTGAAAAATCCGTATTAACGACTATCACTTAGTGTATATTTTTAAATAGAACTCTAGAAACCTTTTTATTTAAAATTACAGATTCCTGCAAAATGTGTAACAACATATGTGACACAAAATGTTCAGTTGTAGTTACTTCTGGGACTTATATTGGATAGCTGTAAGGATGATATTCCAGTTCTATCAGCCATTAAAAATAAAATATTATCTTAATGGTTTATAAATACTTTTTATTTATATTAGTATTTTTCCAAGGTAATATATAAATAACACTATTGTTATTTTACAATTAAAAAACCACTAAAGTCAATTATATCTTATTTTTGCAGCATTGTGAATATATCATTGTTGATCATTAAAATCAAGTTTCTTTTCTTTTTCCATTGTAATGTTAATTTGCATTTCTTTAAATTTATTTTTTTATTTCCACAAATTACGGGGGTACAAATGTTTAGGTTACATATATTGCCTTTGCCCCACCCAAGTCCGAGCTTCAAGTGTGTCCATCCCCAAGACAGTGCACACTGCACCCATTAGGTATGTATATACCCATCCCCTCCTCCCCACTCCCACCTGCCCGACACCCGATGAATGTTACTACTATATGTGCACTTAGGTATTGGTTGGTAAAGTCAGTTAATACCAATTTGATGGTGAGTACATGTGGTGCTTTTTTGTCCATTATTGTGATACTTCACTTAGTAGAATGGGCTCCAGCTCTATCCAGGATAATACAATAGGTGCTAGATCTCCATTGTTTTTTGTGGCTGAGTAGAACTCCATGGTATACATATACCACATTTTATTAATCCACTCATGGATTGATGGGCACTTGGGTTGTTTCCACATCTTTGCAATTGAGAATTATGCTGCTATAAACATTCTAGTGCAGATGTCTTTTTTATAGAATGTCTTTTTTGCCTTTGGGTAGATGCCCAGTAATGGGATTGCTGGGTAAATGGTAGTTCTACTTGTAGCTCTTTGAGGTATCTCCATATTGCTTTTCACAGAGGTTATACTAGTTTGCAGTCCCACCAGCAGTGTATGAGTGTTCCTATCTCTCCGCATCCACGCCAACATTTATTGTTTTGGGACTTTTTGATAAAGGCCATTCTCACTGGAGTTAACTGATATCTCATTGTGGCTTTGATTTGCATTTCCCTGATGATTAGACATGTTGAGCATTTTTTCATGTGTTTGTTGGCCATTAGACTATCTTCTTTTGAAAAGTTTCTGTTCATGTCCTTTGCCCACTTTTCAATAATTGTTTGATTTTTTCTTGCTGATTTTCCTGAGTTCTATATAGATTCTAGTTATCAGCCATTTATTGGATGTGTAGCATGCGAATATTTTCTCCCATTCTGTAGGGTGTCTGTTTGCCCTCCTGATATTTTCCATGGCTGTGCAGAAGCTATTTAATTTGATCAGGTCCCATTTATTTATTTTTGTTGTTTCTGTGATTGCTTTTGGTGTCTTCTTCATAATTATTTTAGCTCCTTTACCTTTCCATATAAGTTTTAGATATTCTAAAAAAAAAAAAAACAAATATGTTTCTTATGCTTTCAGTACAAAAAATTGATAAAATATTATCAAACAGACCAACATTTATTGTTTTGGGACTTATCCTGGATAGAGCTGGAGCCCATTCTACTAAGTGAAGTATCACAAGAATGGAAAAACAATCACCACATGTACTCACCATTGAATTGGTTTTAACTGATCAACACTTAAGTGCACATATAGTAATATTCATTGGGTGTTGGGCAGATGGGAGGGGGAGGAAGGGAGGGATATATACACCCCTAATGGGTGCAGTACACACCGCCGGGGGATGGACATGCTTGAAGCTCTAACTCAGGTGGGGCAAAGGCAATATATGTAACCTAAACATTTGTATCCCTGTAATATATCTGAAATTAAAAACAATTAAAAAAATATTATCAAACAAATGACCAAGTGGGATTTATTCCAGGCATACAAGACTGGCTTAATATTTAAAAGTAAAAAAATATAATCCACCATATTAACAGGCTAACAATCACATGATCATACCATTTAAAGCAAAAAACACATTAGACAGAATTCCATAACCACTTATATTAAAAAAAAATTTGGAAATCTAGGAATGAAGGAGAATTTCATCAACTTGATAAAGAACACCTAGACAAAATCTAAAGCCAACTTAATGGCAAAAGAATTAATGCTTTCCATCTCAGACCAACTAAAAGGCAAGAATGTCCACTCTAACCTCTGTTATTCAAAATAGTACTGAAAGTTCTAGTTAGCGCAAGAAAGAAAGAAAAATAAATTGAAGATATACATCTTGGAAAGGAAGAAATAAAACTGTCTCTATTTCCAGATGATTTGAAGATTTATGTAGAAAACACCAAGGAATCTACCAAAAAAAAAAAAAAAGCCTAGAATTAATAAGTGAGTTCAGAAAGATCTCAAGATACAAAACCAACACTTAGAATCAATTTTATTTCTATACACTATCAAAAAGCATGCAGAAATTGAAATTAAAAATATAATACTATCTGTAGTGCTAACAAAAAGAAAAAAAAACAGGTATAAATCTAACAAAACACATACAGGATTTGTATGCTGAAAGCTACAAAATATTGATAAAATAAATCAAAGAAAATCTAAATAAATAAATAGACATACTATGTTCATGGGTACACTTAACACAATAAAGATGCCAAGTCTCTCCAACTTGATAAGCAAGTTCAGTGCAATTTCTACCAAGATACTGGTATGATTCTTTTGTATTTGTAGATATTCATAAGAAATGTTGATTTTTTTTAAATACTATTTCTACCTGGTGTAGGTATCCAGATAATCCTGGCTGCATAAAATGAGTTTGGTTGAGTCTGATGAGTTCTCTCTTCCATTGTTTGGAAGAGATTACAGAGAACTTGTATTAATTCTTCTTCAAATGATTGGCAGAATTCTCCAGTGAAATCACAGGGACCTGAACATTTTTTATGTGAAGTTAGAAATCATAAATTCAATTTCATTAACAATTTTAGAACTATTCAAATTATTTATTTCATATTGGGTGGGTTGTGTTTTTCTACTTTTTCAATTCTGTCCATTTCATCTCAGTTGTAAAATTTATGGTTTCAGAGTTCTTTCTAATAGCATCTTATTATTTTCTGATGTCTACATGGTCTGTAGTGGTATCCACTCTAATATTTGTAATATTAGTGATTTCAGCAATCTTATTCATGGTTTATATTAGCAGCATTCATATTTATGTATTTACTTTTGTGTTTATCACAAATTTTACATTTTATAACTCATGTTTTATCAGCATCTGTTTGCCTTTTCTCAATAATTTGAGATTTTCCTGGTTCTTAGAATAATGAGTAATTTTCTATTAAAACCTGAACATTTTGAGTAATATGTTGCAAGACCCTTGATCTTACTTAAATCTCGTGTTTTAGCAGTCTT
Source organism: Varecia variegata (assembly GCA_028533085.1). Lineage (NCBI taxonomy): Eukaryota > Metazoa > Chordata > Mammalia > Primates > Lemuridae > Varecia > Varecia variegata. The sequence continues at coordinate 18,749,579 of CM052441.1, read as the reverse complement.
TCCTCTCTGTTCCAGAAGGGAAGGGTGATGCTACCTCCTTACTGCCAAGTGAGGCAGTCAGTCCAGGTTTTCTACTTGACATCTGTTGAGAGTTGCCTCTGGGAGAAGGGGTTCCTAGCTACTGTGGCACTTGGGTCGGGTTTCATGCTTTTCACTTGGCCTTCACTAATGTCATTTTGGCTATTTGAGCAAGGGTTGCCCCATTGTTCTTCATGTGGCCTCCAATGACACTGCAGGAGTGGAAGGTGGTCTCACTGCTGCTGAATGATGTTGAAAATCCTGACTCTCTACTGGGCCTCCTCTGATACCTCCCAGTGAGGAGGGTGAGAAGTAGCTCACTAGCTCTAGATGGGAGTAGAAGTCCTTGTTACCCACCCGTGGTGATAAGCGTTCTTGATCTCCACTCTTCCTTCTCTGACACCACTGTGTAACCAGTGTGGGTCACCTCATTACAACCTGGTGACAGTGGAAGTCTAGGCTCTCCGCTTGACCTTTTTTCATGAGGGTGGTGCAAGTTATTTTATAGTGTTTATCTGGAGTACAACACTTATTTTTTAAAAGATCTGTGTTTGACAGGCTGTCTTTCTCCAGTTCCTTCAACTAAAGACAGCAGGCTTTTCTGGGAATTTTTTTTTTTTTTTTGTCTGTAACTGTTGGCATTTCCAGGTCACTGGTTTTTTCAATAACTGCTGTGGGATATATAAGGCAAAAAAGAAAATTCAGGGAGCCCAACACCATGTCTTTCTTCAGGTCCTGAAGTCCTAGTTGGTCTGTTTTCTTCTTAACACCTTTCAGAATTTTCTTATGTTTCTTTCATATATAATGTTCCTGGTATTTTAGCTGTACCTAGTGGGAGAGAGAGGGAAAAGATATGTACTCCATCTTTCTAAAAGTGGAGTTTCTTCTCTCTTAAGTTTTCTTTCTTTATTTTTTTTTTTTTAGTCTTCATAGCAATTTTAGCACAACTTTAGAAAAACTACCACTCAATGGCCTTTTTAAAATAGTGATAGGAAAACTACTTTATTAAGAATTACACTTTCTTTTAATGTATACGTCTTTCCCCTGTTCTAAGACATTGCATACAATATCAACATATAAAGCCTCTGAGTATGGTGTGAAACTATCTCAGAAAAAAAAGGAGATGCCATTTTTTGCTAGAGCTAATGAGAAACCTACATAGACTTTTAAAAACCTAATCAAAACAACAAAAAAAACCCAGGCATGGTGAACAAAATATGTCCCTAGGTACTCAAGAATTTAACAGTGGGCTGTGAGCCAGTGAAATACACTTTTAAAATAACAGTGAAAGAAGCTGTACGATTCCAGATAATGCATGCTATAAGTTGACTTTGTATATAATGCCTTTCCATTTGACTGCAACATTATAATTCTGTTGATATTTAAAGCCCAAATTCACTCAATCTACATCTACCTGCTTTTTATAATATTCCTTTTTAACTACTAAAGAGATGTAAAGAAGAGATTCACAACATATCACCTTTTACGTCTTTGATTCAGCATTCTTTCACTTTGTTGTCAGCAATCTTTATTCACTGTTTATATTAGCAACATTTGTATTTGCATACTTACTTTTGTCTTTATCATCAATTTTACATTTTACAATTCATGTTTTCTTTTTCTTAGATCTGTTCAGTGGTAACTGTGTGGTACTGTGACTGAGTATCATTTCAGCATTACTTGTTGAAAGGCAATCTTTTTCCCACTGAATCACCTTGGCATCTATTTTGACAAAAATTAATTGGCCATGTATGTGTCAGCCTAGCTCTGGTCCATTGGTCTTTTCCTCTATTTTTATGAAAATACCATAATGTATTATTACAGTTACTTCATACTAAATCTGAAATTATCAAATGTCAATTCCTCAGCTTAATTTTACTAAATTTACTTTAACTTGTAGGTCATTTGTGTCCCCAAATATATTTAAAATAAACTTGTGAGTTTCTACCCCAAAAAAATCCTCTATGATTTTGCAATTATGCAGCAATGAATCTACAGATAAATTTGCAGTGAATTGATATTTTAATAATATTGAGCCTTTCAATTCATGTACATGGTATAACTTTACAAGTATTTAGTTTCTTTAGTTTGTAAGGTACAGGATTTTAACATTTTTGTCAGATTTATTCCCAAGTATTTCATTTTTTTCATGCTATTGTAATGGAATTATTTTTATTTAGTTTTATTTCCTAAATGTTTATTTCTAAATATTAGAGATGAAATTGATTTTTATGTATTGACTTGGAGAAATAACCTTGATAAAATCATTATTTTAAATCTAGTATCTTTTTATAAATTCATAAAATTTTCCACATACAAGATCATAGTGCCTGTAAATCTTTCTTTTTAATATCCATGGCTTTATTTAGTTTGCTTGTTTTATTTCAGTAGCTAGAAACTCTAGCATTATAAATTTTCCATCTCTTCCTGTGGATAAATACAAATCTCTTCTGTTACAAATTCAAGGTGGTTGAATATTCCGGATATGTGAATCATTAATAATGGCTTCTATTTTTATTCTTGAAAAAAATGTTATTTTCTTCTAGTGAAGAGGGAGGCAAGATAGTCCCACTTTAAAACCATGGACATTTGGATTGGCATCTCCAGCCTCAGATTTCTAGGACTGGAGTGGACCTATTAATGTGGATATAATACAGCAGATCCTTCTTTTTGCACAAATGTGACACTCATATGTGTCTTTCAGATGTTGCATAATTCTGCATATAGCTCTGTGTTCTGTGGAGTTTTACAAATACCAGAAAGTATCATTACGGTATTCCTGGTTTCAAAATGCATAAACAAACTTGTACCCAGATGCAGCAACATTAAATGTTATTAACAAAGTTCTCTCTAATATAAAAGTATAGTGGCAAATGTGTTTCTGAAGGGAATGACTGGTTTTTAATCTGTAGTGGAAATAAATCTCTCACTAAAATTCGAGGATACATTAGCATGATACTGTGTAGGGAGCAATGAAAATAGATGAGTTGGCAATCAAATTTCATGCTTCAGGGCTTGAACTGTTTTTATAGGGGTTATAATGGGATCTTTTGAAATAAGTGAAGGAATTTTTCTTGCCTTAAAAAGTCTAGAGTTATCTATGTAGATCATGGTCCAATCTGGAGTTTGAAACAAACAGTAGCATAGCTGCTCAAAAAAAGAATTTGACAAACTTTAATTCGTCTCTTGGTTTCCCACAAGTGATATAGAAAAGCATGATATGAAAGCTTCTGGACACAAAAAGGAGTCCATGAAATTATTCTTTCTCATCACAGAAGAAATTGACATCTTATTCTACCCTGTACTGGTAACCAAAAGAAATATCTTTATTCACATTCACTAAGGCTCATCTCCTGCTCTCTGGTGTCATAGATCACAGCTGGGTACAGATCCGTAGAAGGAAAGATGTCAAAAAGGAGCCAATAAAGAACTCATCATCTGTGTTCCAAGAATTAGTGTTGACTCTGTCCCATAAACAGCTAACTTTCTTTCCCTTAAAGGAAATGTGTTTTCTTAAAATTTGGTGGCCCTTTGATTAAATTGCTTCTTGTGTGGAAATTAGGGAAGATATTTTTAAAATCTGTTTTCTGTTTGTTTCTATGTCTCTGTGATAATTTATTACAATTATATGTTCAGTTTTATTCTCATGAAATCACTTTACAAGATTACTTTGGATTTTGCACCACTTTGACATTTAAACATGCACAATGTCCTCTTCTCTCAATAATATCAATAACTCTAAAATTTTAATCTTAAGAGAGTAAGGCCATTCAAAGGACAAAGACTTCTCAGAGGTATATACCGATTAATGTATATGTATAGAAAAATGTTTATAAAGTGTTATATATTAAATGAATGTTAGTTTTCATTTTATAGCTCCCAGTGCCATAGGTACTAAATGTATATTTCTTAGTAATAAAAAATTCTTAATTAATTTAACTTGTACTTTTTAGTAACATGTTAAGTTTCATGTTAGAGAAATCAAAGGGTAATACTCAGTAAGATATTTACCCAGGGTAACATGAAAATAGTTATCCATGCTATTTCCCAGTATAATGAAATTGTTCTCTCAAGCTTAACATATAATTCATCAAAATTTGAAAGTTACTTGGCCCTAGTAAGAAAGAGTTGAGATAAAAGGTATGTCATCTATAAATTAGTTTTTCCTTTTCTTTTAAAGATCTCCTAGAGTGCCTAAAAAGCTGTTCAATGAGAATAAAAACTATTTTAAATTTTTTCTAGTATGAATCATATAGATTCTGGGTTCAAAATTCCTATACCTTGAAAGGTATTTCTTAGCTCTGATAAGCATTTGTAAAAGAAAATAAAAATAAGTGTTTTGTTCAAAATTATAATCATTATAAAAAATTAATTCATGTCTTGCTAAATTATAGAAATTGCTTATGTTAAACTCTTTTACTAACTAGAAAAAAAAGTGCTTTATTTACAAAGTTAAAGACAATGGAGATAGCCATTAATGTATTTACTATATTTTTTTAATAATGAAGCTGTCTATCTATACCACAGTATTGCATTTATTTAAAACTACACCTAAATCTGTCTTTGTAGAAAATACAGTTTGTCCAAAAGTTATAAATCATTACTTTGAAAAAAATTGTCACCCTGTATTATCCTTATTATGAGATGCCACATTTTATCAGGTGTGCTTCTTTTTAAATATACTAGCCCACACATTTCCTGACATGATTTTACTACTTACTCTTGACATGCCCAGATGATAAGTTAAAAAATTCTATCACATTGTCTAGAAAGTTTGCTAAAAGATTTTATTTCATTTTCCCTATTCTCTCCTTTATCTTCTCCTCTTTTTACTCCTTCATCTTCTTTAAACATGCAAATACCAACATATTAATAAAATAATTGTTCTAACCAAATGACATTTAAATGAATTGTCTAAGAGAATAACTATTGTTTACCTATTTTTTCATTAAATATATTATTCCCTGCACTGATATTAATAATCATTTACAAAGAACACAAAATAAAAATGTCTTATATGATTCTTTGTGGAGGTATTGATATACATATGGCATATATTGCTAAATAATTTGTTTCACTAAGACTTCTTTGAAGTCTAATCTTTAGTGAAAAAGCAAAAACGTATTAATATAAATTCTCACTGTACAATAAATATAATTTGGTTCTTTTATATTTTATGCAGCAAGTATATAATTAGGTTTGAACCATTGAGAATAGATAATATTATCTTATTTTTACATATAAAAACTGAGATTTCCTATGGTTCAAACTAATATGAAATATGACTAATGAACAATGAAACATTTTATTAGGCTTATAAGAAAATATCTTGCTACTTCAACTCAACTTGCATACTCTCTTGTCAATAGGTCCCTAATAATATTATAAATCTTCAGAACTTACATACTCAAACAGTTAATTCTACCTGAGTAAGAAAATTAAAATAAAATAAAACCTTTGAGCATATGTTGTTTGGCTTCTTGAGATAATTAACCATTTCCAAATTATCTGGATTGCCCCTGATTTCAATGAACCATAGAAGAATAATTTTTAAAAATATTATTAAAATGTAATCTAGATTAATTCAAAACTTTCCTTATGCCATCACTTCAATGATTCATAAACGTGGAACTAATTTTTATAGCAAAAAAGTTTTAATTGCACCTTCCCCAGTAATTAACAATATATTGTGCATGCCACCAACTGAGCACCAAAATAATTATTTCTGCAAACACATCTACTACTTTATCTACATACATTATTTTGTTTGGTTCAAAGAAAGAATAAAGTGGTGTTGTTACCTTATTAAAATTATGAAAACTGTTACACTGATGACTAGTGACAGCATACAGTGTAGAAGTGTCAAATGGACAATAATAGTGTCATACTGACCTTTTTGATAAAGCCTCCTTCCCTCACTGTTCTGATTCATCAATGCTTTTTAAACATCTAAAATGCCAGTCTCTAATTTCTTACTTTTAATAAATTAGTACTAATTTCATTAAAATATTTAGCTTGTTTTGAATATTCTGGAAAAAATATTGACCTGGTAAAATGATTTACCATGTAAATATTTGTGGTTGGGGAACATATACATCTGAATGAATGGGAACAGTGATAGAATTATTTCCAAAGACTCATGTATATAACTTGTGTCACAATAGAACGGGAAGAGAAGAAAATAGGGAGGGCTAGTCCATGTTTAGTAATGTCAGAAGTCAGATGTCAGATGCATCATTCACAACAAAATACAGGGAGATTTTGTTAAAATCAGTAAATATATTCAATGTACATTTCAAGTGAAAGGTTTATCATTTACCACTCACCTGGAAAATCTACATTGTTTAACAATTTTGTTAACTTTTTAAAATGTAATTTGTAACTGAATTTTTGGAGTATAGTCTATACACCATACAATTCACTCATAAACATACAATTTAAGGATTTCTTTTAAAAAATTTAATGAGTTGAGCAACCATCGACTCAATCCAAATGTAGAACCTTTCTATTACACCAAAAAGATCCCTCATGCCTACTTGTAATTACCACTTGTTTCCATCTCCACACTCAGCTTACTGTTAATCTACACTCTTATTATAGATTTGACTTTTGTAGACATTTCATATAAATAGAATCATACAGTATGTGGACTTTCGCATCTGTCTTTCTTTACTTAGCGTATGAGGTAGCTCCCTGTTGCAACATGTATCAAAAATATCCTGTTGCTAAATATATTTTATTATATGAATATACCATATCTCATTTATCTGTTAATCAGTTTGTTGACATTGAGATAATTTCCACTTTGGGGCTATAATGAATAATGTTGCTATAAACATTTGCATATAAATCTTCAAATGGGTTTTACATTGCTAGTATATAGAAATACAGTGAATTTTGTGTAATGATTTTATGTCCTATGAAATTGCCAAACTTTTTCTATTAACATTTTGTGGATTATTTGGGACTTTTTTTTATAGACAATCAAGTTCTTGTTAATAAGAGACAGTTATATTTCTTCTTTTATGATTTGACTGGCTTTAATTTATTTTTCCTAACCTATTACGCTAGTTAAGACTTCAGAACAAATATAAATAGGCATGGTGAGAAAAGACATCCTTGCCTTGTTCCTGATCCTGGGGGTAAATTATTCAGTCTCTCATCATTAAGTATCTTATCAGCTAATGTTTTTCAATCATGGCCTTTATTAGTTTAAACAATACCCCTTCTATTCTTAGTGGGAAGTGAGTTTTTGTACAAATGAATATTGAATTTCTTAAATGCTTTTTCTGCTTCGATTGTGATGTCCATGTTGTTTTTCTTTAGTTTGTCAATATAGTGAATTACATAGATTGATTTTTGAGTGTTGAAACAGCTTTGAATTCCAGGAATCAACCCCACTTGGCCATGATATATTGATATATCTATATATTTCTGTCTTCCCTTTGTTGATATTTTGCTGCAGATTTTTGAGTTTATGTTTATGAAGGTTATAGGTCTACATTTTTTAACCTGTGATGCATCTCTATGTCAGTGGTGTCAGCACAATACAAGCTTCATTGAATGGGTTTGGAAGCCTTCACTCTTCTACTTTCTAGGAGAGTCTATGAAGTTTGGCACTATTTCTTCCTAAAATGTTTGATGAAATTCATCAGTGGACCATCTGGACCTAGGATGGATTTTTAATTACTAAAGTTATTTTTATAAGTAATTTAGATACTATGTTTCTTCTTGAGTTAATTGTGGTAATTTTTTCTGTCTAAGAATTTGTCTAGTTCATTTAAACTGTCTTATTTGTTTATTGTGTCCCTTTCATCTTTTTAATTTAAGTAAGATTTGTAATGAAATCTCCTTTTTCACATTTTGAGAGGTTTATGCCTTCTCTATTTTATGTTTTGAAATCTTTTTAGCTAAAGATTTAGCCCTTTTTATAGATTTTTTTAAAAATTAACTTTTGATTTCATTGACTTTCTCTGTTTTCTGTTGCACTCTCATATTTGTTATTTACTTTCTTCTTGCTGTAGGTTTAATTTGCTCTTCTTTTTATGTTTTCTCATGTGGAAGCCTAGACTATTGATCTGAGTTTTTTTTTTTCTTTTCTAATGATATGTGCTATGATTTGTATGTTTGTGTCTCCTGCAAAATTCATATGTTAAAACTCAATTACCAAGGTGATTAAGAAGGTGGGGTATTTGGGGAAATGATTAGGTCATGAGGCTTTTCCCCTGGTGAAGGGATTAATCACTTACAAAAGAGGCTTCAGAGAGCTGTCTCCCTTCCCATCCCTCCTCCCTCCCTTCCATCGCTTTTGCCATGTGAGGACACAGCAACAGAATGACATCTTGAAAGCAGAGGCTAGTCCACACAAGACACCTAATCTGTCAGTGCCTTGATCTTGGACTACGCAGCCTCTACAAGTATAAAGAAATAAATTATTTTCTTTATTAATAATGCAGTCTCAGATATTTTGTTATAGCAGCACTAATGGACTAAGACAAGGTATTTAAAACTAAAATTTCTGGTTGAGCACTAATTTAACTGCATTCCTTAAATTTTAATATATTGAGGTTTTATTTTCACTAAAATAAAAATATTTTCTAAACTCTCTTTTAATTTCTCTGGCTTTATGGGTCATTTAGAAGTGTTTAATCTGCAATCTGTAAATACTTGAAGATAACATAACTTTGTTCGTGCTGT
>CM052441.1:18711599-18740364 GCA_028533085.1 Varecia variegata | reverse complement strand
TATTTAGTTGTTTTCTGGCATTATGAGAGTGAGTTACAGAAGTATCCAAATATTACTGTTTAATTATCTGTTTCTTCCTTAAATTCTTACAGGTTTTGCCTCATATATTTTGGTGGTCTTTACATGTAAGAGGTCTGTGTGGAAGCATCCAGTCATGTAATATGAAAAATAGAGACATTTATTGAAGAGGATGCAAGATAAAATAAACATTTACATAGGACAATGAGCATCAGTCCCCTTCAAAGTAGGCACCTTGGGACCTCACACAGTTCTCCCAGCATCTCTTAACTGAACCCATACACATTCAACATTCTCAGGTATTCTACCTGTTGCAGGCCTTCCAGAACATGGATCACTTTCAGCAGATTCTCGACCATCTTTGAAGCATTTATGCCACACTTTTATTTGTGTGCACTCATTGCATCATCCCTGAAAGCCTTCTGAATCATCTGAATAGTTTCCACAGAGGAATGTTCAAGCTTAACACAAATGTGATGCAGATCCATTGCTCTACTCAGTCATTTTGAATGCAACAGCCACACAGTACACGTGCTCACTCAAGGGCGTCTAGGGCCCCACTGACTAGTACAGTTAAGTGGTCACCATTTACACATGCGCATTTCAGTCTGCTCTCCTTGGCTTCCAGGTTACATCAATATTGATGTTGCACACACCATTCTCATTATATTAACAATGGCTGGATACTTTCCGACAGACTGTGTGTGTGTGTGTGTGTGTAATATATATTTACATATATATGTTTCCTTTTTTCTGCTTCTCCAATTTTAATTGTGTTTATGATTTCATTTTATCCTCCTTATTGATTTATCATTTATACTCCTTTTTTTTCCTTTTTAGTGGTTGCCTCAGGATATAAAATACACATGTTGAAATAATCTGCAGGTACTTTCAGACAATATTATACTATTTCACACAGAGTGCATGGGAATTATCATTGTGCCTTCTCAACTCCTCTCCCACCCTGTATGACATTGTATTCTACATTTCACTTTTAAAAATGTCATACACATGATACACTGTTACTATTATTGCTTTAATAAGTCAGTTGCCTTAAAAGTATTAAAATAACAGGACATTTTATTTTACTTTTATTTATTGCATTTCTCTTTTCTTTGTATATATTCAAATTTCTGACCTACATCATATTCTTCTGCCTGAAGAATGTCTTATAATATTTCTTATAGAGTAGGTCTTCTGACAATGAGATTTTTTATGTTTAGTGTTCAAGAAAGTCTTTATTACTCTTTTCCTTTAAAGGAATATTTTTACTGGGTCTGGACTTCTGTTTTTGTTTTAGCTTTCACCAGTGTGAAAAACTCCTTCTATTGTCTTCTTGCTATCACTATTTCTTACAAGAAGTCTGTTGAAATTCTTATCCTTGTTCTTCGGAATTCTGGCCTACACTGAAGATTTTCTCACTATTTTTGGTTTATTACTAGCCTGAGCCTGACTTATATGAAGTTTTGATAATTTTTGTTTTTGTTTTCTTTAGTAGTCTCTAAGATTTCTTCATGTCTGCTAATGTGTTTCTAATTTTTAACATTTTCATTTGATTCTTTCTTGTAGTTCACATATCTCTGCTGTAATAACATATTTGGTCTTGCATGTCATCTATTTTTCTTCCCATTAGAGTCTTTGATCTATCCATCATAGATATTTTAAGCTCTTTTGTTCGTATTTCCAACATATGTTTTATATGAGTTTGATTCTCATAATTGCTTTGTTTCTTAAGATTATACTTATCCTTGCCTTTTATATGCCTCATAATTTTTTGCTGAAAGTTGAACATGTTGTGTTGATCAATATATACTGATATGTCTGTGTGTGTGTGCATGTGTGTGCATCTTGATTTTGTCTCTGCCACTTAGGATTTGTCTTTTCTTTGTGCTGGTCCCTAGAGAGAATCTATTCCTTGCAGTACTTTTTAGTTGTATTCCATTGCTATTTTGATTTGATGATTTCATACTTGTTAGTGTGATTTGGGGAGTTGGGGGGACAGAATTTTCTGATGTTCTGTTTAAGTCTCAGGCTTATAAAGGCACTGAAAATGTGAATCTCAGAGGTATTGCATCTTCTCAAGTGTTTTTGCAATGTCTTTCAGATGTAATGCTGGGTCTAGCATGTATCTCTGTCCTTCTCCAAGGAGTGCAGCTTTATTTCTTTTTTCCTTGTTTCCCTTCTCAAGTGGCAAAGTGGTTTCCTAGTGGAAACCCATATTTCAACGAGCTTCCCCCTACAGATTAGGGAAGATAGGATAGATGGCTCTGAATAAAGTTTTAGAAGTGACTGCTATTGCACACTCCAGTCAGTACTATGGCAAAAGCTTCCTGAGGATTCTACCTCAACTTCTCTGTGAACACCTGGGGAGGGTTTGGGAAGGGGAATTCCTGAAGAAAAAAGCCTTCAAGAGTGTGTGAACCCTGCTATGTCTGTCTCTCCCAACAGCTTTACACTTTACCTTAGCCCACATTGGCCTTTTCCAATTCATCAATAATTTCTAGTTGAATCTACTTTTTGGGTTATATGTCATTTCTTGGCATTTGTCCAAGGTAAGCAAATGCTCAGTGCCTGCTTTTCCATTCAGATGTGCTTCACAACTCACTTCCCAACTCCAGGTTCATCGTATGCCCTGTGAGCTCAGTTTTCTGATGGATTCAAGAAAAGCTGTTTATTTGCAGTCTATCTAGTTTTCTCCTTGTGGGCTTAAGAGTGAAGCTCTTACTGGCATTTTGCATCTCTGAGCTAAAACAGAAGTTCAATTACTTTTTTATTATTATTTTGTCCTCTCTATTTTTTCTGATTTTTAAATGTTTTTCTTATTGAATAATTACATAATTTTCTTATCAATCTTTTCCTATTTTCTATTATTTTTTGCTGTATTTCTGGGAGAATGTTCCAACTTCATCTCTCAGAATTTCTATTAGGTTTTCTTTTGTTACCATAAATTTATTTAAAATAGATGTGTTCTTGTTTGCTTGTTTCTTGAATGCTCTTTTATTATAATACTGTCATGAATTTCTGGAAATATTACTAATCCTTTAATATTTTTTGCACAGTTTCTGCCTCTTCCAAGATATTTTTGATGCATTTCTTTTAAACTCTACGAAATACAGAGTTTAAAACAGAGTATATATCTCAGCATATATATCATATCTCAGATGATTTTTCTATACTCTCATCTTTTTGCCTGTCCCCTCATGTTTAAGTGGGTGGAATTAACAAGCTAAAATTAATGCTTCAGACCAATATAATCATGGAGAACAAATAGAAAAGCTATAAAAATATAAAAACAAATTTGATTGAAGGCATTGTACAACTTAAAAAATAGTAAAATTTAATGGATCATGATTTGAGAAAGGACAGACATTCAGAAAAATGAGGCTAGTGTTTTTGGCAGATTTTCCTTTTACTAACTATTTCAGAGGGGCATCTTACAGGCTACAAAATTGAATTTTACTTTGATGGTGTCAATGCTAGGGGACCAGGAATTAAAATAAGGAGAACAAGGAATGGATAAAAATTATGACTAAATATAAATCTGTAATACACAGGTCCTAGCAGAAACTGTAGTTCAGATTTTAATCATTTCAATCCATGAAATGAAATTGAAGTAATCCCAGATTGCTATTTCTGGCTGAAGTTCAAGAAAATCCTCTCTAAAGGAAAGACCACCACCTTCATTTGCATTTTAATTCTACAAACAATTTTGTAAACACAATGACTAGTATAACATAGAGTTTAACCATATATAAAATAAGATTAACAGAATACATTAGAAATAACAAATTATAGAAACATAACAGCAGATAATTCCTATTTTGAAATTAACCATAACCATCTTTTAAATAACTGTGCTTACTATGTTCAAGAATATAAAGAAAAAAGGAGAATTTGGGCAGAAAAAAATACTTTTATGGCATGCAATGGAGTGTATGCAAACCATACAGCTGATAAGGGGTTAATGTCCAGAATATTTAAGAAACTCAAATATCTCAAAAGCAAAAAACCAAATAACCCAATTTAAAAATGGGCAAAAGATCTGAATAGACATTTCTCAAAAGAAGATATACAAATGGATAACAGTTATATGAAAAAAATATTCAACATCACTAATCATCAGGGAAATGCAAATCAAAACCACAGTGAGATATCATACCACTCCAATTAGAATGGCTGTTATCAAAAAGACAAAAAATAACAAATGCTGCTATGGATGTGAAGAAAGGGGAACACTTGTACACTGTTGATGGGAGTGTAAATTAGTACAGCCATTATGGAAAATAGTGTGGTGATTACTCAAAAAATTAAAACTAGAACTACCATATGATCCAGCTAGGAAGTGAAATCAGTACCTCTAAGAGACAGGCACTTTCACATTCTTTGCAGCACTATTCACAAGGGCAAAGATAAGGAATCCACCTAAGTGTCCATCAGTAGATGAATGGATAAAGAAAATGTGCTATACATATACAATGGAATACTATTCAGCCATAAAAACAATGAAATTCTGTCATTTGCAGCAGCATAGATGAACCTGGAGGACATTATGTTAATTGAAATAAGCCAGACACAGAAGGACAAATACCACATGACTTCACTCATATGTGTAATCTAAAGAACTATATCTCATAGAGGTAAGAATAGAATAGTGGTTACCAGAAGCAAGGTAGGGTAGAGGAGATGGGGGAGTAGAGAGAGATTCATTAATGGGTACAAAGTTGCAGTTAGATAGAAAGAATAAATTTTGGTGTTCTATTGCACAGTAGGGTGACTATGGTTAAAAATATTGTATTCTATATTGCAAAATAGCTAGAAGAGAAGATTTCTTTGTGTTCTTACCACAAAGAAATGATAAATGTGTGAAGTGTTGAATATGCTAAATACCATGACTTGAGTATTACACAATGTTTCAATATATATATTGAATTTCAATATATATATTGAAACATCACACTGTAACACATAAATATGTACAATTATGTATCCATTTAAAAATAATTAATGAAAAAGAGAAAGAATTGTGGTAGACCAGAAAGTGATAAAAATTGCTCAAAAATAGGAAAATCAAAATGTCATTGACAGTTTAAAGTTAGACCACCATACAGATGCAGTAAACTTGTATTTGTAAGAGAATTCTTTGTTGTAAAACAATGGCCTAATTCTTTAATAATTATCATGGCCCTGTGGGAATGAAGGTTAGACAAGATTCTGACTGCTTGGAGATCAAATTTCATTTGATGTTTGTCTGCCAAAGATTTTTCTAACCTCCAGGGAACAGTGAAACCTACATGGGAGATATTTGTTATAGTAAGCATACTTCATTGAAATAGGAGAACCAAGTTCCTGGAATTTCAATGGTCAATAATGTGTTTTTGAACCAGTAATTTCAAAACTATAGTATCTTATTTATAAAAATAATAAAGAATATTCAGATAAAAGGCAATGAATAAATAAAAGCATGAAATGTATTTTTGGCTTATGGATAAAATAGCTGATAATTTCTGAAGCTTTGACTTTTTTATATCAGGAAAGACTGTTTTCTTTAGGGCCTTTATTCTCTACTATTTCATCTTCCTTACACACACACACACTCACACACACGCTTTCTGTTAATCATTTGTATTATAAGAATTTATAGAGCAAATCATTTTCTCTCCATTAAAAAATGTTTATGTAGTTTTAATTACACATGGTGTCCATTAAAATGCCAGCTTAGTGAACAATGAGAAATTCAGTCCCTTGATATCAAACATACTATTAGAGAAAACACAGGGGCACATAAAGGAGACAATTGTCAATATTCTCATGTTTTTAAAGATGTTAAGTGAATCAGCCATTTTTCTTCAAAATTATTTTATTTTATAAATCAACATTTTGGAATGTTTTGATATTAAAAGTGACTTTAAATGGTTAGTTTGAATGGAGCTGTAGGACCAACCAAGATTGCTACTTTCTACACTGAGAGCTTGAAATTTTTTTTATTGAATTTGCAAGAGCTAATAAAATAACTCCTGCTATTTGCAACTTTCTTAACATTCTTGCAAAAAAAAAGAAGCTTCTATTATAGCTTTGCAGCACAGCTTTTAAAGCATTCACCATGTTTCTGTGAATCCTCACTGTAATTTTCAATCTTCAAAATATATAAAATAATTGAAAATCAAAAATATTTATTGAAATATGCAATTATTTTAAATGACTTGGATAAAGTGTATGAGACCAATAGAAATTGACATTAAATACATAAAGGCCAATTGTTTTAGATACATTTTATATTCTTTACAAAATTTTTATTTCCTCAGCAACAAATATCTTTCACATGGAAAACACTTAGCACAGTCACTTGAACATAATGAATTCTGACTCAATATTAATTAAATTATGGAATAGGACATTTGCAATTTAATTACTTAAATATAGGACTTTAATTATATTTTCACAATATACAGTGAAGCAAGTTGGAGGAAGAGGTGTGAGTTATTTCCATAAAAACTTGCCCAAAGGCCTCTTATCATACACATTAAAAATTTTACTCTAATTATTTTAATAATACAAAATTTTATTAATCAAATACTTGTGCTTATATGAGAAAATATCTTATAATTTAGATCATTCATGACTGCTGTAACTCCTTTGCCAATTATGACTGAAGAGAACACTTTTGCTGTGCTGAATGACTTTATAGATGTTGCATCTTTGGCTATCAATCTATAGAAAACACATCAAATAAAGTTTATTAATCACACTAGAAAATAAAAGGAATAGCTTTGATTATAGTTTCAGAATTTCATTTGTGGTCTTTTAATGAGTTATGAAAGAATATTAATATATTTAATATAAAAGAGATTGTTTTAATTAATTTAATATAAATAAGACACGTTTGTATTTGGACACTTTCTGCAAGCTAAAAAATTGTCAGGTTGAATTTTAGTTTTCCCAGAATCTCTTGGGAAAAAATTTTTGTTTCATGATTGCAAATGTTCTACATGCTTCACACTGACTTCACTCTTGGGACCTAATTTACCAGAAGTGATGGAGGCATAATCAACATTTTTTGGATTCTATGTTATAACTTGTTTTTCCTTTAATTGTGATTATTTTAATATCAAGGGAATTGTTCATTTGATCTTCAATTTGATGTTCATATATTGAAAATCATAAAGTTAAACATTGCCTTTTTAAATTTTAGGTCTTTTTTGATTTCTTACATAAAGAATATTCATAATCATACTCATATCCTAAAGAAGATTATGTAAAAAAAATTGACCAATTAATTGAAATAAAATGAGTAATCTATTTTGAATTAACTAACTGCTTCTACCATCTGTAACATTTTTAATATCTCTCTGGTCTTTTCATTATTTCTGTGGAAAGAGAGAAAAATACAGAATGGTTAAAATGGAAAATGTAGAGAATACCAAGTGCTGACAAGGGCATAGATAGATTTTACTTATGTATCACTAATGATTATGTCAGTTGATGAAACCATTTTAAACTCTTTCTCAATATGTCATAAAATTAAAAGTATGCATATTTTACCCAGCCTTTCTATATATAAACTTTCCAAATGTGAGCAAGTATAAGTTTCACATTTGTGTGACAAGTATAAGGATGTTTATAGCAGCTTTATCTTTAATATCACAAAACAACTTTTTTTATAAAATGAATAAGTAACTTGTATTATAGTAATTCAGTGAAACACTATACAGCTCTGGGAATAAACCAACTATAACTAAAATCAACAATCTAGATCACAGATGGCCACAGGTTCCCCACCCTTGATCTAGATGAATCACACTAATAAAATGTTGAGTGAAAGAAACAAACCAGTCAAAGTGTTAGTATTATCTACAATGATAGAAGTCGGGACAGGGGTTAGCCTCCAGAAATTTTATAGCTGGCACAAAGTGTCCAAATACAAATGTGTCTCATTTATATTGAAATTGATAAATAATAATTGGGAAGGAACAGGGTGGGGCTTATGTGGTGATTTTGTTTCTCGACTGGATGCTGATTTTCTCAGGTGCACTCAGTGTATGAGAATTCATCAAACTGTACATTTACTATCTATGCACTTTGTTTTATGTATATTATACATTAGTAACAGTTTTGCATAAAAAGGAAAGTCATTTAATAAACTTTACCACAGTAAATCCTACATGTAACACTCTAATATGCAACATAATTATTAATAATTAGCTCAAAAGTACACATGGTTATGGGTATAGAAATATCCTATAGCCTAATAAAAATGTATTCAATAATTGTGTTTTTACAGAAGAAAACATTTTGTAATTTGGATCAATCATAAATATTATAACTACTTCTACCAGTAAATATCAGAAGTTTCCCAATATTATTAATTGTTGTACACATTTAATTGTCTTGTTATAATGAGAATTATATTGGGATCATAAGTTATTGTCTTCAAAATTTTTATTTGAAGAAAAGAAATTATTGGAAATACATGCATTTCTCAAAGTGAAAAATATGCTCCTCCAGAATGAATACCTATTAAAGATCACACTTATATAATTAGTGTCAGAATGGACTCTCTTTGTAAAAGTTTTTTGGGATTCATATTAGTTAACAAAATGAAGTTTGAGTTTGGGATTATTTTCTACTATGCACAAGATTAATTTATAAACATTTATTGTATAAGAAAATTAACAACCTTCTTCTTAAAAAGGAACACAGTAGATCCAGCAGTGTCCATATTTGTACACCTAGATTATATGTCCCCAAAGAGATAAACATGCTAAATAAGCCTATGAGCAAAGCAAAAAAAATCACTATCCAACGTGTGGTGATAAATAGAAAAACAATAATATCCCCTCCAGGAAAAAAGAAAAAAAAACTTAGAGATGGATAAACTAGAAACTTGAGATTTAATTCTAACTCTACCTATAGAACTTAGTTAGATTTACATGTCGTACTTGCTATTTATTCATTAGTTGAACATATATTTATCAAAAACCTACTATGTGGCAGACATTTCTAGGCCAGAGGATTTAAAATAAATAGAATTGGTATTCATTCTCAGTTTCACAGTCTCATGGACATGGAAGTAATTAAATGCTGGGGAATAGCAGTGTAGGGTACGCAGAAAGGTCCACAGGACACCTAAGAAAATAACAGTGGGTGAAGGCCAAAGCCCGCTTGTGATTCTTCAGTCTTTCTATGCCACTGGTACCATTGGGTTTGGACTCAATGCTGGACATTCAAGAAAATAGACTATTTGAAATACTCTTGGGAAAGAATTTTTCTTTTAGATACCTTTAGTATTTTCACTACCTTTCACAAAATATCCAGTAGATATGATGGTGACTAAAACTTTAAAGATCATAAAATATTTATTAAGAATAAGAATCCACAAGGTCCCCTGGGGCCTACAAACTACAAAAGATTGCTCTTGTCTATACTACAGCCAACGATTGTTCATGCAGCTTCTAATTCAGGATTTATAGACTTGGCGAGATTGTGGCTCATGCTTTTAAAAGATTGAATAGTCAGGCTATTCTCATTTCACAAATGAATAAAATATTTGCTTCCTAAAATTCAGTTTGAAATTATATTCTAAACCAAACAAATGAACAAAGTTACGTTTACAAATTTTAAGCATAGAAATGAGGATTTCTAACATAAATTTCAATTAAAATCCAACCCGGGTATGTGTGTGTGTGTGTGTGCGCACTTTGTACTTACTTTTTTTGGTTACATTGCATTCTTTCAACAAATTTTGATTAACCGACAATGTTTTTCAAATTTTTGTCTCCAAATTCCTAACCAGGATAAACTATCTGTCTGATTTCTGAGATATACATCAGGGATCAGTCCACTGTCTTTATAAATTACAATTCATCGACTGTGTTTTCTGTTTCCAATCTCATCAAGATGTATAGTAGCTAGTTGTCCCACATCTGACTAATATCTGTCAACAAATGGAACTGTTAGTATATTTGGAACAAGAAGCTACAATACAGCAATTGTGCCCTTGAAACAAGATTTTAAGAGTCTCTTTTTCAGGTTCTTTATTCCTTGCCTTCTTACTCTCTACTCTCTACCACTCTTTATTCCTTTCTTCAATATTGAGACATACACAGAACATCATTTCAAGAATGGAGAATTTAGTCATGTGCCATGTTTGCACATAGCTTTAATGTGATTGTCTATGATTCCGTAGGCAAACATAAGAACACTGAATTGCACACAAAGTCTGTAGTCATATCATCTGCGGCTACAGATGGAAAACAGCCTGCACAAACAGGAGGTATTGTTAACCAGGTGGATTTCCAGTTTCAATATGTTTGAACAAATTTTTGGGTAACACAGACATTAGCAACTGGGCAATGCTGAAAAGGTGTCAGAAGGCACTATCAACTCCAAGCCTAAACATTTTTCAGAAAATTCAAGAATTATTTGGGAAATCTTATTATATCTGAGCCACCTGTTTGTGTACTTAGCTTATTTTCTCATTTACCACTATAGCAGCATGCACCCATTTTATTAGGTTGCCAACTGCCCCTCCTCTTTGAGTTTGGGATTCCCTGTGACATGACTTGTAATTCAAAGAAACTAAATCCAAATTAACCGGATACCCTCAACGTCTAAAGAACTTAAAATCCAGACAAATTACTATTTATACCATATCCGTTCTTATATCTTATTTGCCTTTATTAAAAAAAAAAAAAACAGACTCTTGTGCATTCAATGCCATGATCAACATTGAGGAGAGGATACATTTTCCTGCAATTGTTCTTCTCCTTCCTGCCCCTCGCCCAATTCTCATATAAAGACCACATGACTCCCGATGCTCTTTGAAAGTGAAGCTCTTCCACTGTGGCCTGGTACATCCATGGCTGCTTTGTACACACAGCCGGATCCCTATTTTTGAGGTGTTCTGCTCTTCCCAGAGCCTCTAACACACAACATTAGGTAGAACACCGGGTTTCAACTTTCACCTTCAGTACCACTTCCTTCCTAAGTGCCTTATTCAGCAGGAAAGGGAAATTGGTGTTTGGGTGTGGAGTTTTCCCCTCAGATTAACATGCTTCTGGCTGCTGGCAAAATTAGCAAAACAGCTTCAAGGATAAAATGGCTTTATTTTCTTTAATGCCACCAGTAGGGGAAATTTTTAACACTAACACCCAGGAAGCAGGCCCCTTTAGGCTTCAGAAGTCACGCGCCTCCTTATATAATACATATAACACTTTACCTCTGAAAATTATTTCTGATGATGACCCGGATATCAAAATTAGGAAACAGCCAGAAAGCATTTCCTTTCTTTTATGTTTTGTGCCAGTTGCCCTCCCTGAGTCCTTTCATTTATCCTGGCAGAGATTTGTCTGTTTGCCTTTAAAAGTTAAATCCACCTTCATCGCACAATGTAGAAAGAAGTGAAATTAAACGGTAGTGTGTTCCAGAGGAGAAAATCTACTTTATTCATCTCTCAGCCCTACTTTAACTTACACTGACCTAATTACAGCCACACCAGGAGAGGCGGAAGAGCTGAAGGAGAGCTTCTGCCACCTAGTGGTCAGTTTCTGGAACTGTGCCCGGAGACCTCCACATTTTTGCTTTATTTTAGAAATGTCTCGCACACAAGTGCAAATGAATGACCTTCTCTAGTCTCTGCGTGAATATTGAGGGTATGCATCACACACTGCCCTGTTCCTTTGGAGATTCAAAATGTAATGGTCTTCTAAAGAACTCTATTTAGAAAAGGCTGAATTAATGGCTCTCAAGATGAACTGTAGCTTGAAAACTATTTCATTAAGACTGCATGCTATTTTATGAAAGTTAAATTGCAAATGATAATGCAAACATTAATACCACTTCAAGCAATATTTTAAATATTATGTTTTGGATTTAATATTTAGGGATGTTAGCACCCTCCCCACTAAATCATTTATCCTTCCTCGTAGCAGCTGCACAATTTAGCTAACTGAATGATTTCTTCAGTGCAGCTCCTGGCTTGTTTATTTGTTTGCTTTTGAGAGTGGTAGTGGACATTTAAGAATGCTTCATTCTCTTTTTCTGGCTTCATTAACGAGTTATTGATCAGTGACTTGAAAGAAAAACTTGGATGAAAAATGTAGTCAACCCTGTATCACCAATGCTAATTAAAACCAGGGAATGGAAGTAAAATGAAAGGCATTCACAATGCCCGAATCTCAGGGTAGCTGATCTTCTCCTTCACCAAAACATTAAGGCAGCAGCCATGAGCTGCTCAGCCTGGCATTACAGCCTGTGTCACTTAGCAAGGAAACGCCCCCATGCAAAAATCCTTTTAGATATAAAGCAAAGTAATTGCCTGTATAGAGAGTGGCTAATTAGTTTTGGAATCATTAGGGTAAGTGATGTGTAGGGTCACATTTACACCCTTTTTAATAAAGCATTCAAGCGATGTGAAAATATTTAGTGTTGTATTAGCACACTTTGCAATGTTGTAACTGCAGATTGCTTATCATATTATATCTGAAGAGAAAATTAGTAAAAAAATTTGCCATTGTTCATAAGGACTCTAAGTACCTATTGTTTTCAAGATTGCATTTGGAGTCCTGGTGATACAAGAAAGTATCTATAGGATTTATGACTCAACAAACCTGTTTTATTTTTTAAAAAACTTAGATTGTATTCAAAATGATATGGTCACTTATTCATCAAATATTAATTGGAGAGTTAAGTATAAGCCATCCCCTGCAATAGGCACAAGGTTTACCTAGCTACAAGCAGACCCCAACATGGCTGGGTTCTGACACAGGTTAATTTGATTTTTTTCCTCATCTCTCTGCACCATGCAGGCTAAAATAAGAAACGATGTGTATGTATTGCACAGTATCTAAAAATCAGCTCACTTACTTCAATTCTTCTAGCCTGTCTTAATTCAGATCCTCTTTATTTTTAGCTTTTCAGGTCAATCTATGCTCAGTTTGTATCTACTGCAATTCAAATTCACTCTTGCCACTTTAGTCAGAATCATGTTGTCCCTAGTTAAAAGTTGGTTTTGATTGATAAATTAAAAAGGCAAACTCAAAACCTTCCAAAATTTGTTAACTGAACTGATTTACCTCATAGCACCCTCTTCCTATACCTAGCTGGGTGCTGACTCTTACACATAATAAGTTGCTTCCTTAGAGAAGGATTTCATAATTCTCTCTCAAAACTGAGCTTTTTCTCTCAAAACACCCTTAGCATGGGATTATGCCATTATCTGCATGATTTCACTTAGTACTTTCTTTCACACCATGCATATCATGTAGGGTGCCTCTCAAAAATGTTGAGGTAACCATCATGTTCATTTTTCAGGTTAACAGTCTGAAGATTAGGAGAGCTCTTTGTCACACAAATAGCTTCACCAAAAATAGATGCCGTGTCATTCAACCTTCTTAATCCAAGCTATTTCTTGAATGCAGTACTGAGGCTAGTGGTTGGTAGCAATCTGGTGGCATCATGAGATGACACCATGGGAAAAACGTTTCTCTGTAACATTTGCTCCTTTCATCTCTGGGGGGTTGCAAAGTCAGTTATTGGAAGATGAGGGGAGGGTGGTGTGGTTTCTACAAGAGAGGTCAGACCAGAAATATTTCATATGTGTTAATAGAAATTTTGAGAATGCCCTCACTTTTCCTTTGGATGAAGAAAAGTTCTGCCTATGAAAACAATAGGTTCAATAGAACAGATAAATATTAAATAACCAATTCATATAATCCCTTTATTTTCAAATACTAATATAGTAGTTACTTGCTTTTATTCAAAGGTATTTCCTGAGCAATTACCATGTACCAGGCCCTCTTGTATGTACTGGTGAGCAACGTGAAGTCATGAAGTTCCTGCATCATTGCTTTTTAGAGGAGGGCAAGATAATGGAAGAAAGCAATTAATGTGTTATATAAAGGTATTTTGTGATGAGTGCTATAAAACATAAAGCAGGGCGAGAATAAGAAGAGGAGGGGTGTGTTATTTCAGATACAGTCATTGGGAAGGCAATAAAGTGAGGGAGGGAGCCACATGGATATCTGTAGAAACAATGGTATAGGCAGAGGGAACAGCATTTGCCAAAGCCATGGGGAAGATGGGATGATGTCTTTAAGGGCCAGTAAGGGCTGGAGCACAATGAACAAGGAACATAGTGGAAAGAGAATGAGTTTAAAAGGTAGAGAGAGGTCCAACTATGAAGGGCCTTTGGATCAGGACTGATTTTTACATTAGGGGCAGTAGCCACAGTGCCTAGGGCCCACAGTGATTTAGAGGTCCACAAAAATCTTTTAATTTCTTTTAATCAGAAGACAAAAATGAATTTTTAAATCAAAGTTTTTAATATATGCTATTAATATATTTCTCTCTATACCAAGGCAGTTGTGAAATATAATGTTTAATATATGTTATGGAGGAAGAAACCCACAGAGGCAAAATTGCCTAAGATTTACAAGTGTCACAATGTGCCTTTGCTTTGAATCTTAAACTAAAGAGTGACAAGGATGTCAATGGAAATTATAATCAGGTATAGTTTGAGAAGAGAGGAGACTTCACCTGAGAATTCGGAAGAAAGGGAGGATCCAGCAAAGGAAACTAAGATGGAGTAGTGCGTGGACGGAGGGGAAAAGAAAGTCTCTTCAATCCTGGGAACCAAGAGAATAAAATGTTGCAAGAATGAGGCCTTAATTTTCTTGGATGCCAATGCAACATCAGCTCGTTCCCTTTTTTGCCTTTGGTTTAAGTCTAGAAACAGAGGAAGTCTGGTGTAAACAGTCCAGGCAACTTTCTCCCTAATTGCTAACTAATACACGTCCTTTCCCTCCCCCCAAAATTATTTGTCCTTGCTAAGCTTCTGGATTTTCATTGATACTCTCTAGATGCTATCTTTTGGTGGAAAATACTTGGATTATATTAGAAAAAAAATTGCCAAATAAGATCAGGCATTATCATTTTTTAATAAGAAAATTATTCACTCAAAGCAGCGGTCCCCAATCTTTTTGGCACCAGGGACCAGTTTCATAGAAAACAATTTTTCCATGGCCTGGAGGAATGGGGGGATGGTTTTGGGATGACTCAAGCTCATTACATTTATTGTGCAGTAAAACCTCTCTGCTAACCTGTATTTGCAGTGGCTCCCCAGTGCTAGGCATCACCGCCTCAGCTCCACCTCAGATCATCAGGCATAAGGAGCACACAACCTAGATCCCTCACATGTGCAATTTAGTAGGGGTTGCATTCTTTTGAGAATCTAATGCCCCCACTGATCTGACAGGACATGGAGCTTATGCAGTGATGCGAGCGATAGGGAGCAGCTGTAAATACAGATGAAGCTTTGCTTCGTTCACCACCTGCTCACCTCCTGCCGCGTGGGCTGGTTCCTAACAGGCCACATACCGGTACCGGTCTACTGCCTGGGGTTTGGGGACCACAGACTTAAAGTATATAGTATTACTTAATATGGGAACAATTGAAAGTCAATTATAAAATCCACAAATTTCTTAAATACCATTGTCATTGATTTTAAAAATTTGTTAGTTCTATTTTCATTTAATGTGATTTATGTTATTTGCTAAAATTCTTGATTTTGATTTTGCTTTATTTCATGATATATCTATGTCACATAAACTTAAATTGTCTTTATTTCTGCCATCAGGTTCTTTGTTGAGGAAAATGATAATATTAGTATATTCTTCATACAGTTTTTCCAAAAAAACAGTAAAATATTACCAAAAACAACAACAATGCCTGGCATACAGGAACTGCTCAATAGTTTCTATCTTCTACTTTTTATATTTTTCTATTTATTGTTTATTTCAACAAATGATCTATCATCTATGTGTATATATGTCTGTGTGTGTGTGTGTGTATGTGTGTGTGAATGTGTAACATACAGTTATAGGATAGGCTCTGTTCTAGTCTCTTAAGACTATATCAGTGAATATACCAATACAAAAATCTGTCTTTGATAGAACTTAAATGTTGGAAGAGTGGACAGTAAATGTCAAATAGAACAGTGCAAGGAAAATTGCAAGAGCTAGGTACAAGTTATTGCAAACTTTGATAGATATTTTTGCCTTGTTTGAATTATTTAAGGGATTGAGACCTGTAGAAATCTGGGGAAAAGCACTGCAGACATAACGCACTGTCAGTGGGTGTTAGGAAGACACAAGGCTGAAAGTGAGTGAGAAAGAAAGTAGTAGACATTGAAGGAAGAGCATTAACATGTTCTTTATCATATAGGGTCTTACTAGCTTTTATAAAAACATTGGCTTATATTCTTAGGGAATTCGAGTACCCTTGGAAGATTTTGAGCAACGGGTGACATTGTCCTGCTAAAACAAGATCATTGAGGCTCCTGTGTTGAGAATTGACATTTTGTGAGCAAAAATTTGGAAGCTACGGAGGAAATACAAGTAAGGTATTATAATGGCTTGAACTGAGTTGGTAGCATGAGAAATAGTTGAATTCGAGCTATATTTGATGATCCATTGGTATTTCCCTAACAACTGTATGTGAAATGTAGAAAGAAGACAGAAGTGAAGGAGATGACTCCAAGGGTTTTGATCTTTAAAACTGGAAGGGGGAAGTTTTCATTCATGGTAGAGGGGAAGATTGAGCAAATTTGGGGGAAAGATCTTCTTGGGATATATACATTGAGATGTCTATTTGAAATGCAAATGGAGAGGATGAGTAAGCAGTTCTATATTGAACCTATGATTTAGGTGGAGAGATTTGGAGATATTTTTTGAGTTTTCATAATACAAATGGTATTTCAAGTTATGAGACTTCACGACTTCACCAAGGTGCAATATAGATAGCAAAAAACAGAGTTTTAAAGATATTTGCAATTCTGGAGCATTCCATCATTAAGCAATAAGGAAGAAGAGGGGGGATCTGCAGAGAACACTGAAAAGTGTGGCCACAAAGATAGTCAGAAAAGAAGAGTGTTATTTTGGAAGCCAATCAAAAGGTTACAGTAGGGAGGAGGATTCAGCGTGGCAATGCTGCTTATAATTAAGAACTGACCGTTGGATTTATCAATGTGGAGATCGTTAATGACCTTGACAAGAGTAATACTATAGGGTGTCTGGAAGAAAGCATGATTGAAGTGAGTTCAAGAGAGAGTAGGAGGAAAGGAAGTGAAGAAGGTAAATATACAGTGGAACCAAATAAAACAGTATAAAGCATTCATTATCATTTATGTTCATGTAATTGAAAATATTTGACAAATCAGTCACGATTATTATGAACCTCAAGACAAAGCATAGTGAATTCCTGAGCTTCCTAAGAATTAACCTGATAATGAATTAACAGAATTTAAAGGTATGCAAAATATCTCTATCTTGGAAAATACTTGTATTATTATTATCGGTGAAACAAATAATGAGAGTTAAATGTAAGAATTTCTTATAACTGAAGGGATATGTATAACTAACAAATACCCAGGAAGAAGTGCTCTGAAGCCACTAAGCCCGTATAACATCAAGTCAAAGGTCATGTTCATATGATCAACATGCACCCCTTGCTACTTTCAGAATCAACAATGCTTGTATTAATATATCCCTCTCATAGCTACAGCTCAGATTTTTTTTAATATTCTTCAAACTTAACAATTATGTACAGTTTAGTTATAGATTTTCAACAGTGGCCTTTTGTAGAGGAATCACCAGTGAATAGATTATGTACACAAAAGTGTCTTATAACTTGCAAGGTAAGTACTATTAAAATGAGAAAAATATACAGTGTACATATTCTCTTCTAAAGAAAACAATTGAGCTCCAAAAATAATGTAATACAAATAATTTAATATGCTTTCAGTTTGTAAATTGACAGAGGTTTAATAAAATTCACTATGTTAAAGGACAAGAGGCAAAACCAAACAAATTTAGACCTTGATTGATCATTTACCTGGGATCATGATCCTTAGAAGGTCTCTTGTCTTCAATGTCTCTACTTAACAGAACACAATTCCTAACTAACAAGAGGAGAATTTTCTGCAGGAAGAATAAATATTCAATTTTAGAAGCATTTCACAAACTATAAGTATAAATAATAAAAGCACAGATTATGTATCAAACTCTACTAGGTCTAAAGTATTGAGGCCAAATGAAAAAAGACAGAAATAGTCAATAAAATCACAGAAGACCATTGCAATGAAAAGCAGGCCTGTGATATCAGGATCTGTCTTCCAAAGCATGGTAGCTTGGAAGAACCCTCTCCGTGTAGTTCAGACAAGTTTGCCTAGAAACAGATTAATTCATGATCTTACTGTGAACTGTCATTTAGATTTTAGCCAGATACTTTATAGATTCTTTAAGTTAACTCTATTTTGGAGCATGAAGTTGAATCTAGCAAGGGAATATGAAGATTTCATGAGTATCTTATCTTTAAAGCAAGAAAACTTTGTACCGAAGAGCAGAGCATTTGAAGATGTGACTTCCCGGTCTTTGCCCTGTAGAAGGATGAAGTCCTTTTTCAAATCTTTTCATTTAGTCTTAAAGTCTACAAAGGTAGAGTTTAGTATTTCACCTATATGGAAAAAAATATGTGTCTACCATAAGGTTTTTATGAGTTATAAATAGACTCCATTGAAATAAATTTTAACATTAGCATACTTTCTTTGCAGGATGGTCTAAAATACACACATACATGCCTGCACACACACATTTAAAAAAAGAAATAAAATAGAACATTTGTTTTGTATTAAAAATTCATTAGTATATTCCAGGGAATAAAATATATTCATAAGAAGTTTTAAATATTTAATGTGAAATATTTTACTAGCAAATAAATTCATTAAAGGAGTAATCTTAAATTGATGTTTTTTCTTTTAATAAATATGCCATATTTAATTATCCCAACCTAAACAGTATAGAAGGTAGTGAACATTAAATCCACTGTAATATTATTTTTATGTTGTATTACCTTTATTGATATCAATTTAATTAAAGTATGCATTGGCAAGGTACAAAATGACTTAATTATTTAAAACAATACTTTACTTAATCACTGCCAAACCTAAAAATTAAGCACCACCAAACGACTTACTCTTTAGTTACTTACAAAACCACTGCATAGAAATAAATTAGGAAAAACCATAATTAGTGCATTTTGAATTGTTCTTTATCCAATAAATAGAAAATTAAAATCAACCTTTCGGAAAATGTTCAATTTTTAGCTAGACAAAGAAAGAATAAACTTCTAAATGGGTGTCTAAGGAAACTATTTTCCACAATTCTATCTAGGTTTCATATATTAATGATAAACTTTTATTGAACTACTGTATGTACATAGTTTTGCCTTTTGTTTGATTTGCTTTTAATTAGAAACAAAAATTGGAGCACTGAGACACATTTTTTGTAGGTGAGATTCATGTATATATATTTTTATTTTTGTATATCTTATTCATAGTTGAGTCCCTGGAAAAGAGTAAGCATTAAATATTTATTGAGTATGTGTATGATTGAATGGATAAATGGCTTGAAAAATGAATGAATGAATGAATGAAATATCTCTTCCTCTTCTGTTTTAAAAATAAAGACATTTAGGCTTATGACATGAAGTAAAGAATCATTAATGGAAACACTGAAGATCCTATTACCAAGCTAAGGACTCTTCACTACAGCAGATCTTTTCCGAGTTATCAGTGAAAATACCATGTAAGAAAGAGTAAGAGTAATATACAAGGGACTGACAGTTGCTATAGAGGAACAAGGTGATAGTAAGTTAAATCTTAATTTATGCTTAGACACTGACTAAAATGAGCTATGAGACAGGCAGGTCATGAATGAAATAATTACTAGATTAATATGGTAGATGAAGAGACCAAGAGAAAGAAAACAGTATTTTATATGCCTCACAAGTGAAATCTTACTTTTTTTTTTACTAACAGTCAATTCTCTTTTATTTTTTTTAATTATTTTTTATTTCAGCATATTATGGGGTTACAAATGTTTAGGTTACATATATTGTCCTTACCCCACCTGAGTCAGAGCTTCAAGCGTGTCCATCTCCCAGAGGGTGTGCACTGCACCGGTTACGTGTGTATATACCCATCCTCTCCTCCCCCTCCCATCTGCCCGACACACAATGAATGTTATTAATATATATGCACTTAAGTGTGGATCTGTTAATACCAATTTGATGGTGAGTACATGTGGTGCTTGTTTTTCCATTCTTGGGATATTTCACTTAGTAGAATGAGTTCCAGCTCTATCCAGGATAATACAAGAGGTGCTAGATCACCATTGATTTTTGTGGCTGAGTAGAACTCCATGGTGTACATATACCACATTTTATTAATCCACTCATGTATTGATGGGCACTTGCGTTGTTTTCACATCTTTGCAATTGTGAACTGCACTGCTATAAACATTCTAGTGCAGATGTCTTCTTTATAGAATGTGTTTTGTTCTTTTGGGTAGATGCCCAGTAATGGGATTCCTGGATCAAATGATAGTTCTACTTGTAGCTCTTTGAGGTATCTCCATGTTGCTTTCCACAGAGGTTGGACTAGTTTGCAGTCCCACCAGCAGTGTATGAGTGTTCCTATCTCTCTGCATCCATGCCAACATTTATTGTTTTGTGACTTTTTGATAAAGGCCATTCTCACTGGAGTTAAGTGATATCTCATTGTGGTTTTGATTTGCATTTCCCTGATGATTAGAGATGTTGAGCATTTTTTCATGGTTTTTTAGCCTCTGGGAGATGGGAGATGGCACACCCTCTGGGAGATGGACACGCTTGAAGCTCTGACTCAGGTGGGGTAAGGACAATATATGTAACCTAAACATTTGTATCCCCATAATATGCTGAAATAAAAAATAATTAAAAAAAAATAAAAGAGAATTGACTGTTAGTAAATAAATGGTTTTTTAGCCGTTAATCTATCTTCTTTGGAAAAGTTTCTGTTCATGTCCTTTGCCCACTTTTTGATAGGGTTGTTTGATTTTTTCTTGCTAATTTTCCTGAGTTCTATATAGATTCTAGTTATCAGCCCTTTATCAGACATGTAACATGAGAATATTTTCTCCCATTCTGTAGGTTGTCTGTTTGACCTCCTGATAGTTTCCTTGGCTGTGCAGAATCTTTTTAATTTGATCAGGTCCTATTTATTTCTTTTTGTTGTTGCCGTGATTGCCTTTTGGGTCTTCTTCATAAATTCTTTGCCTAGGCCAATGTCTATAAGAGTTTTTCCAACATTTTCTTCTAGAATTCTTATAGTTTCAGAAAAATCTAAAAATTCTGGTGACCAAGTGGATAAATTAAAAAAGAGTGCTAAGAAATCAAAAGAAACCCAAGAATTATTTGTGTGAGTGCTATGGTGAATGTTTTATATGTTGAAATCTAGTCTCCAGTGTGGTGACATTAAGAGATGGGGCCTTTGTGAGGTGATTAGGTCATGAGGACTCTGCGCTAATGAATAGGATTAGTGCCCATATGAAAGAGGCTCAAGGGAGCTTGCTTGCCCCTTCCACCATGTTAGGATACATTGAAGGTGCCATCCATGAAGCAGGGAGCAGGCTTTCACCAGGCATCAAATCTGCTGGGACCTTTATCTTGGACTTCCCAGCCACCAGAGCTGTGAGCAATAAATCTCTGATGTTTATAAATTACTCAGTCTGTTAGAGTAAGAAGTCAGTTAGGTACAAGCAAGGGAGGAGGAAAGAGAAAAGTTAGTCAACTGGCTGGCACAAATAGTCCATGAACAAACAGACATGAAGAGAAGAAAAGAGCCATTAATTTCCCTGCATTGCACAGGTACAAAGAGACATTTCCCCATTATATGTGAATACCAACAGAGTGAACTCTGGCTACCCAGGCTTCTTTGATTTCAACAAATAAAAATAGCAACTGCTCAGGCTTTGGCACAGTTGCTCCTTTGGAGCCTGCCAGCTGTCTTTCTTGAGATGGTACTTTCGCTTCTGCACAAGCCTTTCCTAAGCCTGTCCACTTTCACTCAATAAACTTGCCACTATCGCTCAGTTGTATGTGTGTCCTGAAATTCCTTTCTATGGCATTAGCAAGAGCCTTTATCCTGATGACAAATCTAAGGTATTTTGTCAGAGAACCCGAAACAGACTAGGACAATGAAGTACTTGAAGAATAATATTTCCATATTGATTGAAGAAGGAAAGAGGTAACATTTTGAGGAAAATATGATGATTCCAAGTTTAAGAATACTAAGCTTTGAAGACAGTGAAGACAACAAAACAAACATGTCTTGGAGGAATTAAAATGCACAAGATTTTTTTTTTTAATGTTAAAATGGTAAGTCTGGTAATGAAACATTAGTCTTTATCTATGTTGAAGAACTGTTTGAAGTACTCATGTGAATGAATGAATGAATAATATGCAGACTTTCTTTTTTGTTGCTCAAGATCTCTTTTATCTTTGGGCCTTTATATTGCTCTATCATCTGCATAGAATGTTCCAGCTCATATCTCCTTTGCTGGCATCTTTTAACTATCAACTGAAACATCATCTCCTCAGAGTGGCCTTTGTTGAACTAGTACTAATTGCAAAGCACCATTTTATGCATTTTTCATACATTAACTCATTTAATCCTGATTAAAACCCTATGAACTAGGTAATGCCATAATTTTATTTTACTTAAAGGGTAAAAAGGAGACAAAGTATAAGAAGTTTGTAATAGCAGATAGAAAGTGGTAAACTCAGTCACTGAGAAAAATAAGTCTTGAACCAAGGGAGTTTGCGTCTTAAAGCATGTTCTTAACCACCAGTTTATGCTGCTGAAGTCTTCGGTCACCCTTATCTGTAATATCTTAGAATGCATAACCCTCTGAAATTATGTTACTCATTTATTTCCTAGTAGATTTTCTTCTCTTTTAGAGAGATTCTATTTATAAAGATGAAATGTCAAACATCTATACTTTCAATGTGAGCATGAAATTTAAAAAGCTTGCACAAGCCGAGCAGGCAAGTTGAAAGTTGACTTAGATTGTATTAACTTATATATTCATACCCTTCATATCATGTGATTTTGCAGTACCTCCTGCTAAAGAAGTGGAATGTATTTCCCCATCCCTTAGTTTTGTGGTCAGCTGGGCAACATAATTTGGCCAATGGGACATTAAGGGTGGTAACTTGACAAGAGGCTGGAAAAGCATGCATGCAACACGTCTGCATTCACCATGAGAAAAACATGGCTAGCTCACTGGTTCCAGGGACAGATACAGCCGAGATGAGCCTAATTCCCAGCTTATCTGCAAAATCAGGAACTGAGTAATGGTTATCATTTTATGTCACTGAGCTTTTGTGGGTGTTTGTAACACAGCACCTTTTTATAGCAAGAGCTGATTGATACAGAAATTGGTACCAGAAAAGGGTACTAACATTATAAAAACCTGAATTGTCTGGCATTGCCTTTGCAGCAAGCAGCAGCTCCGAGGAAACAGTTACAAGAGGTTGGGAAAATGCCAAGGGAACTGTTTTAGGAGGATGAAAAATTGGAGACATGTGTTTTGTAGTGATGAAATATTTGGTAAAACTCTCACGTGAGGTTATTTAGAAGATTAAAATGTACCTAATGAATTTTTAGAATTGAAAAAGAAGACCTCCAGAGAAAATAAAATGTTGACAGCTTGGGCTTTGCCCTTTTAGCTGCAGAAAGTAAAAACTAAAAGAAGAGATGAGCTCACAGAAGACTTTGTAAGCAGAATTTAGAACATATACACAGTCCAGAACTTGCTGGGTTGGAAAATAACAACTTTTCAAATTTCTAACATCTCTAATCAGCAAAATGTTTTCAAAATAAGATACATACAAGGTCAAGAGCCTTCCTTCAGTATGATGTTCATGTAGGATAATAAAACATGCAGATAGCCCTGTCGGGTGCAAAAATATATTTTTCAAGTTTCCTTCTAACTGTTCATATAATACTTCCAAAATAATATATCTATGAAATTTTCAAACACTCTCACTTTTCTTTAAAAATAGAGCATTGTAACTTCAAATTTAAAAAATTACCCTTAAAGTTCTTTACATTTTCAATAAAATTAACTGAAAAATTTACAGTTATACACTG
Organism: Varecia variegata; assembly: GCA_028533085.1. Classification (NCBI taxonomy): domain Eukaryota; kingdom Metazoa; phylum Chordata; class Mammalia; order Primates; family Lemuridae; genus Varecia; species Varecia variegata. The sequence goes on along the minus strand of CM052441.1, from coordinate 18,716,321 downwards.
TTAAATTAGCTAAGCTTTATTTCTTTAATAATGAATGATAATGGGTTAAGAAAGCAACTGTCCAAGTCATGTATTAATAACAAATTCAGATAAATAAAAAAACTAATTTCTACAAGAATTTAACCATAATTTGTAAGAGATCAGGTGATAAGTTTCTCCATTTATTAAATGGAGACAATAATATTATCTATTTTATAGGACTGTTGTAAAGGTTAAATGAGGGAATTAAATGAGAGAAAGCCACGCAGTGCTTAAAGCAGTGGCTGGTATAGAAAAGCCATTTAAAAGCTATCATTATTATGATGATGGTGTGATCATTATATATTGCCTACTAAATATTCTTTAATCATTAAGAAAGAGTAAAAGATTAATAACAGGATCAATGGATATTTAGTATGGTGAAAATATCTTGAAATTTAAAATCTATCATTTTGTATTTGAATCCTAGCTGTGTTACTTACCAGTGAACAAGTGATGCTATTCACTTGCTATGTGAATATGCATGAAATCATTTAACTATCGTGCACTGTTCAGTCCCTTTAACCATAAGTGAAGATAATTATTATGATGATGACATTTTTGCCTTATGTTAGAGTTCTTTTGATTTCAAAATCAAAAAACAATACACACCCATATACTTATTATGTAGAATTAGCAAATATATTAATGTCTTGACGGATCTGTTTATGTTTTTTTTTTCTTTTAAATGGAATGTTATACACACCCTTTAACCACCCAGTGCTCCTCTTCTCCTCCAAACCACTTTGCTATATAGAGGTGAGCACTGCTTGGAAATTGCCACATTTCTTCCCTGTCCATTTACTATATAAATAATGTGGTGTGTCATTTCATATACTTTACAAGCACATAAATGACATCATATTATACATGATTTACCAAACAATTTGTTATCGAATTTACACTTACTGATAAATATAGTTCACATATTTTAATATTCATGAATTTTAAGAACAGTTTATTATTGTTATTATTTCCAAACATTCATAAGCATTATACTAGTTATGTGCAATATAAGATCAATTCTTTTGGCATTTTTATGATAGATGTCTATTATAACCTAATAAGTAATTAATTTTGGGAAATGATCCTGTGTCTTTGAAGAGAATTGTACTCTAAATATGAGTTGCAGGCTACAAAGAGACAAGCTATTTTCTTGGTATTCAGAAAGCTTTATATCCACAGTCTTTGCAATCTATTCTAAAGAAATTAGGAGTTATTGTCATATAATGTTTGCAAAGGCTTCTGCTTTCATCTGTTATTCCTTGTATTTGGTAAACTTTTATTTGAAATATTTTGAGTCTCTACTATTAGGTACATGAAGGTCAAGGATTACTTCATATTTCTCATATATAATGTATTTTAGCATCAAGTAATGATCCTAATGGCCAATTAACATCAGTTTGTCTGATTTTAATATTGCTATAACAGCTTTATTTGTTTGCTATTGCCCTTCTGGTGGTGATTTTTATTATTATTATAATCATCTTAGAATATCTATTGCCTGCTTTCACTTTCAGTTTGTGACATGTTTTAGGTGTCTCTCCCTCTTTCAAATCTATTCTTAAAGACATTTTTCAGCATGTGACTTTAAATATATAGATTGCTGTATGTGTGAATTACTCTCCACCATCTTATTACTTGTTTTGTATTTACTTTCCTTATCTATTTGTTCATTGAATTTAAGTTTTTTTCTTCCCACCTCCAACACATACACACCCATACACTTTTTTAAAAAATTCTAATTTTCCCCCAATTAATAGAATGGAAGTTGTGCATTCCTTTTATTATATTTAACAAAATACAGATATATACTGAATATGCATAGCTTTTAAAAGAACTTTAATATTGCTTTTTTCTTGTTATTGTATTTGAGAATCTGAGAATCTCTGTTAACATGCAAGTTTTGTCCACTTACAGCTTTTGTTCCTCTCTTCTAGAAAATTATAAGGTGCTTTAAAATTTTTAAGTTAAATCACATTAATTTTCCATATTGTTGCAATATAATATTTTAATGCTAATGCTATTAAAACCTAATTGTTATTAGATTTATCAAGATATGTGTTTACCATTGCATTATCTATACCATTTTTTTCCTGTGTTTTTTTTAAATAAATATATCTAAAACTAGTTCCTCGATAGAAATCTCTTGGTGGTGATTTCTTTCTATGTATTAAGCTATCTTTATTTTACACTCATTTTGGCCAATAATGAGCAACATATAGATTTCTAGGTTGATAATTGTTTTCCCCTCATATTTTATATGGATCATTTCTGTCTTCTAACCTATATATCTTTCTGATTAGACATCTGGTGAGTTTGTAATTCCTGTGTAGACAATCTCCTTTTACTCTGTGGTTGATTTTGAAGTTTACTTTTCACTTTTTGGCACTCACTCTGATATTTGTAGAGATAGATCATGTCTACTCATCCTGATAAACACTATGCTTCTTAAATCTAAACAATTCTATTTTCTTTTTAATTTTGAACAAATTGCCTTTCTCTGTGAATATTACCTCTTTCCTTTATTTCTAATTTTATCTTTTGCACTCATATTAGAGATAAAATTTGGTAATTAACTGCTCTTTCATTTCTTCTCCTTATCTATTTTATATACTTTCCTCATATTCACATGAAACTTCAAATTTTCTATTTTTAGCTATATTTAATATTATTTGACTATTCAACTATCCACCCATTGTTTAATATTGATTACATATAATATCAATTACATATCAATTACAAATACCTCTACAGATATAGGTATATGGATATGGGTACATAGAGGTACAGATATAAATAGAAATGTATATAGAGATATAAGTATTTCCTAGAATATTTATATAGTTTTTATCAAATACTTTTACTCTTTTTGTTCCTATAATTTTATTCCTTTCACTGTAATTTTCTTATTTTTATTATATCTTCACCATAATTCTATTCTTTTTTAAATTCCTTTAATTATCTTATACACACTATTTTAATATTTTTGTAAATTGTTCCATTGTATCACTTTTGGAATCGCTAATTCTTTTGTTTGTAATCTGTATTGACTTCTCCCTAGAGTGAATTTTTAACTCCTGTGATTGCAAAGCTTTAAAGGTGAGCTCTTTCTTAGGGAATGCTTAGTTTGGGTTTGTTTATTTCTCTGAGTCCTCGATAAACTTCTTTGTGGGAATGCTTCTACAGAGTGGTTTAAGTTGGTTTCCATGGGCATACCAGACCTTTTGCTGAAATTGTTTTTATTTTAATAATAATTTAGAGTCATGGGATTACTGCACATTTTGGATAATATAGTATAAACTTGGACATTTGGATCCTACATCTCCACCTGTCTTGCAGCATGCCCTGCCCTGAGTCCCCAAACCTCTCCTCTCAGAGTCCTGGGAAGACAATCTGACTTTTCATTGTTTCCCTGTGTTGAGTGAAGTCTACTTAGTTATTTTCCTTTAATGCTTGACAGTCCTTTACTTAGAGGTTGCAGTTTCAAGTCTTAAGGGATAAGACTGCATACATGTTTCCTTATTAAAAATCCAGTCTCTTGCTGGTAGGGTAATTTCAATTTTACTCTGTTATCCAGGTCACTTCTAAATTAAGTATTGAGTTTTCCATTCCCACTTTGAGTTCATTCTAAGATTTTTTGAGTTCATATCTAGGTTTTTTTTCACTCTTAAATGCAACTCTGATTTTAAAATGGTGAGTTATGTTTTGCCCAGAATTTCTGTATATTTCAAGCAAGAAGTTTTTGATCAAGTTAGTCATAAATGTTGCTAGAAGCCATTCCCATATAGTTTTTTTGCTTTGTCAATTACTATTATGAGCAATAGCTACGTAAGCAAGATCAAAAGCAGTGGAATTATTATACACCAGGGGGAGATTTCAATGCTTTTGCAAAATGGAATGTGAGGATGGATACATGTCTAAATATGACTGAGGGAATGGACTTGAGCCCATCAAGACTTTTCTATTTTTATAACACCATGACTCTAAGAATTCACTTGACTGTTGAACCCATAAAAAAGAAATAAATTGAGACATAGCAACACAAAACGTATTTTTCCTTCAAGCTTTTATAAAATTCTAAAATGAAATTATTATAGAAAGGAACCTTAAAACATTTCTTCTCCAATGTCCTAATTTAACAGGTAAAGAAATCCACAAAACATGAGTAAACCATAGTGTCAGATTCTGGTCTAGAAACTGATCTTCTTTACCAGCATCCTTTACAGCTTGTTACTCTCTAAATCTATTCAGAAACCTTTAAAGTTTTTAGGAGCAACAATATTCCAATCCACTCAGGAGGCAACTTTCAATTTGGGTAAATTTATTGAAAATTAGATTCTATCTATTCACTGCTAATGTTTTTCCATATATACAAAGCAATTAATAAACAAAATATGTCTATACTTCCCAAGGTGATCTACAGATTCAATGCAATCCCTATTAAGTTATCAACATCATTTTTCACAGATATAGAAAAAATAATTTTACACTTTGTATGGAAACAGAGAAGACCCCGTTTAGCAAGAGCAATTTTAAGCAATAAAAACAAAATGGGAGGTATTAATTTGCCAGACTTCAAACTATACTACAAGGCTGTGATTATTAAAACCGCTTGGTATTGGCACAAGTGCAGGGACACAGACCAGTGGAACAGAACAGAAAATCCAAATATAAAACCATCCTCATATAGCCATCTAATCT
>CM052441.1:18683829-18711099 GCA_028533085.1 Varecia variegata | reverse complement strand
TTTTCTTAATATAAATGTTTTCCCTACATTAATACCCCATTTAGGTTGTTCAAAGCAAAAATCTAGAAGTAATTTTTTATCATTCTTTTTCTCTCACTACCAAAATAAACACATCTATAATTTGCCTGCTTTCCCATATGTCAGTTACTCTACCCTGTTCTAAGCTTCCATTATCGCTTATGTGCACTTCTGCAATAGCCTTCCAGCTTCTCTCTTTGCCTTCTCTTTATGTTTTTAAGATCTGGCTGAGACTTTTCAATGGCTTCCTAGGATGTTTGGAAGAAAATTCAAAATCCCTACATTAGCCTTTAAGTATCTACAGGTATTCAGCATCTTATGGATCCCCCATTATAAATCTTGCCTACCTTTTATTTTCTCATTTCACCATCCCTTTACCTCACTATGATTCCAACTCACAACTCATTGTTCTTTCTATTCCTGCTCAATAATAACCTTGTTCTCATCTTAAAACTCTTTCACTGGCTATCTGATCTTGTCATCCAGTTCTTTACTCAAATGTCACACCTTTGCAAGAACTTTCCTGCTATCTAATCTAAAATAGCTTCTACCCAACCCTATTCATTCACTTTTACTTTACCCTTATTAATCTTATCCAAATCACTTATAATTTTTGAAGTATCTTCCTCATTAAGTTATTCTCTCTAGTAGAATGAAGTTCCAGGAGAATGGAAATATCTCCTGTTATCTTTACCCTTTACCAGATAGAGCCATTCAGTAAAACTATATTTTCAGTTGCAAAACCCAGCACATATCCATTTGTCTAACTATATACACATATATATATGTATACCTATTCATCTATCTATATAATTTAAGTAATAAAAATATGTAAGTTTAATAAGCAATGAATTTTTTACACATATTACATAAGGTAATTATCACAAAATTCTATGAAGTAGTAGGGCAATGCTGTTACTAATGATTTTGCAAATGAGAAAACCAAGGCTATTGAAAAAATATATGATTATCAAATTCACATAGATATAGAAGTGGACCTGATACTTAAACTCAATACTCCTGATACTAAATGTTGCATTAGTTTTATTATCTTATTATAATGTATGCCATAGAAATAAGATTTTATATTAAGTTAGTTTTCAATATATTTAAAATATCCATTGATAATAAGGTAGAAATGATAAAAAATTTTAGTAAACGAAATTATTTTACAGAAGATTTTAATTAGCTTAGCACTTGTTAAATTATCAAAGGATTCACGATTTTGGTTGAGATAGGACTTTAAAAATGAATATGTTCATGAGATATGATTTTAAATTCACTAAAACAGAATCTATAGCATAGAAATGACTAGTTCAATAACAAAACAACAAATGAAACATTTAAGGGTAAGAAAAGCTAATCCCAATTGTCATAATAATTTTCATATGGCCATAAAAATGCAAGCACCAAAATACCAAATATGTTAAAATAATCAGATACGAATCTATAGCAAATGCAGTTTACTACCACAACCTCTTTGAGGATGCAGGCTTAGAAACCAGTCTAAGCAAGTGTATAGACTCAGTAACATTGATAGTTTAAGGTTTTGGGTTTGGTTCCCTAATCTTTATCTCCCTTTGAATATATTTTCCATTTGATCATAGTCTGAAAATAAACTGAAACACACTGTTGTCTCTCACACACACACACACACACACACACACACACACACACACACACATACAACTGGAGAGACATAATATCAGAAGCAAAGCCTTGAATAATGACCATAAATTCAATAACTTGCTAGATTCATTTGTCCTAAAATGAATGACATTATATTAGGTACATTATAGAGATAACTTTTACCATAATGAAATTTAGTTGTTAAGATTTTGGCCAGAAAATATAAAAAGAGAGAGAGCAATAAAAAGAAGGAAAAAAATGGAATATAAGTTGCTGTCTAGTGCATCACTCCAGTGCTCTAAATGCCACTTTTGAGGCTTAAAATCTGTAACATGGTTTCTTAAACTGAGAATTTATTTCATGGATATTAACAAAAGCTGGTACATCTGGTTCTAAATTTTATGAAAAACAATGCACAAGAAGGTAGACAGGAGGTATATCATACCTTGGCTTTTGGCAATTTCGTGTTACTGGAAATTAAACTGGACCACAGTTGGAAAGTGATCATTGTCTGTATTTGATTGCTCAGTGCAATGCTAATGTGTAGGCAGTGGATGGTTAAATTTACATTTGTCCTTTGGTACTCAGGAAAGGGAAATTTGGATGCTGAGCAAGACAATCAGAGGGCTGATGTCCCAGTTTAAAGCCAGATGAATGTTGGGTAAAACTGTAAAAATAGAAACAGCCTTAGGACAATAATGAAAGCATCCAACATAGTCTCTCAAGGTGACTAGGATCTCTATTTCTAAAAACAGGATCCTATGAGAGAAGAATGATGCTAAATGAGCTACGTGGATGAGTGGATAAGGAATTTGTCTCTCATGCTTGTGACTCATTCAGGTTTTTTTTAAATTTCAAAGGGGACAACAGGCATCAGTTAACCTTTACTGGCAATACAAGGTTATCGATAATAAATAGCCACAGTACAGTCAATTATTAGAATTCTAAGTAACAAAGACTGAACAAAACATTATATAGCCACTAGTGGAAATTATATTGATCAAAATTACAGAAAACATTGGAAGTTATATTTTAATATTTGTCTTCCAAAGTTCCATAAACCACCACATTCCTTTTCTTTTTCAATTCTTGTTCTTGTTCATTTGTCCTCTAAATAATCTTAATGTTATTAATGTATCAACTTAGGTAGTACTGTAATTTTTTAAAAAGACAATTAATGAACACAATCAAAAAATGTAATGAAGCTCATAGATGTAAGGAGCTGTAAATAGTTCAGGTCCTATCCTTATAATAAGAAAAACTTGGAGAAACTGCAAATTAATGGTATTTTTCAAATCTCCCAGAGAATTGAGGTCTCAGGGCAACCAAGTGGCCATAAATCTAGAAAAAGACAGCTGCTTGCAGGGAGAAAGAGGACCTGAACATTTGCTCAAATAGAGCAAACATCACTAGATCCATGTAAGTAAATAAGATACAGGTGATTTTTTTTTAATTATTAAACATTGAGTATGAAGCCTCCATAGGCCACAGATAGAAGAGGTTCTGCATATTCTTGCAGCCCTTTTCCCCATGGAGCCCCACTAGGTCGTCAGAGGGAATATGAGGGAGAATTTTTTGAGAGCTTTCCTCATGGTATTAGTTGAAGGAAGAAACAGCAATCACTGCCAATACCAACACAAACCTGTCTCCCTGTTTCTCCTATAGAGCATGTGCCTTCACCTGAAGGGGAAAGAACATTTTAAAAAAGAAATGTTGCCTTAGGGCACAAGAACAAGCCACTTGTAGTGGAGGAAGGAAAGTGAAAATAAATCACCTACTTGGGGGAGGGGCAGGAATATTTACTGTGCCTAGCACTACAGCAAGAGAAGGGACTGCGTAAATGTTCCGAAATCCAGAGACACAGGGCCTGACTTACACCAAGGCTTATTCAGAACATAGTAGTACACTCTCCACCAACCCTCACCATTAGGCTAACAGTATTGGATTAAATAAAAATAGCAAAATATAGCTAGGAGAGCTAAAAGAGACAGATTTTCTCTAGGGAAAATGGAAGACCCAATTTAAGAAGGAAGCAGTCATTGACAAAATGACCTCTGGAAAACCAGACAACACCCTAAATACAAGGTATCCCTAGGCAAACTTTAATCCTGTGGTACACTATGAATATTCTTAAGAGTACCACACCTCAACTCTGCCCAGCTACTAAGGTCCTAGTTGAAAGAATGGTACACTCACTCATCTCCAAGCATAAAAACATTTACATCAGTGTTTACTGTCTGATACAAGACATCCAGGCTTTCAATTAAAAGAAAGCAGTGGGAAAAGGCACTATGAAGAGATAAAGCCCTAGTCAGAACCAGCCTCAGATATGATGCATATAGTGGAACAAATCAGACATGCTATTTAAAATAACTGTAATTAAAAAGGGAACAAAGGACAAGTGGAAAAAAACAGCTAACAAGATGATATATTTTTAATCCAACCATTGCAATAATAATGGTTTCAACAAACTAGTTAGAAGACAAAGATTGTGTGTAGAAAAAGCAAAAAATCTGTATGATGTAAGGATCCACTGAAAATATAAAGACATAGATTAAAAGAGAAAGGAGAAAGTTATAATGTGCAAACATTGATTAAAAGAAAGTTATATATCTATAGAACAACAAATGAATAGACTTTAGAACAAGAAATATTGTCAGTGTTAAGGAAAGCCATTACGTATTGATAAAGGGGTACATTGTCTAGGAAGATATAATAGTCCTAAACATGTAAGCACTGAACAACAGGTCTTTAAAATACATTAGGTAAAAGTTGTCTATCTTCTATTCTATCAAAAAAGAAACCTCAAGACCTGGAAGGTTGCATTGGCAAAGTCTACCAAACATTTACAAATTTTACAATTTTAGTTTTTATATTCTGGTCTGTGATTCATATTGAGTTAAATTATTGTGCACACAAGAAGTAAAAGTCAAGATTCACTGTTTAAAATGCATATAGATATCCAGTTTTTTCTGCACCAGTTGTTGAAAAGACTATTCTTTCTCTTTTGTGACTTCTTTGCCACCTTGGTCAAAAATTGATTGACACAGATGTGTCAATTATTGTAACATTATAGTAAATTTTAATGTTAGCCAATTTATATTTTAATTTTTTTCAAAATTGATTTGGCTATTTTAAAGCATTTGTATTGCCATATTTATTTTAGAATAAGCTTATCAATTTCTACAAAGAAACAAAACATCTGCTGAGATATTTATTTGGATTGTGTTAGATCTATAGATCACCTTCAGTCAAATTGCCTTTTTAAAAATATTGAGTCTTCCAACACAGGAACGTAGTAAATACATCATTTACTTAGGCCATCCTTAATTAATCTCAGGAATGTTTTACAGTTTTCATTGTAAAATTCTTATGCATATTTTATTAAACATGTCCAACAATATGTTTTTGATAGTTATTTTTTATTTTTTAAAATTATATCTATTGCTGTTATATAGTCCTCCAAATGAACTTTAAATTTATTCTGTGTTCTGTAATCTTGCTAAAGTCAATTATTAGTTCTAGTAGTCTTTATTAGACTCCTTAGACTTTCTACATATGTAAAATTGTCTTTTGCAAATAAAGGCTGTTTACTTCTTTCTTTTTAAGCTCTTTGCCTAGGTTTCTTTTTCTTGCTTTATTTCACTAGCTAGAATATTCAGTTCAATATTGAATAGAAACAACAGGAGTAAAACTTCCTACCTTTTTTTTCATGATAATACAGAGTAAAAATTCAGTTAGGTCTTTTTTTTTTTTTTTGTATATTCAATTTCTCTCTTTTCTATGTTCATATTATCAGTTAAATATCTGTACAAAAAGATAATAGCTCTTTTAAAATTCTTGTCTGCTGGTTTCATCATCTTTGACATTTTTGGGTCTATTTCTGTTGACAAAAAAATGCCTGGTTTTGAGTCAAAATTTTCTGCTTCTCGGCATGTTTAGAGAATTTTGATTGGGTGCTGAACTTTTTAAAAACTGCATTGTTGAGTATCATTTTTTAAAAATATCTTTCTATAGAGAATGTTAGGCTTTGTTTTGGCAGGCAGTTATTGGCAAATGAGTTTGATTCTTTTTAGGTCTATTTAAAAACATTTCTAGAGAGAGCCTGGAGCAGCCTCTCCTCCGGGGATATTTTAGTTCTGCTGCTAAGGTATGACCCACTTGGAGTCTCTTCTTGATTGCAAGTGATCAGTGAAGGTTATGTCCCCTGACTGATTGCAGCTCAAACAGCTCTTCAACATTGTGAGCTCTGAGAATTATTGAACTTATAACTCCCCGGTGGCTTGTTGCCAGCTTTGGGGACTTTGAGTCTGCACATATAAGACATTCTGCTTAGAAGGACACAAAGAGATGCCTACTTTGTTTTCTGGATCTTAATTTTCTACATTGCTTTCTGCATTCTGTCACACTTCCCTGTAAATCTGCCCCAGCTTCCCCAAACTTCAGTCTTCATCTCCTCACTTCAGTAAGGCCACAGGGCTCTTTTTCATGTACCTGGGGTCCAGAAGCTGCCTCCAGGCAGAAAAGCAGGGGAATCATAGGCTTCGCTCAGTTGTTTTCCTTTTCTCAGGGATCACATTTCTGTGCTGCCAGTTTTTAAATGTTTGAAAATGTTTTTTAATATATTTTTTTCTAATTTTGCACTGCTTATAATGGAGGTTATGTCTACTCTTTATTACTCTATCATAGCTGGGAGCAGAATTCAACAATTTGCTTTTTATCAATAAAATTTTTCATATATTTTAGAATAGTTTTAGATTTACATAAAAGTTACAAAAATATTACAGAGAATTCACACATATCTCACACTTAGTTTCCCCTATTGTTAACGTTATTGTGGTACATTTGTCAAAACCAATGAACCAGTATTGGTATTTTCTTATTAATTAAAGTCCACACTTTTTTCAGATTTCATTAGTTTTTCGTAATGTCCTTTTTCTGTTCTGGGATCCCATGCAAGATACCTCGTCTCCTTAGGCGCCTCTAGATTATGCCAGTTTCTCAGACTTTCCTTGTTTTTGGTGATCTCAACATGCTTTTAATTTGTCTTCTGCTTTTCTTTAGCTTTTTAAAAAATTTTTGTGTCTTAATGAAATAGTGTAATGATACTGTTTTTATCTACCAAATCAATGCCATAATTAAAAATTTTTAAATTTAATTTCAATGATTCCAATAAAATACCACCTACATTGGCTTGGCCATTCAGGGTAACTTGTATTTGTATTTTATACACTCCAGAGATACCTGAATTTCTTTACTGCATTTTTTTTTCATTTTTACATTTTATTTCATAGGTATTTTCTGGTGAAAAAATAAAGATTGTTATTCAGGTTTCAGAGAGTGTCAGCCATAATGGATGGAGAAAAAAGCAAAGTGGTGAAACGTGCTACCCTCAGCCACAAGAGTGAGGATAATCAAACTTCAACGGAATCTGATCAGATAGAGTTAAAGGTCCCATCATAGCCCCACTGCAGAAAGTCCAGCCCAAATAGCCCTAGCAGTAAGCTCCACACCTGAGAGCAATGGCAATCTAATAACAAAAATCCCATCTATGATGTTAATTTGTGTGTCCACTTGACTAGGCTATGATGCCCAGTTGTTTGGTAAAACACCAGTCTGGATGTTGCTGTGAAAGTATTTTTTTTTTTTTAGATGTGATTATCATTTGCCATCAGTAGACTTTGAATAAAGGAGATTACCCTCAGTATGGGTGAGCTTTATCCAATCAGCTGAATGCCTCTAGATGAAAGGCTGAGTACTCAAGGAGAAAGGAATTCTGCCTCCAAACTACTTTCAGACTCAAGAGTATAATATCAACTTTTGCCGGAATTTTCAGGCTGCCAGATTTCAGATTTTCCAGTTGCCACAATCATGTGAACCAGTTCCTTAAACTCTCTGTCTCTCTCTTTTTCTCTCCCCACCCCCAACCCCTTCTCTGGAGAACCCTAATATACAATCTAATGAAATAAGTGGTAATCAGTGGTGGGAATACAACTAGTGATGGTCTGGAGAGGAGTTGTGTCACAGAGAAGAAATGTTTCAAAGAGGAAGCACTTTACTTATGCAGAAAGCTTTGAGCCTGTACTCTTGAGGGACCATCCAGATTCTGCTGCCCTGTGGCTTCTCTCACTTATTCTATTCAAAGATGTATAAGCAATGATTTGTATAATCACATAGTTTTGTTTCTCAAGTTATACTTATCATGAAATTCTGTATGAATTCTAGCAAAAGCAGCCCTGGACCTGGCTGATCGCCAGGTTCCTGTTGCCATGGGCCAACACTGAAGAATTAAGGAATTAAATGATGTCAACAAAAAACAAAGCAGAAAATGAGATATAAATATTGGACAAAATGTGATCTAAAGTTAAAAAATGAATAAGTAAATAGGACAAAGAGAATCACTATATTAAGTCTACAATATCCATTAAAACTAAAACTACCTTGATTTGTTTTTTAATGTTTTTAAAAATCATACATGTGGCAGTACCATGTAAGCTCCATACATTTATTAATTAACTTACTCCCAAACCATCCCTAAATGTTAGGTGCTATTTTAAAACCCATTTTGGAATTTAAAAAAGAAAGAAAGTGATGAAGTCACTTCTTCAAAGTCCCAGAGCTGGCGAGTAGAAGGGCTTGGATTTGAACCCAGACAGTCAGGCCATATTCATAAATATGATGCAGCACTGTTTCCCCACTGTTTCTTTATCATAACCTCAAATGCACAAAGAACTATAACAAATGACTAAGACAATTTTAGAGAAATGTTATAGTTGTTTGATAGTTATAAACTGCTCTCGTTTTTAGAAAAACAAGAACCAAAAGCAACCAAATATAATAGCTGAAAATATAATCAACAAAACTGTATTTCTCTAGTTCTCCTAATCAATTAAAAATTAGAATATAAATATATAAATTTAGGATTGAGAGCAAGTGCATAATCAACAGAGAGAAAAAAGTAATTATTGTCTACATTACATAACCTTATACCAATACATTAAAATCTAGACAAAATAGCCAATTTTTACGAGAGTATATAATAGCACAACTCAGTAAATTTAGCTAACATGAGCAGAACAATAATTGTGGAAGAAATTGTTCAAATTTTCAAAGAAATACTCTGAAAAGGCCTTTGGCCCATACCTCATCACTGGCAAGCTGCTTCAACTTTGAAAGTATTAATAACTCTTTTGTCATTTAAACTTTTCCAAATAGAGAAAGAACAATTCTTACTTTGTAAAACTAGTATAATAGGATAAACTTGATACTAAAAACTATAAGCTAGTATACCTGAAAAGAAAAAACAATGTAGGTCAATATGTCATATCAATATAAACCCTAAGTCCTAAATATAAAATACTAGTAATTGAGGTGCATTTATAGAATAACACACCATGATTAATATATATTGTCTATTAAATATTAGGCTGTCTCAATGAAACAAATCTGTTAGTCTTCTCATACTAACAGGACAAAACCAAATGGTATAGAGTAGAAAACTTGGAAAAATTATATGAGAAATATAAAAGAGTAATAAAATCCAACATTCATACCTAAATGTAAAAAGTAAAATCCTCTTATTAAGAAAAACATGTAAATTTTATTTCAAATGGGAAAATATATCAACCTCAAACAGACATCTCATGTTGAGAAGTAAAAAGCAGAAGCACTATAATATCTCTACCATTTTGTAACACGCTCCTAAAATTTTTAGTCCAGTTTCATGTGGTCATAAAAACTGAGAGATATAAATACTTGAAGTAGGAGACCAACTTATAAGTACATATAGATATAATAGTGGCAGAGCACTTACAAAACAGCCACACTACCCCTTCTTTCTTGCATGAAACACCAGTGTTCTTGGAAAAGGCAGCTTCCCTCCCAACCACAAGGAATAAATGTTGATTAGCCTAAGCCTATACCAGTGATTCCATTCCCGACACTAATTGTGGATTTAGGCTTGGGCAGGTGACACTGCCCAGAGAGGATTCAGAGTGCCCAGTGTGTGTTCTGGGGGTCCTGCTAGTCCCTGGAGTACACAAATAAGGAGCTCATTTTAGTTTAGGTGCACAATTCCCAACTGTCTGTGGCAGAGTTACAGAGCCAGAATCCTTGACATGTTAACTGAATGTTGCCAGCCATCAGAATGTCACAGAATCACCTCTATAAATATCTCCACAAGCAAACCTTGATGGATACATGTCTTTCTCCACGTTATGGAGTTTACCTGTCTTTAGGTTTGATTGTGTCTCTATTTGATCATTCTTTCCTATTCAGGGTTTCTGTCCTCTGTGCCACTCAGTAATACTCAGGAATACTTACCAAGCTAGTTGTAATGTCTTTCTCACCCAGTTCCTGCCTTCCTCAGCGGGGAAAGGAGTTGTGATATAATCTCCTACATAGACTTTGTTTTCTTCAAATATGAAATGTCCAATTTCCAATCAAAAGTGTAGTTTACCATATCTCAAAAAAGAAGCAATACAATTAACCAAAGTATTCACCTAAACTATTGACACAGTTTTGCCATCTTAATGGTAGCTTGTTTATGCCAACAGTAAAGAAGCCTGGAGAGTGTGTGGCAATGAAATCCTGAAAGGCGTTTTCCACAGCTTGTTGAGAGTTGAATATTTTTCCTTGCAAGAAGTGGTCCAAAGCCTGGAAAAAGTGGGAGTCGGTGCAAGGCCTGGTGAATACAATGGATAACAGAGAGTTTCCAAGTCCAGCTTCTGTATTTTGAGCAGCGTTGTTTGTGCTACATGTGGTCGAGTGTTGTCTTGCAAGAGGATTGGCCTGTCTCTATTGACCAATCTCAGCCGTTTGATCACAAGCATCCTCATCATTTCATCCAATTGTTTGCAGTAGACATCCACTGTCATCGACTGACCAGATTTCATGAAGCTGTAGTGGATAATACCAGCATTGGACCACCGAAGACACACCATTAGCATTTGCTGATGAATATTCTGTATTGGATTATATTTCAGCACTTCATCTTTATCCAACCATTATTCTGAATGCTTTTGATTCTCAAAAAGAATCCATTTTTCATCACATGTAACAATACTGTATAGAAATGGTTCGCCTTTATGTCATGACGGCAAAAAAAGGCAAGATTCAAGACGACTTATCTTCTGTCACTCATTTAATTCATGGTGAACCCATCTATCCACCTTCTTTACCTTGCTGATTTATTTCAAATGGCCCAATCTTATTGGAATAATGTCCAACCTTGCTGCTAATTCACATGTAAGTTATAATGTATTCGCTTCCACTGCAGCTTTCAGCTCATTGTTATCCATGTCCGTCTCAGGTCGCCCATGTGGCTTATTTTCAAAATTAAAATAATCAGAACAGAACTTCTCAAATCATTGACATACTGTGCGTTCATTAGCCACGTCCTTCCCAAACAGTTTATTGATATTTCAAGCTGTCTGTGCTGCATTGGTTCCACAATGAAACTCACATACAAAATAACACAAATTTTGGACTTATCGATGGTTTCATAAAAATTGCTCTAAAAATAAATGTGAAAGATAATCACGAGACAAAACATGTGCTTGAAAGACTGAGGATGTACCTTCACAGTAAAAATAAAACAAGAGTGTCAAAGTGAAATGTCAGAGATAGCAACTCTCAAACTTAGTACTTAAGGGAATTGGACATTTCATACCTAATACCTACCACAACCTAAAATCATCAGAATATATATACAACAATTAATACTGATGTCCGGAACTCTGATTGGATGGATAATTTGTGTTTAGCATTCTCCATTACATATTTTATAAACCATTCAATTGCATCATAAGCATTTCTTTCTACATTACTATTGTCTGCACAAAATAGTACAGAAAATCTTGAGTTTCTGGCTCATCCCTCTGGGCAACCATTCTCAACTGTTCTAGCTGGTTTTGATTTCTGTTCTTTTTCCTGGTAATTGTGTTCGTATTTCTGAAGAATATATTTATAAAGTTTCTTCCTGATTTTTAAATTTTAAATATCAACAATTTACATCCTACTGTGGAAAATTCGAAATCATTATTCTCAGAACTGGATTCTCTCTTGAACATCCCCCTCCCAACAAAAACATATACATACTTGTCCCCTTCTCCCACCATGATCCATTATATCTCTGCTTCACCATTGTTTCTGTTTCCTCTCTCTCTATCTTATTATCTGTTGGTTTGATCTTTCATTTTATTTTAGACTTTTTCCTCAGTTTTTGGTGACTCTTCACTCTCTGGTTGTAGACACTAAATTGGTGATTGGAAACCTGTGTGTTCTCTTGTTTTTATTGGTGAGCTTCCCTAAAGGATGCTTCTATGGGTAGCTAACTATTAAATACTTTATTTATGGATTTCAAAATGGGATAATTTGTAAGATTTTTCTCTTAGACCAGTTTTCTCCACAGAGTCTTTTATATTTTCCAATTTCTTGCTTAGGAGGAAAAGCCTAGACCCAGTGAAGTGATAGAATTGATGATCTCACCATTTAGCATCCAGATTTTCACTTGATGTACCTGCTTTCAGTAAGGAGTCCTAACCTTTCCTTCTGTGGGTGGGGATGGGGAGGGTAAAGTGTGCACAGGGTCACTTTGCCTTTATATAAAGGATGGTCAGAGATGGCCTCTCTGTTTTTCAATCATTTCACCACTTTTTGACAGAACTAATATTTAACATAGGACATAGGATACAAAAGTGATAAAAGGACAAATAATTATAAGAAAGAGAAATTTTTTAACATATGCCACTTTTTCAATTAGCCTTTAGAAAGAATAGTTAAGTAGCTACATTGATAAATACCGAAGTAAATAATTAAAATTCCTAAAACAAACTCTGCTCCCAAAGGAAAACATCCAACTTAAATACAAATTAAGGAAATTCTCACAATCATTTTTAATTTTTGCCAAACTACTAAATTCAGGCAAATACACAAACTTACTAAAATCAGAGATTTTGTTACACTGACTAATTGTTAACCTAAAACTTCCATTCCCAGAAGAGATTAAAGCTTAAATCCTATAGTTACTAAATAAGGATTCATTATAGTGAAAAGCATTGTATGCTTTGAAGATTTTTAACATTATCTGAGCAGTAGTGATTAAACAAAAATTTGATTTTTTTTCAACTCTTGCTCTATTTGATGGGAATACCAAGTTCATTATTTGCCAGTAAATGGAATAATCGGCTAATTAGCAGCACTTGTTATGTAATGAATATTAAATTACCAGAATAGAAAAGAGAAAAGATGCATCATACCTCAGTAAATTAATTTCTTTTTGTGGAGTGAATTTGCATCCACCTGGCAGAAAACATAAACTGTCTCAGTAAAAGTCTTGGGAGATTTGCCAAATTCAGGAAATTAAGGGGCATTTAACCCTTTCACTCTTTGTCAGAATATGATTGTTCCTCACAGATGTTTTCTTTATAATGCCACCAAAATTAATTACATCTGTCTAAAGTGAATATGTTTTACAATGCTGAGAAAGTTAACTAAGTGTATTTCCTGTCATATTAAAAGTTTCCTGTACTTCATGTAAAGGAAAACTATAAAGAAATTATAAAACTATATAATCGAACACATATAGGAGTAGGTAATATTTACGTGCAATCACAATGATTTTAAAAATATTGTGAAGCCTATTACCATCCAAGCCATTTCAATAAGGAGTAGATTTTCTTTTCTTCTTCAACGACAATTTCTGCTTTCCTTTTTCTGGGTATTTTTTTTCCCACATTAAATGCCTTTCCCCCAAATTTTGAGTCTGAAACCTAAGGTAATTGTCACCTGGCATCTGTGGAAATATGCTGTTTTAGGGAGTTCCAAACCTTAGAGTTGTTCGTGGAAGAAAAGATTAGTGGCCCAAGGTAGAATCAAGACCTTATCTAGCTGGATAGCCCTTACCAACTTTCACAGACCTCTGCAGGAAGTAAAACAGTCCTCCCTCTACATCAGCCAATGTTAAAACCCAACATCAAAGGAAGAGCTTGCTTGGCTAATTGACAAAGGGGAGGGAATAACTAAGCCAGTTAAATGTGATAATGTGAAGAGGGTTGAATGATACATTGCTAGAAGCACAAGTTGGGAGTCAGGAGTTATGAATTTTATCTCCACTCTGCTCCACTGCTAAGTCTTTGATCTTGGGCAAACTATAGTATTTAGGGGCCTGAGTGTACACACTTGCAAAATGTAGGCATTGTATCAGAGATTCCAAGGATATTTGCAGTTCTAATATTCTAGAACTGTGTGTTTCCTGAGTGGGAAATGTTAAGCCTCAATTTTCACCCTGCACAGATCATAAAATGAAGTGATACCCTTTCAACTGTCACACCGATTTTTCTGGATTGTTGGATCTATAATCACAAAATAATATTGCCGATACTGAACTGTGGTGGCAACGTCTTATTAAACCTTTCCTGTTACAATGAACTCTCTTTATTGCAATGAAATTAAAAAATAAGACTCTTTAAATATATCCAATCTTCAAACTGAATTTCATTAGAAAATTTGATCTCATGATACAAATAAAAATCAGAGGTATTTAATTAGTGCCTATTTTAATTAACTAATGATCTAATTTAGGATTGATTAAGGTAGAGTGCCACTATTAGATAAATTTAATACAACTTTATTTAGAAATAATTACTCATTCTTGTTATACTAATATGTAATTGATTATGGGTAGCTTTCCAATATGTTTAAAATGATGGATGTTTTTGTTGCCTATCACTTATTTTTCTAATTACTGGTGTTTTGATAATGGATTTATTGGAGAGCTATCGTGAAAGTGCATGTAAGGAGAAATATAAATAAAATGGACTTCAAAATTTGGACCTCCCCCGCAGCTCTGAGCTATTTTTTCTTTACATTTACACTCTAGAAGTGAGAGTAGCAAGGAAGTTAAAACACTGGTCCATTCCTCCATGCCAGCTATGTTAATAGTCCATCTTATCATATTTTGAGTATCTTGAGAAAAGGGTCCTGTGCCAACCTATCCCTCTCCCTCCTTTTGGAGCTACCGCTAACTAATGTCATTCCTTTTTCCTATAATGGGAGCTAGATTAAGATAGTACCTGTAGATATCTCAGGTTTAAGTAAATATATATTACATGGTTCACATATTAGAAATAATATTTAAGTAATAGGAAAAAATAAAATATATGCCTATGAATGAAGTGAATCCAGTTTTTTGTATGACCTTAATCATATGGAATTTGTAGGTCCTCTTTAGGGAAATAGCTTTCACAAAAATGCTAGGTCCATGGAATATGTATGAGCAAGTGAGGGACTGCTTGGACCAAATGTTTGCATCCCAGCAAATTCACATGTTGAAGCCCCAGTTCCCGCTGTGATGGTATTCGGAAGTGGGGCCTTTAGAAGGTTATTAGGATTAGATTATGTCTTGAGGATGGAGCCTTTATGAAGGAATCAATGCCATTATAAATGAAGAAAGAGACATGAGAGCTCGCTCTCTCTCTCAGCATGCAAGCAGAAAGGAAAGGTCATGTGAGGACATAGGAGACATAGGGGAAGACAGCATCTGCAAACCAGGAAAAGGGCCCTCACTATACATCAAATCTGCTAGCATGTTGATATTGGACTTCCCAAACTCCAGAATTATGAGAAAGAAAGGGTCCACTGTTGAAGCCACCAATTCTGTGGCATTTTGTTTTAGCAGCCCAAGCTGACTAAAACATGGGCCCTACAGGTTATGCTTGCTTGTGTTTCTTATTTTTCTACTTCTAATTGTAAATTTCCAGAAAACCAAGCCATGAGACTTAGAGCAGTACTTGTCATCAGTGATAGAAAATATGGCAGCTGGGAGCACTGCATTATAGGAAACAGGGTAGCCTGTTTCTCTCATAAAAAGGTAATTAATAAAATGGTCAAATGGAAGTGCTCCTAAGGTGAACTCTGTCTTCTGAACCATTTTTCCAAGGGCCAATGTCCCCTGTATCTTTCTGTCACTACGTGTACACAGTGCTTTGTGATTACCCAATTCTGCATCTGTGTCCCTAACTAGGCCACCTACTCCTTAGAACCATGAATTTTTTTTATTCATCTTTTAGCTCCAGGGCAATTTACAGCAAATAATAAACACTCCATAAATATTTGATTGATTGGTTAACAAATTAATTCTTAATGCCTAGTGGAATTAAGCAAGAATGAAAGCCTAGATCACTTGCCTAATATCTCTCATGAGAAACTCTAGGCTAAAATGGCATTTTTATTCCATTACTTTTTAGAAGTAATCATGCCTTTTAGAATAATTACTGGTTTTAGAATTTAAAGTTTTGTAGTTCTGGTTGATCATAGAAAAATATATCTAGAAAATTCCAGTTTATCTTTTTATTTTAACAGAATGTATCATATCCTCACTTGTATGCATAGCAAATGTGTAATTTACAAGGAAATTGTTTGGCTCTTGAAAAGAATGCATTTGCATACCAATCATTTTATCATATTTTATAAAATAATCCATATCCTCATTGTTTAATTTTGCCTGTCAAAAGTCCAAAATCTTCCACTTTATATAATGTTATTTATGATGATATTTATAAAGAATGACAGAATACTTAGAGAAAGCTACCAAGTCAAAAACTACTATTTTAAGTTACATGTACATAATAATAATTTAAATATACCATTTCCAACTTCAAAAAAGATATAATCTTTAACACTATAATGATTGTTTTATCTAATTACTTTCTAATGCTACAATAACCCAAATAATTCATATTCATCATTTAATTCTCAAAAATCTTTTTCACATTGTTAATCCTTACATCTTACAGCAGAGAATACAGTGGAATCCTTTCCCTCCCAGTTTCATTAGCATTGCGATTTCTTGCCAAGGGAAACAATCAACTAGATACACTTGAGTTCAACTTCAAGTTGAAGTGTATGCTTATCCAGTTAAAGCCTCACTACAAATTTGACATAAATTAATGAAGCTTCCAAATGTTTTGTCAAATGCGTATAAATGGTGTAAGAGATCTAGACACATCCACATTCTCACACCGTTGAGTCTCTTGTTACTAGCCTAAAGTTTGTGAAATAAAATATAAATACTTCAAATGGTGCCTAGTTTATAGCCTGTGTTTTGTGAAAATATATTCTGATTACTGGACTGTTCATATTCATTTGATTTTGAATTATCAAAGAAAACAATCCTTTTCATAGCGTTAAAGAAAAAAAAGTCTGTGAAGCATTTATGTGTTTAAGTCATACTCAGGGATGAAAAGCATCTATTAGGCTGGGAAAAATAATTTTCTAACAATCCTATATAAATAAAAAGAGTATCAGGAATTGAATACTATACACAAATCACAGTAATCATACACCATGATAGACATTACATATTATTCTTGACAAAAATGTTAAGTTAACAAAGATGCTCTTTTACTTTGAACCTAACAGACTGTTATGAATTTGAGTTTAAATTTTGTGTAGGAAATATGAAAATAGGACAGCACATTTCCATTCCTAATTGAGTCCTTCATGATGTCTTGCATCAGAAATGATCGAGATTAAATCAGAAGGGCTTGCTTACAAGCAATCATCTGCAATGAGATGACATTGAATCATGAAAGAGGTGTTAAAAATGCAAACCTATTACTAAAAGGAAAGAACAGATGTATTCTCTCTGACTTGTACTGTTTGATATTTTCTACCTTGGAAACTGTTAGATTTCTTTTCTAAAAAATACTCAGAAGGAAATACTCTCCCTCTATCTACATTAATACCTAGATATTCCCCAACATATTATTTTATTACTTGCCTAAAGAATATAACAACATAGTGAAATGAAATTAAATTTTATTTTAGCATGAAAAATATTTGAGATAATTGGAAGAATAAATGGTACAGATTCCAACGACACCATTTGCTTTAAGATTCTTGGACAGCAAATGGGGATCTGTAAAATCCACTTCTTTCCAGAAATGGTAAATTATTAGGTGGCCCATAGAAAATAAATTAAAGCTGAAAATCAGATTTCTTTGCCACTTTATGCAACAGCAAAGTTAAGTGGCTATGATCTAGACCCTAGGTACTATAAAGTCTAGAATATTTAGTTCCTAACCCTTTTATCAACAGATCTAAACAGAAATTTTATTATTTCCCTTGCCCTAGTGATTCAAAATGTGCAATTATTGTTGATTCTCTCTCTCTCTCTCCCCTCTTTCATCTCTCTTCCCCCCATTGTCTCTTTCTGCCTCTTTTTTTTTAAATTTTTATTATTGATTCCTGTCGTTTCTCCCCTCTCGAAAACTTTCAAAATATCTTCCAATACCATTTCTAAAAGCTCATATTTTATAGAGATTGCCTTAAATCATTGTTCCTTACCCAATCTTTTAGGTAATTCTAGACTAATCCTGTACCCTACTTTCTGTACATACTTTTTCTTTTTCTAATCCTTTACTCTGTCCCCCAAGCTCCTCCATGTTTGAGTTCCCTGTGGTGGACTGCATACCATCTGTGGTCTCCCATACTTAATTATCCCTAGTTTATTAAACAATAATTCAAAACTAGCTCCCCTAGTTCTTGGTCAGACTGGTCTCCTAATTCCTTCTTGTTCATATCGTATCTTATTCTAACCTTTGAGCATAGGCTCATGTGATTTCTCTCTTCTCAATTGCTCTTAGTTTTCTGTCTTCATAATATAAAATACTACTTTTCTTTTATGAGCTAACCTAATATGGCTGCCTCCTTTGAATCTTCCCTATTTCAGGAGTATCTTCTGTAAAGCCTGTAGTCTCAATAGAGCAGACAATAGATTTTCAGGTTTGAAAGTCTCTGTGTAAGTTTCCCAGTGCTATCGTAACAAAGTATCACAAACCAGATGGCTTAAAACAAGAGAAATTTATTCTTTTACATTACTGGAGGCGAGAAGTCTGAAATCAAGGTTTCAGTAGGGCCATGCTCCTTCTGATGACTCTAGAAATGAATCCTTCTTAACTCCTCCTAGATTCTGGTAATCACTGGAAATCCTTAGCATTCCTTGTCTTGTTGCTGCGTCACTCCAGGTGCTGCCTCTGTTTTCCCATGGCCGTCTTCCCTCTGTGTATGTGTGTGTGTGTCTTTAAATCTCTTCTTATTAGAACACCAGTGATTGAATTTAAGGCCCATCCTTATTCAGTATTACTTCATCTTAACTTAACTTGATTATGTCTGAAAGACCCTCTTTTCACATAAGGGCACACTCACAGATAAAGGTGGTTAGGACTCCAACGTACCTTTTGGAGGACTGAATTCAACCCACCATAGGGGTACCCCTCCAGGTCTGAATACTTTTGTTGACATTGGAAATTCACATTTTAGGATGTTACCAGTTTTGTCAGCAGATAGCTGAACATTACAGTAAACAAAATAATAACTTCTTTGTAACATAAATGCATTGGTCTTCTTTCCCTAGTTCTATTCTTGAGCTCATACAGAACAAAGAGTGTTGCCTTCTCAATATTACAAACTATTAAATGATTAAAGACGGTTTATTTTCCTGTAAGAGCTTCTCTAGGATACACATTCCTATTTTACTTGATTGCCTTTTTTAAATATGTCATGAGCAGTGTGAAAACCATGACATGTGTCTCTCAGGAAACCTGATTTAGCTCCAATTGTATGATTTTTAAGATAATATTTCTTCATTTCCTACTTTCATATATAATTAGATTTCATCTTATCATAATGGCTTTGATGTCAGACAGATGTGGCTATGAATCTCAAGTTTGCCACTAAAAAGTGTGTTGCCACTAAAATTAAATAATTTCTCTAAGCCTCAATGTCCTACTTGGTAAAATGAGGATATAACATTTAACATAGAGAGTTAATGAAAGTAATAATTAGTTAATAGATAATTAACACAATGCTTGGTAGACTTATCTTTTTGCTTTGTTTTTCCAGTGATTCATAAAAACATAATTTTTATTGGTCTGGCTACATGGATATTTCATTTAACACATCAGAACCTATATTATTAATATATCGAGCATGGCCTAGAGCTCTTAGTGTTAGTTCATGCCCTGACAACAATGCTATAGCTAATATGGATTTGTACGTTCTACAGAACTAGCTATTCTTGTCTTGCTGTCTATAGAGTATAAGTACAGAATAGTTTCAGACACATCTAGAGTTTCACTGGAGAGGTAAGCTCAGAAATTTATATTTTCACATTAGTAAATAGAGCTAATGTAACTCTTACTCTCACCATTAATTACCACAAAGACAAATCTCTGAAGAACTTGGGAAATTCTTTGGTTTCTCTAAAGAAATAGCATCTCTTACTTGACATTTAGTCTAATTGCAGACCCTTAGTTCTCCATTCTCCACATATCTGCCATCAATCCTTGGCAAATGTGGCAGAGACTTCCAGTTACCACCAGATATCCATTTTCTCGTTTTCCCTTAAAAGCAGACAATTTTATTTGGAGAAGTGACATATCAATTGAAATACTACATTTTGCAGGCTCCCTTGCAGCTAGAAGAGTCCATTTGATCAAATTCTGGTCAATTGCGTATAAATAGAAATGTTTTGAAGGACTCCTAAGAAGGATGTTTAAAGAAACTTCACTTATCTGGGAAAGAGCCTGAGAATATAGGCATGATTGATAAAGATCTAGCAGACCTCTTGGAATAAGAAGTAGCCTTGATCACAGATGTCAAGAAAGTGACATAATACAGTAGGAGAAAGATGGGTCCCTGATATCCGTGGGAACTCCAGGCCAGTTTTGGACTTCCTTCACATGAGAGAAAATTATACTTCTATCTTTTTGAAAACACTGATATTTTATGTTTTCTGTATGCAGATCAAACTAATTCAGTTCTTTTCCTAAATCTGATAGTGAACTTCCAGTAGACGTCTGGATAACTGAAAAAGATGAATCCTTGGCCTCTGGGGCTTTTGATCAACTGTCCCTGTGTTATAGGTTGAATTGTATTCCCTGAAAATTCATGTTGAAGTCCTTGACTCTCAGTACCTCAAAATGTAACTTTATTTGAAGTTGCCTTCAAAAAAACTGCCTACTAGAACAAATCCTTACAATTCAAAGGAAGGCAACAAAACCCAGACTTGCAACAATATAACATTCATAATATCCAGCATCCAATTAAAACTATTTATACAGAGGCAGCAAAATGTGACTCATGACCAAGAAAAAACCTAGTCAACATAAATAAAACTAAAAATGACAGAGGTGATGAAATTAGCAGTCAAGAACTTTTAAAGAGCTGTTACAAATATGTTCAAGTATTTAAAGAAAAGTATGAACTAATTTAATGAGGATAGGTACTAAAACTATAAAAAACAATCCAATGAAAATTCTAGAGCTGAAAAATATAATATCTGAAACATGTACTCTAAACTAACAGTCATCAAATTTTTTCTGTAAAGGGCCAGTTTGTAAATATTTTAGGCTTTGCGGCCCATACATTCTCTGTTGCAGCTATTCAACTCTACCGTTGTAGCACTAAGGAAGATATAAATAATATATAAACAAAGTGTGACTATATTCCAGTAAAACTATATTTATTAATACAAAAATAGATGGCTAAGTGGATTTGGTCTGAGGGCCTCATTTGCTGACTCCTGCTTTAAACCAAATAGAATTCCCAGGATACTTTGCAGTTAAGGAATTGAATTGGAGGTTTGAAGCGAGGACAGCATTCTGTGCTTGTAGAAGAATTTTTCTTTGTGTGATGTTAGCTGGACTTCATTTAAATTAAACAATTGGCCAATATACAACACTTGAACTGTCCCTGACTTTGATTATTCCTTTAGGAACATATGACCTAGCCTTCTTTTCCTAGCAAGAATTTTGAGAGTTCATGGCCTGACGTTTCTGCTGCAACAGCTTAAAAAAAAAAAAAAAAAAAGTCAGATAAATTAAAATAAAATCTTTTAAATTAATATCATGAACTGTTTTGATAAATTAAAATCCCGTGGAGAGAAGAACCTTTCCAAGATAAATTATGTGGAAATAACAAGACAAATCAGATAGAACAAAAGCTATTTATTTAGAGCTTGCCATAAAAAGGAAGTTAGCCACAATCATTGCATTTGGTAGAAGCTTGAAGGCAGACAGGGGAGTGGAAAAGCTTTATGATTAAAAAGTAAAAAAGGAACGTTTAAGGATGCTTTCATTGGTGGTTGTTGACATGGAGAAGCTGTAAGCAGGCTAATTACAAGTGGGACATCCTATGTGATTGCTTTGAGGGTTTCTTTAATCGATCCTGAGTTGTAAGCAGGGGCAAAAATTAAGGAAGTCATTAGTCATTGAACAATCTGAATCATTCTTGGCTGAATGTGGCAGAGATTTTTATTTCACTCCCTGGACTATTTATTTACTGCAGAGTTTGTGGGTCAGAGGTCTGCTATTACATATGGTCTGACCAGTTTGGAGCTATAATCCTGAAAGACGCAATCCCATTAATCTTATCTTAATTTATCACAACCTTTTTGAAAAGGAAAAATTTTACAGATATCTTCCATTTTGTCTTAATAAATATAGTAAGCAGGAATGATATTTGGCTTCCTCAATACCAAACGTGTATTAGTCAGGATTCTCCAAAGAGATAGAACTAATAAGACATGTATTTAGATATAGAAGAGGTAATTTGTTACATATTAGAGGAATTGCTTCACATGATTATGGTGGCTAAGAAGTCCCATGACAGGCCATCTACAAGCTGGAGACCCTGGGATACTGGCAGTGTGGCTCAGTTCAAGTATTAAGGTCTCAGACCAGGGATGTTGATGTTATAACTCTCAGTCTGAGGCCAAAAGCCTCTAAACCCAGGAGGCCACTGGTGTAAATCCTAGCATCCAAAGGCTGATGAGCCTGTAGTTCTGATGTCCAAGGCAGTCGGAAAAAGGTCTGTCTCAGCTCTCAGAGAGAGGCTTCAAAGGAAGACAACAAACCCCAGACTTTCTGTATTTGTTCCGTCCGGGATCCTGGCCAATTAGATAGTGTCTGCCAACTTTGAGGGCAGATTTTCCCCACCTAACACACTTAGACCCACTAATCTCCTCTGGAAACATTCTCACAGACAGATTCAAAATAATATTTTACCAGGTTTCTAAGTGTTTCCTAATCCAATCAAACCGAGACCTAAAATTAAGTCCACAAGTCCACTCCTGGTGAATTTGACACCCATATACCTCTCCTTAAACAATACTTGATTTCCGAATAAATACAATGACAAAGCAATAGCTCCCCCTAACTTGATGCAACTAATATGATGCAACTATCCTGCAGACAAGCGAAAACTGCACTAATCCCTTCTCCAGAATTTGGCTTTCAGGATTTCAACATTTGGGACTTTAATCATTTGGGATTGTGATGTTCAGTGGTGTTTTAGAGGTTAGGGATTTCAGACTTTAAGGATTTTGATCTTTAGAGATTTTGATATTTGTTTTGGGATTTCAACATTTGGGATCATGGAGTTAGGGATTGCATCTTTTGGAATTATATCAGCACTGTGTCTGACTATTATCTATTTGTAGATTGTTAGTTACATTAAATAATCCCCAGACATTTTTCTCCTAGGTACATTTGCAGAATCTGGGTACTAGCTAAACTCAGGCTAAGAGTCTGTGGGAAAAAGAAACTTTTTTTTTTTTTTTGTACCAGCTGTACACAGCTGGAGTAACACATAATAAACATGAAGGGCTTCAACTGCATGACTAGGTTTCCCCATGAGACAACGGCTATTATGGGTATTTTAGCTCTTATGGGGACAGTCTGGAAGGTTGAATAGTTAATTTGAAAGTTTCTAAAAGAGTAAAATCTTTTGCAATATCTCTTGGTTTAGGAAACAAAGACATGTTGGAGAAAGAAATCGCCTTAAACACAGTGCTATTACCTGCCTTAAGCATTAGCCTGTTCAACAAGCTGAATGTGGCAGGGAGCTGAAGAGATAAGCAACAAATGTCTGAACTCTTACAAATTTTCAGAGCTGAATTGACAGAAAACTATGAGACTCACAGTCAAATAACCAAGAATACTTTGAAGGTCCAACTATAAACAAAGGTGAAACAAAAGAAGACTAAGTCTTTCCAAAGCTGTGATCCAGCCCTGACCAAGATACATTTCTGAATAGATTGAGTAGATTGAAAGAATAAATAAATCCTTCACTTTTTACACTTAATACACATATATGTGTGCTTTCTCTTTTTTATTCATATATAAACTTTCAAACAAAATCCTTGAGATACAATTATTCAGAAACTTCCAAATTCATAAATATGTAAAAAGAGAATGTATAAAAGCAATAATCAAAAGAAAGAGACAATAGCAGCGAGCCTAGATGTGATCCACATATTTAATTTCATAGTATATATAAGTTGTATATATTACAATTTATGAGTCAAATATTATAAAATACATTTTAAGGCACCTGGATTTTTAAAAGAAACTTGACACATTAAAATTAAATGGAAGAATATATAAATAATTAAGTTAATCTAAAGTCAAAAAGTAAAAATGTTCATTGACCTATCACATAGTAAGGCACAGCTATAAAAATAAAAATCACTGATGCTTTCTCAATAACGGAAACATAAATTATTGAAACAAAACAGGGAGA
This sequence comes from Varecia variegata, assembly GCA_028533085.1. NCBI lineage: Eukaryota > Metazoa > Chordata > Mammalia > Primates > Lemuridae > Varecia > Varecia variegata. The sequence goes on along the minus strand of CM052441.1, from coordinate 18,686,868 downwards.
CTATAGACAGACTCATAAATATGTAGAAATTTAATACAGGATAAATTTGACAGCATAAATCAATGGTAAAATGAAATGTTATCCTAGATTTTGAGGGTAAAAGGTCTTACCATAGGGAGAAAAGTGAAAACTCATTCTTTAGCTAATCTCACAGACAAAAGACCACCAGAGAGATGAAAGGAAACATGCCAAGATAAAATTTTACAGTTTATATAAGAAAATGAAGGAGAGTATATTTGTGGCAAAGAAGTAAGGGTGGTAGCAATGAAATACTTACCAGAGAAAATGTCAAAAGACAGACCATAAAACAAAAGAAAAATGATAGATGTAATACATCAAAATTATTTCTCTTCAAGAAAGGATACTAAAAGTAATGTTAAAAGGTACATGGAAGATTTGTAAGACATTTTTATTTTGTCTAAATCAAAAAGAGAATAATATTTAGAATATAGAAGGAACTTCTGCAAATTATCAACAGAAATTCTAAAACCCCAGTAGAACTATGGGCATAAGAGATAAATCTGCAAATTTCAAAGAATAAACTCAGAAGCCTAACAAGCACATAAAAAGGTGTGAAAAGCCATTAGTAAAAATAAAAATGAAGATTTAAAAAGTAATGGAATATTACCCCTTAAATGAAAAAAATTAAATGCTAGATAATACCAAAACTTGCTGACAAAATGAGAATATATACTCTCTGGCATTTCAGACTAGTTCGGTCATTCGGAGGCACAATCTGGCAGAATTTTGCCAAATTTAGCATGTGCATATATTTTAACATAAATTTTAAGTTTTTGTGTTTGTCCTAAAAAGTCATTACACAGATTACCTATAGGAACATGTATCAGTAGAGCTGATAAAAGCAAAAATTCTCAAATTCAAAAAGCCCAAATATTGCCAGAGGATTAAGTAGAAATAAACTACCCACATTTATACATATAACAGTGTAAATGTATTAAACAAAGGGTTGAGAAAAAAATTTTAAAACAGAAGGAAAAAATGGAAGTTTTTTTTTTCAATTTAATGACAATAAAACTGATGACTAAGTTCTTTGCATTAAAGCTGGAAGGAAGGGGACAATGAATAATATTTTCAATATTTTAAAACTATGTTTAAATTTATAATAGAACATTTTAAATATACATATTAAAACAGGAAATTTCCCACAATGGAACCCCTCTCCAATAAAATATCTTCTTTAAACAAAAGGAAAACGATCTTATGGGAAAATATGAAATGCAAAGCAAAGTCTTAAGTATCTTAACAATCTAAATTTAATACAATAAAGATAATATTTAACAGAATAATTTTTTAAAAATATGGAATGAAAACAAACTACAACTTTATAATATTTCAAAAAGTTTAATTAAAGTATTTAAAATGGTACTGTCTTGGAAGAGAATAAAGATGCCAATTTATATAATATGAAACTTAAGTAAAGGAGTTAAATTTGTACAGTAACCAGTAAAATAATATAAATAAAATGGATCACTTTAGAGTACTGGGGGAATAAGAAGTGAACAATAATGTCACCGTGGAGAGAAAAACAGCAACAAGAGAGATCAAATGCTGTAGACATCATGAATAGAATGCAACCATAACATGGTATAAATAAAGATGTACCTGCAATTGAAATAATTAGAAAGCAATGGGTGTCAACTAGGAAAATAATATATATACCTATATGTACAAAAATAATCTAAGATCATATTTATAGAAATAAAAAAGATATTACTCTATTAATATTTTACATACCTAAAATAGACATTGAGAGAAAAAGGAGCAATAATGAAATGGTAAAGGTTTAATTCATCAAGATTGATTAATTCTTACCTTGAACACCTCTAATAACAATACCTCAACATATATAAAGCAAATATTCACAGAATTCAATAGAGAAACAAACATAATGGAGAGATAAAGAGAGTTTAGCACACTTCTTTTAGTAATTTCTGAATCACTAAGTATAGAGAGGATTCAAACAAAACTAATAACATTTATCTAATTACATAAACCATTGTATCCAACAAGTCAAGAACAAATATTCTTCTCATGCCATCATAGATGATTTCTGAAAATAACAAATATGGGGTAATAAAAACTCTCAACCAACATTAATAGATTAGGTTCATACAGACTATGTTCACTGTCAAAAAGATACTTATTGAAAATTTTTTGGATAAAACTATATAAATCTGTAGATTTAAATTTTAAGTAACACATAATTTTACTTAAGTCCAAGAGAAGTCATAATAAAATTAAGAAAAATATTAAATTGTCAAAAGCCAAAGAGAATTTTGAAAGGAGCAAGAGAAAAGTGACTCATCATGTACAATGAAGCTTTTGTAAAAGTACCAGCAGATTTCTCAGCAGAAACCTTGTAGACCAGAAAAGGATGATATAATACATTCAAAGAAAGGAAGAAAAAACTGCTTAAAGAGAAAAGAAAAACCTGTCAATGCAGAATTCTATCTCTTTCAAAACTATCCATCAGAAATAAAATGGAGAATGCAATCAAAACCACAATGAGATATCATCCCCAACCTGTTAAAATGACTATTCACCAAAAATAGAATAAAACAAAAGTTAAGTGTTGGTGAGAATGAAGACAAATTTGAGCCCTTGTGTACTTTGGTTGGAAAGTAAATTGGTCCAACCAGTATGGAAAACAGTTTGGCGGTTCCTCAAAAACATAAAATATAGACTACCATGTCATCCGCATTCCTACTTCTGGGTACATATCTCAAAGAAATGAAATCAGGATCTCAAAAAGATGCCCACTCTCCCATGTTCATTGCATATCATTCACAATATCCAAGAGGTGAAAACCTAAGTGTCCACCAATGGGTGAATGGATAAAGAAAATGCAGTTGGTATAAACATAAAATGGAATGTTATTTACCTCCTTAGTTAAATATATTCCTAGGTATTTTATTTTCTTTGTTGCTATTTTGAAGGGTATTGAGTCCTTAATTTGGTTCTCCGTTTGACTGTTGTTGGCATATATGAATGCCTCTGATTTGTGTGTATTGATTTTGT
>CM052441.1:18634043-18683329 GCA_028533085.1 Varecia variegata | reverse complement strand
AATAAATTGGTCACAACCTGGAAAACCATTGTGTATGACTCAATATAATCTTCCAGCTTCTTTGTTGTCATAGAAACTGATTATAGCAAGCATGTTTAATGTAACACATTTATGCACAAATGATTAACATACGAAAGTTTAGAAAAAGCCTAATTAAAACCATGTTTACCACAACTTTCATTATTGCTGTGTATTTTATCTGATGGATCATTTCTTCTTAAACTGGAAGTAAAAAAAATATATACCTTACTGAAATGATTAGAGAAAGGATGTGCTTTTAGAGCTAATATTCAGTAGTTCTTTCATCAGGGAAGAATTCCGTCCTATCACATGTCATTCCAGATGAAGTAATATATCAGTGTGACTTTCCCAAGCAATTCACTTGCTCTTGCTTCTGATTTTTAGTGCTCCCATCATTACCTAACTGTAATAATTTGGAGAATGAAAAGACTTTCAAAATCCAACATTGAGATTCACTGAACTGCATCATCTTAAGGATTTAAATGTAATTTCTGAGGAATAAAAAGGATATAATTGGAGCCTTGAAACAACTAAGCATAGTGTTCTATGCAAATATTACAGATCTAGTCAATGAAATATTTTGTCATTCAAAGATTTCATACATAAACCATTGAGACAAAATTATCTGAGTTGTTATTTTACATAAAATGCATTTTTATAAATTCCTTCTTTTCACCTGTTTGAATTAGTAGCATTACAACATTAAAAATAATGATCCCAAGAGAGCAGCATCTCTATCTAAATACAGAATATTACTACGTTTGTTAGGTAGATAGCTAGGATCTCCAGCTCTTCTAGGGACAAGGGTGCTCTGCTTTGGTGATGCCTCAAGCAATTGCCCCATCTGGGAAGAAGGAAAAGAGCAGGCACCCCATTTTGGTGTTGCCCCAACCTTAATCCTATCCCAAGCAACTGTTACACCTGGAGAAGGAGGGAATGATTTACCAATCTGGGAATTCCCCAGCCTAGGCATAATAGGATTTGGAAAGTGACCTAGAGTAATCTAAAGTTAATTATCATGTCATTAGCTTAAATCTACATTGTGGTTCATCCACTCCAGGTAGGGCTTTTAGAGAAGGAGCTCAAATATGCAGATACCACCTTGAGAACACCTGTTAATCATTTGGTAACATCCCACACCTCCCAAAAACCCTTCCCCAGAACAGGCCAATAGAAGAAAACAACTCAAGAATTCCCAGAGAGTGAGACAGTTAGTCAGTAAGTCAGTGAGTCAGTCGGTCTCTCTCCACTCATGGAGATAGACCTGTTTCATTTTATAATAAAAAGCTACTCATGTGAAACTGCTTCCTGCTTGTGGTGACACCATCGCACTAGTCCTGCTTGTGATATTTTTTCCAAGCAAGGAGCCAAAGAACTAGGATAAGAGTCCGCCAAGAGGCTGACCTGACACTTTGGTGTGTCTGGTCCTTCTTCCACCAAGAGCACACCAAGAACCCATGGCAGACTGCCACCCTGACAATTTGAGTGTAAAACATATATTTTACAATAAAGAAAATCATTCAGGAAAGAAGCTGGAAGTATGAGTACATGAAGAATATTCATGGAAGATCCATGCAAGAATATCCATGGGAGAGATGTACATACTTCCATAAATACATGTACACATGTATATGTGTGTGTGAAAGATGCATACACACATATACACACACACATACATATATGAATATACTTGTTTACATGGACAGAAAGAGAGAGGATAGTAATGTAACCATATATCCATCCATCACTTGCTTCAATGAATCATAAACAATTTTGTTTTGTCTGTATACCTACTACTTAACTCATCTCACATTAAGGAGCTAAACCCAGACATTATATCATTCTTTTTTGTATATTTTATACACATCACTAAAAATAAGCAATCTTTCAAAATATAATCAAAATATCACCAACTATATTAAAGAATAAACTCTAATTCCTTGATATTATCAAATATTCAGAGTTTTCTTATTTCCCCAGTTGTCTCACAAAGTTGTATAGTTGATTTGTTTGAATCAGCATCCAAAAAGGTTAATGCACTGGAATTAATCAGTGTGTCTCTTAGATTTTCTTTATATGTTTACTTTTACCTTCCTTTGAATTTTTCGAAGTTAATTCAGTCAAGTTATTTGTTCTTAATAGTTTCACACAGTTCAAATTTTCCTGGTTGCCTCTATGTGGTGTCTTTTGACACATTTCTCAATATTCTTTGTGAATTGATACATCTAGAAATCCAGTTTTGAATTTTAAAAAGCATTCTATGTCTTAATACTATGTAATTGCATTAGGAGGCCATAATCTCTGGCTGTATCTATTAGAAGGCATTGACGATAATTATCTATATACGTTAATAAATTTGGGGTTGCAAAATAGTAATATTCTAATTCTAATGCCTTATTCATTTTTTGGCTGGGATATTTCAATAAAAGAAACTTTCCCTTATGAATTCTTTGATTAACACAAAATATAGTTTATAGAGGAAAGAGGGGATAAAAGCTTGATTCTTTTTTTAACACTTTTCAGAATAATAAATTTTTCCCCAGCATCTTCTAAGAAAACAATAAAGTTGTATGTTTATATGTATACATCAATATTTCATGTTTAAAACATAGCCATTGTTTTTCTCTTACGTGCAAGTTGATCTATCAACTTAAATTTTAATGATAGCTTAATTATCTCTACAGTCATTTTGAGAACTTAAAGGAATATTTATTTATAATTATCATTCTAAAGGATTTTTTGGTAGCTCAATTATGAATAAGATCATGTGGCTTTTCCTTTTTAACACACTATCAGGTAGAGTGTTTATCAGTTTTACAAATGATTTTAATATGATTTTAATTTTATTGCATCAATTATAGTTTTCTAATACCTTTCTTGACAGATATATAAACTTCTCTGTTGCAAAATATAAGACGTGAATGGAGCAGACAATGTGATGTGAGGATTCATGAATGCATATAGCAAAGAAAAAGATATGTAGCATCTGAAATATGTATATATAATATATGAATTTCATATGTAATAATAAAATCTTTAGAATTTAATTATATGGGAGAAATGTTCATATAATCCAAGCACATAAAGGAATACAATTTATCTTTATTATTTAACTTCATTACATAGATCTTCATTTTTTAACAGTTTTTTTTAAAGTTTTCTCTGAAATATTCCTGATTTACATACTTCAAAATTCAAAATAATTTTAAAAATCTCATAACCATTCTAACTTTAATTTCTTTCTTAACAACCAAAGATAATAATTCACTCAAAAAATTAAAAATTATTAATTCAATTTGAAAATAGATTTATGACTTAAATATTAATATATCTGAATGTTCAACTCTAGGTGAAACAAATTTTAATATTATTTTATTTATTTATTTAAAGTATTTGAAGATATTTACTATAAATTACAAAGGAACACACATACAACAGATCAGAATATGACAACTTTTAATCAAGAAGATTAGCTGTGTGATTTCTTGGATCATTAAGATATGATAACACATAAAATGACTTAATAGCAATTTTGGAATTATTTTAAAGATTAAAATGTATAACATTTAAACAGTACAAATACAAATAAATTTGGAAGACTATATGCTCTTTATTTAAGGAATAGATCTTAAGGAGTGATGTTGCATGAATGGTGAGAGTGAATTAGTTATTAAAAGGATAATATAATTATTCTACACATATGATACACATATCACATATGAGTATATGTGATATAATTATATCTATTTTTGTCCTTGATTATAAGATGTATTAGATATAGTAACACATTTTCTCTGTAGTCAAATTATTCTCTCAGTCCATTTATTCAAACATGCAAGGAGGTCAATATTGAGATACTATGAGTGAAATCACCAAAGTATACTTGTTTGTATTTCACATTGTATTTATGAACTACTTAAGAAAACCTTCAGTTTCTATAAGCAATGAACTATTCCATATACTTCCAAAATGATGAGGTATGAAGTGACTAGTCAACTATTACATTTTAATTCACAATTAAAGGTTATTTTCTTGATGTTATCCTCAAGAAGGATCCCCCCAAAAAAAGCTTCTATGCCTAAATGTCTAACATAAATGGGGAGAAAAAACTTTATAGAAATATTGAAAGAATTAAAAATATTTAATGCATAGTATGTCCATGGGCACCACGCTAATTTCTGATTATATATAGAATGATTATATAATAATTCATTTTCTAAGTTAGCAAAGTTTAAAAGTGAAAGGAGGCACTATTAGTAATTATGCTGAAACGACGTACGTAAAACAAGTCTGTTCAGGGCAACCAGAAATTCTAGTTACATTGAAATAATTAAAACCAACTGGCCCTTACCTTCTTTGAACATCTTATTGCATGATAGCTATTTTATACATAAAAATTAAATATAAATTTTCAAATTGCTTAAAACCTGAATAGGTATAATAATAATGGAACTTTATGTGATAAGAACAAGATTTTAGTGTCAAGCATGCTACTATGTTAGCAATATTTTGTGGCAATCACATTTACAATTAAAACCTTTGTCTTATTACATATATTTTAACCTTCTTCTGCTATTACAATTTTTTTCCACCAGATGGTAGCCAATAAAAGCAGGAAGTGAAGAGATTAACAGAGTTTAAAGAAATAAAATTAAATAGAAATAAAACTGAAACAGAAAATTTGATCACAGCTATAGATATAAATATCCTTGCAAAAATTCTATATGCTGAATAAATAGAAACAAACCTTTTAAAAACATCTTTGCTCTGATATTGAATTTGTGCAAAATCTTTAGAGTTGACTTAAATTTCTAGGCCTCTGAAACTGTCAATATAGACGGGAAAGTATTAACCTTGAACACTGAAGTCAATGTTTATTTTTTCATAGATCATTCACAAGTATATGAATACAGACTTGTTTTAAATATTTCTCGTCTTTGTTTATTTAAAAGAAGCATTGTGATGTTCTAAAATATAATTTTTTGAATATGTATTCCCTGACAGTTCTTTTTAAAAAACCCATCTATCCCACTTATGCTGCAAAAATCAGATATGTGGGATTGTTTACTCTGTGTGGAGTCTTCTCCTCTAATCCTTGTTAGTCTAGGCTTGTACATGAAGTATTCATTATTTGCAAAAACCAATTATGATCCCTGTCTGGATACATTAAGATTTTTTCTACAAGTCTTTTCCTCTCTATCACATTTTAAGCAACAGTTTACATGAATTATTCATGGTTTCCATATTGCAGGCAAGTTTTTTTTTTATTAAATTTGATGACAATAATAGTTATTACCCCAGTCATGGCAGTTTTATGAGTATTCTTCAATGCCATTACCTGGAAAGATTTCAATCAAGAAATATAAGAGATGCAAATCAATTTCCATAATAAAATTAAACTGTGCCATCTACTCTTTCATTCCAGCAATAGAGCTGATTGACAGCTTCTCCCTGATACCTGGAGCAGATAACATTCAGATACAGAAATGGAGAATGGCAGATTATTTCCTCCTAAGAATTTCACTGGCTTTTCTTCATTGTTGCTATTTAGTGTTTGCTAACTTCACTGAAATATAATATTTAACTCAGGGTTCATATACAAATTTATTTTCAAAGCAAAGTATTTTCTTTCCTGATTGTAGTTGATTTTCTCTGAGGGAGTTGTTCTTATAAACACATAAATATGGAATTAAGTAGTATTATCTGGTTTTCCTCCTAATAATAGTGCAATTTCATTTTGTAGAAGGAATATACCCTGTTATTGGAAGGAAAGAGTGATTAATTTGGTTCTGGGTATTAATTTTTAATTTAAACATATCATATTTTTATGGTGAGAATTTTCTTCTAAAATATGTATTGGATTCTGTTCTCACACAGTGAGGAGAGATGTTCAGTTAAGTTGGACTGAAATTTTGCAGAGTTAGAATAGGGCAATTTTAACGAAGGTAAGTCATGATGCCAGAAAGCAGAAGAATTGTGAAAATGTAGAGTATGTACCATGATCTGGCAGAGACATTCCTTAGACCTGAGAAGGTCCGTTGACCTTCTTCCCCAAATCTCTGGGTGACTACGCAGGTTATTGAAGAAGCAATCATCTAATTCCACTACTTCCAAAACTTAGTGCAGGATCTGAGTAGAAGATTAAATAGCAACAGTGATGTTTTATGAGAATGACTTTCACACATTTTTCAATGCAATGTCACCAAAAAGAGAACTTACAACTTAATAAATTCTTTATTGATCTCTTCAACAAATATTCAGTTAATATTTACCATTGTCTTAACATTTAAAACATCTTCAGGTTAATATCTCTACTTTTTTCATAACTTTACTTTTAAATACCACTGTATTCTTGGATAGTATTAATATATAATTTCAGGAATAGAAACAAATTATTTTTACTGATGCAAGACAGGAAATGTAAAGTTCACTTGGCAGAAGTAGTACTCTCCAGAAGGTTTCATCATGCTAGATCTACTTAACTTTCATGAATTTATTTAAACTTTACTTCTTCCAGCCTTCACTGACTTTCCCATCTGGTATAGGAGCCTTTTCTCTTTGCTTGTCTATATCTTAGTACTTATTACCATAAATAGTTCTTATTTAATTATTTATACCTACACCAGTCAGACAAATTGGGTATATATTTCAGGTCTAGGACAATGTTGAGTCAATGCTTTTTGATTTGAATGAATGGAATGATGAATACACCAGTTGCAGAGGTTAGCAGATTCCATAATTGATAGGTATATTCCAGAAAGATCTCTTCTAATCAATAAAAAATTTTCCTCTCTTGCTGCATAATAGACAATAATGCACATTTTTGAAATTTACATTCACTATGGTGAACACACACTATGGTGTGTTCACTTCTATGCTGTCTATTCTCTAGTTTATTAATATGAAAAAAGAGTCTCATTCATAGAATTATAAAATTAATTTGGAAGTAAATGCTGTTAAATTATATTTTCACATGGTAAAAGTATTATATTTTCAAAGAACAAATACTTGTACAACATAGGCATAAAATTTATATTCCAAATTATTTGAATATAAAATAGTAAAATGTCTATACACTTAGAACTAGCTAAGGGTCACCTTAATGGTAAATTTCAGCATTTAAATTGCCTGCAAAGTTGTTTAATGTGTGTATCAAACTTAGGCTTCACATTCTTAGTGTATAAAGAACACCAGAAATCAAAATAAATTATACCATTTTTATGATGCATAATGTAAAGCCATAGGACACATGACTTGAAAGACAATTGTCTGAACTGTAGGATGATTTTTTTTCCCCACAAAAAAGGTCTTCATTGAAATCCTAATAGTAATAATAATAATAATAGTGCATGTTACCATAAAGCTGCAGTAATTAAGTGAGCATATACTGGCATAAGAACAGATGCATAGATCAATAAAATAGATTTAAAAGTCTAAGGAAAAGACCCTTACATTTATGGTTGATTAAATTTTGACAGGGTGCCAAGACAACTCAATGAGGAAAAAATAGTCTTTTCAACAAATGGTACTCAGACAAAATGATATCCACATGCAGATGAATAAAGTTCAACCCCTACTTCACATCATAGACAGAAATTAACTAAAATTAATCACAAACCTACATATAAGAGCCAAAACTATAAAACTCTTAGAAGAAAACAGGACTAAATCTCTGTGACCTTAGTTTAGGCAATGGTTGCTTACATATAAAACCAAAAGCACAAAAAAGAAGTAGAAAAAAGATAAATTGGACTTCATCAAATTTAAAAACTTCTGTGAACACAATAAAGTAAAAAGACATCCCCAAGAATGGGAGAAAATATTTGCCAATCACATGTATAATAAGAGACTTGTTTCTAGGATAAAGAACTCTTACAACTCAAGAACAATTACACAATCCCATTAAAAATGGGCAATGGATTTAAATAGACATTTTTCAAAAGAAGATACACAGATGTTCAATAAGTACATTAAAAGATGCTCAACATCATTAGTCATTAGAGAAATGTAAATAGAAACTACATTGAGATACTACTTAACACCCACTAAGATAGTTCTAATAAAAAAGATGGACAATAACAAGTGTCAATGAGTATATGGAGAAAGACATATAATACAACATACAGTGTATGAGAACTCCTCATATATTGCTGGTAGAATGTAAAATGGTGCAGCCAGTTTGAAAAATAAATTGGCAGTTCCTTCAAAAGTTAAATATAAAGTTATCATGTGACCCAGAAATGCCACATGTATTTCTGAGAAAGAGAATATGCCCTGTCAGGAGAAAGGAAAATTATGCCCCCACAAAAATATGTAAATATATATAGTAGAATTCATTATAATAGCAAAAATATAGAAACAACCTGAATGTCCATCAACTGACGATGGGTAAATAAATATGGTGTGTATGTGTGTGTATACACACATAATAGAATACACACAATAGAATACTATTCTGTAATTCAAAAAGAAGGAATTACCGATACATGAATTACCCACAATCACAACCAAATTAAGTCCCTTAGATACCTGGCATTAATATTTCAAGAATGGATGAACTTGATAACATCATGCTAAGTGAAAGAAGCCAGTTAAAAATGACCACATATTGACACTCTGGGAGGCGGAAGTGGGAGAATCACTTGAGCTCAGGAGTTCAAGACCAACCAGCCTGAGCAAGAGTGAGACCTCATCTAGACAAAAACTACAAAAATTATGCAGACATGTTGGTGCATGCTTGTAGTCCCAGCTACTTGAAAGGCTGAGACAGGAGGTTCACTTGAGCCCACGAGTTTAAGCTTGCAGTGAGCTATAATGATGCCACTGCACTCTACCCAGGGCAATGAAGTGAGACTCTCTCTCTCAAAAAAAAAAAAAAAAAAAAAAAAGACCACATATTGTATGATTCTATTTATAGAAAAAAATCCAGAAAAAGAAAATAAGTGCCAATGGAATAAACAGAAAGAACCAAGCAATATTGTATATTTTAATCCAACTATATCAATGATCACTTTAAAAGTAAATGATGTAAAGACCCAAGTTAAGGAACAGAGATTATCAGATAGGACAAAAGCCAGACCCAACTATAGACTGTCTAAAAGAAACTCACTTTATGTGCAAAGACATAGATGGATTAATAGTAAAGAATTTTTTGAATTTTAAAATTTTTTAAATAAACTGAAAATTTAAGAACATATACTAAATTATACTTGTAGGAAATGGTGCTACTGCAACATCTTAATGTAGTCAATAAAATAAAATACACTGGGTCATATTTGTTCCACTTTTCAACTTTTATATTTAAGCTCAGATTCATGGAGAATAAAATTAACCAACATTTACAGGAAATCTAATTTGAGATTCTACACTTAAGAAACTATGTCAAGTTTTCAAATTTTTTATTTTTGTTGTTAAGGTTTTTTATCTTTTCTTTCTTTGTTTTGTTTCTTTTTTATTTAGTAACAGATTGCTTTCTTCTTTCCACAATGTCAGACTGATACAACTCCTTCATTTTCTGCAAAGTGTATGCAAAAGATAACAAAAACAGAGTACTTAAAGTACACTGTGAGAACTTTTTAACTAATATTTTGAATGTAAGTCGTTGAGCAATTTTTGCCAAAATACATCATTGAGTAACTTTGTATTAGCAAATGACAAACAGTAACACTATTATTATACACAGCAGGTAGAAAAATGTACTTACCTTGTTAGTGTTTGCTTTGATGTCTCCCTTAATTCTTAAATCATTCAGAAAAATATTAAGTATTTTAAATGAAAATTGAATCACCTTCTTCTTGTCATTAGAACTATTTTTTTGTTTTCTTTTTAGATAAGATTTGGTATTGGAGAGATTTGACAGTATAGTATAAGTAAGTTACTAAGTCTTCTCTTTCCTTGACATTTCCATGCAAGGGTGCTTCTAAATTGAAAAAAAAAAAGGACTATAAATAAGCAATAGCTATTTTCTCTACCAATTCAGCTTTGAAATTCTCTGATAGTTGCTTTACCTTTGTGTTTGTTCATCTTGGAAATTTATTTTAGTTTATGTATTTCACTCTCTTAGATACAAAAAGAACCTTTGATGACTTGTTTAACACCTGCTACTTGATTCAGTTATCAGTTAGCATTGGAGGAACATCTTGTGTTTGGATGTTCTGTTGAAAATGCTTTTCCTTTTCATATGGAAAAAAATAAGTTAAAACAAATCAACCTTATCCAAATATATTTTTATTGAAAAATCCCTACTGCTGATTTTATTTATTTTTAATATTCACAGACAGATACCAATATAACTAACAAATACATCTGCAGTTCGGTTTTGCAAAGATTTACTCAACTGAAACACCATTTTTAGAAGAAAATAACTAAGGTTTAAAAAGAATTTCAAAATCTTTTGTGAACTCTGTTAGGCATGAAATAGTTTTATAATATATTCATTGAAGTCAAACTATAGATAGTTGAGAATTTTCTGATGAAACAAAAAGTAAATATGTAATATTCTCTTAGAAAACTTGTAGAAATGTATTTCCATGAAAATGTCTATAAATACTATACAATTTACCCACAATCGCAACCAAATTAAGTCCCACAGTCACCTATGTTACTCCTGACCTGGATCCATTAATAAAAAACTATAAATGTTTTTCAAGTTTGTCATAAAATCTTAACTGGCCACTGTCTTGACATAGTTTTTTGGTTTTTATTTTCCACTTTATTTGCTTCTTTATTTTATCTACACTGACAAAGCAGTGCAAAAGCAATTAATTTACAAAAGGTATAATATTTTTCATTAAAAACAGGGAATTATATAATTAATATTAAGAAAAAGTTTTACTAAATTTTATGCTATTTTGAAAGCAAACATTATAGAGGTGTCGTGTTTTTGTGTACTCACAGTATTCATGTGTGTAACACAGCATCAATCAGTTCTGTGAAGTAGCATAAGTTTGGAAAAATATAAATTTCTCTCTATGGTTACAGGAGTGTTCATGTTACAGAATTTTTTAACCCACTATGTACTGGCCCCAATCAAACATAAACGTAGTCTATTGCTATTGTGAAACTGTTGATGAAATAAACCCAGTTTATTATTTTATTAATACATAGTTAAGAGCAGTACATAGCCCAGAAACTAATAGGAAATACATGTATTTCCTATTAGCTTCCAACAGTGGCCTGGCGACCAACCCACCAATCCTAATAAATATCCCCCAGCATCACCTTGTACTGCAACAACCACAGGGGATTGAGAAGAGACAGGAGAACAGCTGTGTTACAGGCTGTCAGTCCCTCCACCCTTCTTCTACTGGGCCAATCCTCCAGAGTAGGACAAAAAGGCATTATCTAGAGACCTCTCCACCTTCTCTCAAAGTAGGAGAATTCCCAGCAAAGGAGAACACGTGCACTGCAAACCTATCAACCCTGAGCTAAGAGAAGAGGTTCCAGATAAGAAAAAACTGGCAAAAAAAAAAAAAAAATTTCTGGCAACATGAGAAAGCAAAGTAGTATGACACTCCAAAAAGATCACAATAGATCCATAACAATGAACCCCCAACCAAAACGAAATGTTAGAAATGGAATTCAGAAGATGGATGGAAAACAACATGAGTGAAATTGAATAGAAAGTTGAAAGTCAGCATAAAGAAACCAAAAAAATATTTCAGGACATGAATAAAAAATATTTAAAAAATTCATTAAAGAGCTAGACAATGCATTAAAGAGATATAAAAGTATAACAAAACTTAAAGAAGTGAAACGATCATTTAGGGAATTACAAAATAAAGCAGAAAGCTTCAATAAAAGGCTAGACCTAGCCAAAGAAAGAATCTCAGAACTTGAATACAAGGCTTTCAAACTAAACTAGTCAGCCAAAAATGTAGAAAAAAGAATAAAGAAGAATGAACAAATCACTCAAAGAAGAAATATAAGACTATGTGAAATGAGCCAATATACAAATTATAGGCTTTCCAGAGGGAGAACAAGAAAAAGTAAAAAGCACGGAAACTCTATTTGAGGGAATAATTGAGGAGAACTTCCCTGATATTGCTAGAGATTCAGATATACAGATGCAAGATGGTCATCAAACACCAGGAAGATTCATATAAAATAGAATATCTCTAAGATACTTTAGCCATCAACCTGGCCAAAGTCAAAATGAAGAAGAAAATTCTACAAGCTAAAGAATGAAAGCAACAACTAACCTACAAAGGAAAACCCATCAGGCTAACAGCAGACTTCTTAGCAGATACATTACAAGCCAGATTAATTTTTGTAAACAGAAAAATTGACAGTCAAGAATTTTATATGCTGCAAAACCAAGTTTCATAAATTATGGAGAAATAAAGACTTTTCCAGACAAGCAAACACTAAGGGAATTTGTCACTACTAGACCTGCCCTACAGGAAATACTCAAAACTGAATTACACATGTAAAAGCACAATAGATACCCACTAATGTAGAAAACCCAAAAGTTATTGCTAACAGCTCTTACAAAATAGTCACACAAGAGAGAAAACAAAACAATAAAGTACTATACAATATGGTGAACAGAACATCATCCCGTATGTTGATATTAACACTCAATGTGAACAGTCTGAATGCCCAACTTAAAAGACATAGACTGAATGGATGGAAAAAAAAAACCATCCCAATTATTTGCTATCTCCAAAAATCACATATAAATCACAAGGACTAACACAGACTCAAGTTGAAGGGATGGAAAAAATATTCCATGCAAATGGAAACCGAAAGCAAGCAGGCATATCCATTATCATATCAGATAAAATAGACTTTAAATCAACTATGGTAAAAAAAAAAATACAAATATGGTCATCGTATAATGGTAAAGGGAGCAATTCAACAAGAAAATATAACAATCCTAAACATATATGCACCTAACACAGGAGATCCCAGTTTCATAAAGAAAATTCTTCTAGATATACAAAGAAATAAACAGTAGCATCTTATTTGCCAGGGACTTCAACACTCCACTGACAAAACTAGATAGATCAGTAAAGCAAAAATGAATAAAGGAACAGTGGACTTAAACAGGACTCTAGAACAAATGGACTTAACAAATATTTACAGAACATTCTACTACTGAATATACATTCTTCTCATCAGCACGTGGGAAATTTCCCAAGATCATTTATATCTGAGATCACAAAACACGTCTCAGCAAATTAAAATAAAATCAAAATCATGCCATGTATCTTCTCAGACCACAGTGGAATAAAAGTAGAAATCTCTTCCAGAAGAGACACACAAAACCACACAAAGTCATGGAAATTAAACAACTTGCTGCTGAATGATCCTTAGGTCAATGATGAAATTAAGATGGAAATCAAAAGATTCCTTGAACTGAATGACACAGGGAAAACAAGCTTTCAAAATCTATGGGATACAGGGGAAAGACAAGAACAGAAGTTTTTCAAAAGAAGATAAACAAATAACCAAAAAAACATGAAAAAATGCTCAGCATCACTAATCATCAGGGAAATGCAAATTAAAATGACAATGAGTTATATCTTTATTCCTGTCAGAATGGCCGTTACTAAAAAGTCAAAAAACAATAAATGCTGACGTCAATGCAGAGAGAAAGGAACACATATATACTGTTAGTGGGACTAAAAATTAGTACAACCTCTATGGAAAACAACAGGAAGATTCTACAAAGAAATAAATGTAGACCTACCATTCAATTCAGCAATCCCACTGCTGGGTATCTACCCAAAGGATAAGAAGTCATTTTATCAAAAAGACATTTGCACCTGTGTATTTATCGCATCACAATTCACAATTGCAAAGATGCAGAATCAACCTAAGTGACCATGAATTCATGAGTGGATAAAGAAAATATCACACACACACACACATACACACACACACACACACACACACACACACCCATGGAGTACTACTCAGCCATAAAAAGGAATAAAATAATGTTGTTTGCAGCAATGTGGATGGAACTGGAGACCGTTATCCTAAGTGAAGTATCTCAAAAATGAAAAACCAAACACCATATGTTCTCACTAAGTGGCAGCTAAACAATAGATACACACGAGCACAAAATAATATAAAGAACATAAGAAACCAAGAAATGGGGAGGGTGAGAAGTCAGATAAGGGATAAAAACTTACCTGCTGGGTACAATGAACACTATTCAGGTGATGAGTACAGCAAAAGCCCTGACTTGAGCATTATACAAAAACAAAAATGTTTATACTTCCCTAATATTTTGAAATAAATATATAAGCTAATTTATTTTAAAAAATAAATATAATTCTATGTTGGAATAGAGAACTTGTATTAAGTAGGTAAATAGTGCCCCTCTAGATTTTTTTTTATCTTGAGAGGAAAAACAGTCCACTTATGAGAAGGAGAGTATTCACCAAGAAAATCACATTTCCAATATAAGCAATTTAGAAGACATCTCTGACTCATCTAGTCAGGAAAATATTCAGAAATGAAATAATGGATTTTTGACCTCTATTAATATGTAATACCCCAGATATGAATAATATTTAGTTAATTAGCAGCACTTAGCTTTTATTATCATATATTTCCATGAATTTCTCCAACAGAGATAAGGAAAACATTCCTATATTAGAGCAACACCATAATTTTTTGGAAATAACTCATTTCAATTAGGACATTTATATTTATTATGCAGTAAGGGTCTTAGAACTTTGATAAGCACTTTTTATTAAGTATTATTTTAAAATAAGCTAAATAATGAAAAAAATAAACTACACTTTTATTCAGTTTGAGGCTAAATATCTAATATTCTGGTTTAATATTCTTTATACAATAATTAAACACAGAGAGTATCAATTACTAATTTTTCTAAGTCAGAGCATGGAGTATATACTGTATACTTTGGAAATAATATTTCCAGAAATGCAATATAAATAAGGACTGAAATGGATGGGTTGGGTACTTTGTATAAGTCGTTATGATATCAGTAGTAAAAATGAGCTATGACAGGAAGAATTGTGATATTCTTCATAACTGGTATCACAGTTCATGATTCCCTCTCTTTATTGTACAACACAACTAATTTAGTGTAAATCAATCATCTCCATATACATGGGAATTCAATAATGCTAACAGAAAAAGCCAATTGGGATAATGACATGTCAATGTGCTATGTTCACTATGGGCAAATAGAACTTCAAGAGCCAGATTGTAGGAAATTAACCAAGTGAAGGATTTCATGTTAATTTAATACATGAAAAAGATGCCAACCTGATGGTTATCTTTGATTTGAATAACATATAGAATATAAGCAAACTTTATGACCTGTGACAAAATCTGAAAACTTTACTAGCATAAAACAGTATTTATGTATCTTTTTGGTTTCATAAGGTTACTTTAATCCCAGAAAGTTATAAGAAACAATATATAGAGTCAATGAAAACAAATTAAATCCATGATGCTTATGTTTAAAAATATATATGTATAAATAATGTTTTATCACTGCAATTATTTTATATTTTGAAATATTTAAAATATTTTTGATATTAAAACTTATGGCTTGGCCTTAAAACTTATGGTTTTGTCAAGTTTTAAATTAACTTGTGATCAATGTTTCAATATTAGAGATAATTTATAAAATGTTAAAGCTTTTGTTTTCCTAGCTATGTGATTAGTAATAAATTTTATTTTAAAAAGTTTTAATAGAATGATGTCTAATAAATGGAGTGTTAAAATACTTGGAAAAGAGGACAGGAAGTGAATGGAACTGACAAATGATTCAGTGCATAGCCATGCATAGTGCAGAATAAATTAAATATAAACATAATTTTATGTTCGAATAGAGAACCTGTATTAAGTAGGTAAATAAGACCCCCATGCTTTCTTTTCTTTGGGGAGAAAGTCCACATATCAGAAGGGCACTATTCATCAAGAAAAGCAGATTTCCAATATGAGAACAAATTACCAATGTAAGTATGTTGAGTATTCCTTTCCGAATCAACAACAGCTCCCTGAGATACTCTAATATATTAAGAACAATATGTGATATTGAAGAGATAAAAAGTAAACAGTAACTAACATTGAAGAATAAAGAGTTTAAAAATTCACATCGGCCTGACCAAGCATCTTATTCAAGGGTAAGTAATTTTAAAACAATGAGACTATGGCCTTGATGATGAAGAGGAAAAATGTGGTTTTGAAAAAAATGCTGCAAACCTATTTAGTAAATATTTGTTCTAAATTCATAATAGAATTTAAGAAGGCTTGAAATCTTTAAAATCAAAGGTAAAAGACAGGAAAATGGTGGAATAAAGTCACTCAAAAAGATATTTTTAAAAACTGGGTGAGAAGCAGCAGGAAAAAAATAAGGATATTTTATGACTCGAGAAATGATAATAAAGAAAGAAAAAACAATGAGATGTTTCAAGTCTTATTAGATTCAAAAGTGTGAAATCAAAAATGCCATTATTATGTAAAAGGCCAAATTCAGGAAGACCTTCAGATTACAAAAACAAGGTCAAAAACAAGATAAAATGTAAGAAAATTATTCATATGTAAGAAAGGTAATATAAATTCAAATTATGGATTATTAGTATTTCTGAAGAATAAAATAAATTCATAAAGGTAATAATATGCAATGAAAATAATCATTTTATGCATTAAATAAATTCCTAAATATGAATATTTATAGGGCTCAATTCAGAGAAGATTGATGGTTACATACAAATCAGTTAGCCCCAGATTTATTTATAATAATAAATGCCAAAATAATGAAGGAAAATGTATATATCTCTGAAAGAGTTTCAGTAGTTCAAGAAGTATGTTCTTTTTATTTCTGAGAAGACAATATCTTTCACAAATATACAAGAGTCAGAATCTTTTACAAAATTGTAAAAATGAATGGCCTAAATAGTTAACTAATTTTTTAAAAAAAATCAAAATTGAGGAAATAACAAGTTGCTGATGATCTAGAATCTAAAGTAATTCTTTCAGGCTAAAAAAACAAAAGCCTCAAATTTTGACTACTCTCAAATATCTACCAAGCTTTAAAAACTGTAAATACCAATAGGAAAAAGAAAGAAATAGAGCATCTATATTAATCTGGTAAATTAGAGAATATTGACCAATTGATCACATAATCAAGAAAGGACTTTAAGTATTTATCAGGAAATGCCCAGAGGATAACAGGTTAAAGGCAAAACCCAGAGTATTAGTTTTCTAGGATTGTCATAACAAAGTGCCACAAACTGGGTGGCTTTAAATAAGAGAAATTTATTGTGTCATAGTTGTGGAGACTAGAGGCCGAAATCAAGGTATTGACAGAGTCATAATCCTTCTGAAACCTGCAGGGGAATCTTTCCTTGCCTCTTCCCAGCTTCTGGCGGTTTGCAGGCAATCTTTAACATCGCTTGGTTTGCAACTGCACAACTCCAATTCCTGCCTTCGTTGTCACGTGGAATTCTTCCTATGTGTCTCTGGGTCTTCTTCAGATGTTCATCTTCTTCTAAGGGACCACCCCGTACCAGCCAAAGACACAGTGCTTCTCACAGGGAAAAAAAAAAAGAGAAAGGCACGTAGTTCATAGACCCTAAAACGATTTCCTACCCTTCACCACATTGGTGACAGAGGTTTTCACATCTTAGGGTTATGGAGATAGCCAAACACATGATACCCACCACTGGATGGATAGATGAGATCAATAAGAGGGTATTAGTCATATAAACTCAGTCTGATGGTAGAGCATATACACAGTGCAGGGTTATATGGGAGTTGCAGTTGGGCACAGAAGGAACAAGCCGGGGCTATCAGAGGCAGACTTTGAAGTAACAAGAGGGTGAGATGATCCCTACTTCCTGCAGGAAGATGATGATAGGCTTGTTTGAATAATTTTGCAGGCTAACAGGGACTTGCTACTCCAGGATAAGCAGACACTATGCCTGGTCCCCATGACAAGGAGAGTTGTTTGACTAGAAGACCTTATCCTTGGGGGCAGAGTGGGTACAGTGACTTGCAGTAAGGCCATTAGAAATCCACCTGATTTTACCAAATATCAAGTTGGCACAAAATATTGAATTTAAATTCAAACCTCATATCACATTGACACTGTGTTGCCTTAAAATCAATTTAAACCTTAGTGATGATTAACACAGTGAGGGAAGTGCCTCCCTAGGAAGTGAACTAGGTACTTGACCACAAGGGAGACTGCAAAATGGTGAACTAATCCTTAAAAACAGGAACTTTAGAGGTGTCTTTCTTTATACCCAATAAAGGCAATTGAGATACTTCCGTGGCATTGATGTAGAAAATGCATGTCTCCAGGGACTTGAATTTATACTAATCAATGCCTGTGACAATAGTGATCCCCCCCAGCAGGGCCAATTTGCCACTTTGTGACTTAAGTAGGCATTCTTTGAGGAATCAGTTACGCTCTCAGTTAAGCTAACTGCCTGGGGCCTAGAGGGGAGTGACCTTTCCCTTGAAGGTCTTATATTCTAAGAAGTGAAAAGAATGTCTCAGTTATTATCAGTAATGTCTGGAACTCCTCAAAGGAGAAAACAAATATACAGATGAGGCCTTGTATTGTGTCCTTGGCATATTTAGAAGCATTTTTTACCTTGATTTATATTTGGGGTATTAGTGAAGCAAGAGATTGCCAGAAATCTTTAGCCAAATGGCTATACTCCTAGGCAATGGCCAAGAGTTGGTAAAAATGCGCAGATAGGTCAAACTGTTGGCGGGTGGGCCTAGTGCTAAGAGGGCTGACTGATGTTTGGCTAAATGTGCTGACCCTTGGATCCTATTTTTTATCAGAGACATACTTGTTAAGGGATGGAAAGTAGCAACATTCTGCTAAACTTCATCATGTATGATAGTGTCAAACACCACCCATAAAGTCTACTAATCAAGCCCCCATTTCTGTTCACTCAGTTGATCTCAAGGGGTTCTTTAGGTAGCCAAGGAACCTAGATGAGTGTTGATCTCTTCTAGCACCATGGCATCCTGCAAGGGACTAAGGACAGGGGAGGCCACCCCATCCTGCAGGTGGAATATGCCAACAGGTTCAGGTTTGGCTCCATCCTGTAGCAAGGAGGCCTAAGCAGCTATGCTGAGCTTGTGGGGTGCTGATTCCATGACCTAGGCCATTAAGGATAGATGGATATAGACAGTCACAGATTCAGAGCCTGCGAAAGCCTCTATTTTCAGAAGAGTCTAGTATATGTGCAGCCTTCACAGTGCTAGTGGCATATACTGTTGAGCTGAGGAGGGCTTTCACTTGCATCAGAAGCCTTTGAACATCTTATTGTAGGTGGTCCAGAGACTCCAGGGAGTGTGAGAGGAGGTTTGTAAAATCTCTCCAACGAAGGAGACATGGAAGCATTAATGGGATTGTCTGTTGTATGACCATTCAGACAGACACTAGAGCCAGCTGGAGGTGCCCCATGGAAGGCAGGCTGATTTACAAGTAAAAACATAAATGGTCTTAAGTAAAATTTGTAAAAAGAAAGGAATCTGTTGAAGCCAAAAAGTCCTAAAAGAAGTCAACAGCAAATCAATAGCTATTTCTTGACAGTGCTGGGGATGGTGGGACCCTCAATTCACCAAATAATTTTCAAGATTTTAACCAACATGATGGGATCATTGTTCCACCATGTGTGGAATAATGGCCCATTCATTTTTTTAAGTCCTTTGGTATTTGTATGCCTTTAATTAGTGTGTCAAATGAATCTCCCTGGAGGAGAATGTTATCGGTGAAACATCATACCTGTGCTCCTGGAAAAAAGTTGGATGCACTTAAGAGCTTGCTTAACAAGATTATGTGTCATGACAGAGGTGTTGCACTAGCCCAGTGGGTAGCCAGGTAAAGGTGTATTTTGTCTCTTTAGAGGTGACGGCAAAGTAAGGCTGATAGGCTGTTGAAAGAGACACAAAACAGGACACATTAGCCAAATCTATAATAGGAAAATATTTACTGGTTGCTGACTGAATGAAGTCAGTAACTTCAATAATATTGGGAATGGGGGGGTCTCAGTGTGTGAAACCACACTACTAAGGTTGCAGTAATCTTTTCTGAGACAACATTTATTCTTTCCAGGTTTATAAGCTGGACAAATTGGCCTTTTAAGAAGAAAAACAGTGAAACAGTATGGATATTAACTTTTTATCTCCAAACATAATTGTGGATTTGTATATATGGGCATTAATAGATATGGAATGAAAAATAAAATAATCATTTAGCCATCATACTAATTGAAATAGAATTTAAAAATCTAATTATAAAAATTTCAGTCCTGTAGATTCAACAGGCAATTGCTGACAAGTAATCAAAAAAGAGAAATTGATAATTTCACATAAATACTTTAAAATTAGAAAAATGCAGAATAGAATAATGAAAATACCATTCCAGGAAAGTAGAATAAAAGTACAAACAGTTCAACAAGAAGACATAACAATCCTAAATATTTATGCATCTAACATAAAGCAAACCCTATTAGATCTAAGCAACAAGATAAACAGCAACATCGTAATTGCTGGGGGCTTCAACATCCCACTGACACATCTAGACAGATCATCCAGAAAATAAAGAAACACTGGATTTAAGTGGGACTCTAGAACAAAGGGGCCTAACAGACATTTACAGAACATTTTACCCCAAAACTACTGAATATGCATTCTTCTCATCAGCACATGGAACATTCTCTAAGACTGATCACATTTTAGGCCACAAAACATGGCTCAACAAAGTCAAAAAAATAGAAGTCATACCACATATCTTCTCAGATCACAGGGGATAAAACTAGAAATCAACTCCAAGAGAAATAGTCAATTCCACACAAAGTCATGGAAATTAAACCACCTGCTGCCCAATGATTATTGGATCAATAATGAAATTAAGATGGGTATTAAAAGATTCCTTGAACTTAATGGCAAAGGGAACATAAGCTGTAAAACGCTGTGAGATTCAGCAAAAACAGACCTAAGGGGAAAATTCACAGTCTTAAATGCATCCATCAAAAACACAGAAAGATCACAAATTAAAAATATAATGACAAGTCTCAAGGAACTAGAAAAGGAAGAGCAAAAACATTTGTACCCCCATAGTACTCTGAAGTTAAAAAAATACATTAAGAAGAGTATAAAAATTTCACTTACAAAAATAAATGTAAAATAATCCAGCAATATGTAATGATCATTCAATACAGATTCTGGAGAAATCTGGCCTTACTGGTGAGTGAAGAGTAGTCAGACACTGCCCTGGTGTAGCATAAAACATGACTCAAAGGTATCTGATTGACCCATGTGTGTCTGCCAAAAGAAAATTGAACAATCGTTAAAGGACATAAAAATCCAGACATCTTTATGTAATGTCTACTTTCTGCAGCATCAAATAAAAATGACCAGTCATACTAACAACAGGAAAATTCAACCCAAAACCAAAGAAAAACATTATTCAAGAGGAAAAGTCACTGAAATAAAAGAGATAATTAAATCACTAGAAAAGAATGGCAAGATACCTATTATAATTGCATATATGTATTTAAAGTGACACATAAACATAATGAAGAGAGAAATAGAAAAACAAAAAGAACCAAGCAGAAATTCCACATCAAAATATGAAACATCATTAAATCATTATAAAGAAAGGATCTATAACACATATAGAGAGTAAAGCCTAAAAATGTTGCCTAACATACAAATAATTCTTGTCCCACAGGAGAAAAGAAATAGGGGATACAGAAGAAGTATTTTAAACAATAGTGGACAAAAATGTCTTATATTTGATTAAAATACACATCTACAGACTCAAAAAACTCAGTGAGCTCCCAAAAGAATAAACATCCACACAGGAATAAGATCACACACCATATGTGCATGCGCACACACACACACACACACAGACGCACACGCAAATACATAACTAAATTGCTGAAAATGTGATAAAAGTCTTAAAACCAACTAGAGGAAAAAAGGATATTGCATACAGACAAAGATAAGAATTATTGCAAACTTTCCATCAGAAATTGTCTAAGCCAGAATACAATAGAATGGCATCTTCAAAGAAAATATAATACAGAGATGAAGACAAGGTAAAAATCGATTTTCAGACAAACAAAAGCCAAGATAATTCATTGGCATCCCTGCTCTAAAAGAACCATTAAAATAAATTCTTGAGGAGAATGAAAAGACAGCAGATGGAAACTTCTATGTGCACAAAGGAGAGTGTCAGAAATGGTAAACATGGGACTAAATATATAAAATTTGGGTTTCTTACAATTTCTTTAGATCACTAATTTTTAACCAGAAAAACAGCATTTTTGTGATGTTTGTAAACATGTAAAAGAAAAATAGAAAACAGCAATAGCATGAAGGATATTAGGTAGAAATAGAACTCCGATGTTATGCGAATTTTATGTTATAGGTGAAGTGCCATATAATATTAATAATTTGAAGATTAACTTTGATAAGGTACATAATATAAACATGGGATTAACAAAAAATACATTTAAAAAGCATATCTAAAAAACTTATATTTGAAATAAATGCTCAATTAATCCAAAAAACTAACACATGCTCACTAAGCCAAAATACAGCAGGAAAAAAAGTGGGAAAAAAAGAACAGAGACCATAAAGGGCATCTAGAAAACATAAAGCAATATGAAGTACTTAAATCCAATGAATTAGAAGACAGAAAGTAACAGAATATATAGAGAATGTCAGACTAATTTAAAAATTTCTGCTACATTCTGGTTATAAGAAATGCACTGTAAATATAAAAGCACAAATAGGTTAAAATTAAAGCAACCAAAAAAGATATATCAACACTAAAATTAGGAGTGGTATTGTGGCTATATTAATAACAGACATAAGAGATGTCAGGACAAGCAATATTACTAGTGATGAAGGCACTATTTCCTAGTAAAAGGGGTCAGTTCATCAAGAAACCATACCAGAACCTAACATAATTTCAAATATATGAGGCAAAAACTGACAAAACAGAAAAGAGAAATACATAAAGATTTTAACACTTTGATGAAAACAACTGATAGAACAACTAGATAGAAAAGCGCTTATAGGAGATTTGAAATATACGACTCATCTGCTACACCTAAATTGACATGTATAGAATACCTCAACACCAACAATGGCACCCAGGTTATTTTCAAATACTTGTGGAACACTAACTAATAGAGACTAAATTCTACATCATAAAACAATAAATTAAGAAGGTTGAAAATAATACAAGGTATGTGCTCTGAATATTAATAGAACTGTTTTTAGAAAATTAGAAATTCAAAACAGAAACCTACCTTAAAAATTCACAAACACATCTTTAAATAGCTTTGGGTCAAAGACTGAGTCATTAGGTAAATTAAAAACACAATTTGAACTGAGTAAAAATAAAAGCACGATTATTAAAATGGACTAAATGTGGAAAAATAGTTCTAATATTAAAAAGGAATTTATAGATATGACTGATATAAATTATGTTAGAAAAGAAAGCCTAAAATCAATGATCTAAGCTTAACCATAAAATAGAAAACTCAAAATAGGAAATTAAAAACAACGTAAAAGGACAGGTAGAAATAATAAAGACAAAAGCAAAAATCAAAAAATTAAAAAACAATGAAAACAAAAGTTTTTTTAATCAATAAAGTGGATCACATGAAAAAGAGAAGATAAATTAACAATATCTGGAATGAAAAAAGTTCTATAACTGCAGATCCTATGGACAATTAAATATTAATAAGGGAATATTACAAAAGGCTTTATGACAATATATTTGACAACTTTGTTAAAATAGACAAGAAATAAATTTATAAATTTATTAATAACTTAATAATAGTTTATTAAATTTATAAATCTACAGAAATAAATAAATTCCCAAAAAAGAATAGAAAAAATCTGAATTGTGCCATTTCTATTGAATAATTTGACTTGACAATTAAAAACATACCCATAACAAAGTCTCCTGGGCCCAGATGGCATCACTGAAGAATTCCACCAAATATTTAAGGAAGAAATGATAAACAACCATGAAACAAAAAAAGATTTCATTACACATGAAAATTATATAACATTAACATTTTATATCTAGTTTTAGTGATGCTCAGTCATATTTTTTGTTTGTTTACATATTATCTATAACTCATGCTGCAATAGGAGAGTTGAGTAATTACAAACATCATATCTGGTGCTCATATTATTTCTCCCTGCTGCTTGGTACTCACCACAAATCACAGTAATGCAGTCATAACACAATCATTTTCAGAAAAAGTTTTCTGAGTCCTAAGTTATAAGAAAAATTGAAACTTGACTTCTCTCTCACATAAAGGACAAAATAACTTCCAGTTAGATCATATGTCTAAATGTGAAAATATATGAAATATCTAAATATAGAAAATATTGGTAATTTTTACTATATAAAATTTTAGAAATCCTATTCGAAAACTCAGTTAGCAATATGATAAGGTAAGTAATAGAGGAGGACTTACAGCTTGCATCCAGTGTGTATATAAAGAATTCCTAAAAAATAAGTAAGAAAAGACATATTATACCATAGAGATATATGTGCAAAAATTGAGTGTGCAGTTCACAAAAGACCGTAGGCAAATGTCCAAAACTTACATGAAAAGTTACTCACCCTCATCAGTAAACTATACTGTAAACAGATATGCTGTCATCCAAGCTTTATTGTTCTCTTTATAGAGTACAGGTAAAATATATTTATCATAATTCTTAAGGGCCTTAGGATCTTCAAAATATTAAAGGAGCATTGCCTTCAGCCTAGAGTCACCAGCTACATTAACCCCTACAAAAAGAGTCAGCTTGATCTTTGAAGTTTTGGTGTGAGGCATTAACATCTTCCTTTTAGTTATGAAGGTTCTAGATATCATCATTTTCCAATAGAAGGTTGTTTTGTCTACATGGAAAACCTGTTGTTTCTTATAGCCACCATTATCAATTATCTCAGCTAGATCTTCAGGATAACTTACTGCAGCTTTTACATCAGTATTTACTACTTCACCTTGTACTTTTATATTATGCAGACAGCTTCTTTTTTTAAACCTTATGAAGCAACCTCTGTTAGCTTCAAACTTTTCTACTGTAGCTTTCTCACCTCTCTCAGCCTTCATAGGATTGAAGAGAGTTAGGGCCTTGCTCTGGATTAGACTTTGTTTTAAAGAAATGTTATGGCTGGGTTGATCTTCTGTCTAGACCACTACAACTTTCTCCAGTTCAACAATGAGGCTATTTTGTTTTCTTATTATTCAAGTGCTCACCAGAGTTCTTTTGATTTCCTTCAAGAACTTCTTATTTGCAATCACAGCTTGACTGCAAGAGGCCCAGTTTTCAGCCTAGCTCAGCTCTTGACAATGCCTTCCTCACTAAAGCTTAATCATTTCTAGCTTTTGATTTAAGAGAGAAATGTGACTCTTTTTCATTGGAACACTTAGAGGCCATTGTAGGGTGATTAACTGGCCAAATTTAAATCTTCTTGTCTCTCAGGGAATAGGGAGGTCAGCGGAGAGGGAGAGACATGAGGGAACAATGGGTTGGTGGAGCAGGCAGAACACACACATTTATTAATATTAAGTCTGTCATTATAAGGAAGTGATTTGTGGCACTGCAAAACAATTACAATAGTAATATCAAAGATCACTGACCACAGATCATCATAACAGATACAATAATAATGAGAAAGTTTGAAATATTGCAAAACTTACAAAAATGCACCATAGAGAGATGAAATGAGCACATGATGTTGAAAAAATGGTGCTGATAGATCTGCTTGATTTAGGGTGGGTACAAACCTTAAATTTATAAAAAACACCATTATCTGTGAAGCGCAATAAACCAAAGTGCAATAAAATGAGCTATGCCTGTAATAAAACGCCTTGAAGGGTAGGGTAGGTGTGGGTTGTAGCAGAATGATAGTAATTATATCACTATTTATAAAATTTTATTTCTACTCTTATATTTGTAAGTTAGACCCACATATATATCAAATAGCTTCCTAAAATCATATAAAGCATTCAATGATTTTGCTAGATTTTGACATAGAATGCTCTTATTGCACCATCTGGTAAAGAATAATTTATATCCAAAAGAAGAGTGAATATTTAAGATCAGTAAACTTTAACTGTAATTTCCTTTCTGAAGAATAAGAAGTTTTCCTCTTTTACCCACTCAAAAATAAAATGTATACGCCTAATTGATCACTGTTACGCTTGTTGTTATGCTGGCTATGGGTAGTTCCTTTCAAGTCAGCACATATCTATGATTCCATATATGTGAGTATGGAACCTACACGGCTAGTATAGCCTAGTCATCTGGAAATCTCTCTCAGGACACACAACTTGTCAACCCTAAAACAATGATCCACTTTGTCTCATAGCAATATATAAGCCCACAGATGATAGAAATCTAAACATGCTTTCAGCTCCATCTTTTCAAAATCCAGAAAATTCATATGTGTAATACTATTAATGTCAACTTCAACCTTTGTCATTTAATCATATAATACATATTTATCCATTATTAAACTGTACTATATTGACTCATCCCTCGATAAATCTTGCTTATTGTTTTGAAATTATCACTCTGAATTCATTCTTTTTAATTGACATATTACAAGTTTTACTTTTGGAAATGACATAAATTAGCTTAGATCAAGCCTTTATTTTGCTGTTTCTGCAAAGGAGAAAGAATAGTAATATATTTTAATAATGGTATCCAATAAGGAAACATATGTTAAATATATTGTAGACTATGTAATAGCTTTTTTATGAAACAGATTATTGATGAAAGGCAAATTGATGGCTGCAGTATTGTTATTGTGAAGTAATTCTGATCTCACACTATTTCCATCATGATATTTACCATCATATTATTAACTCTGAATCTAATTATACTTCAATAATAAACTTTCTAGAAGAACTGTAAGCAGATTTAAGTTATTCCCAGAAAAATCTATTTCTATGAAATCATGGAAAATCTAAATCTATATAGTCAGGGAAAGTCTGTTTCTAATAATGTCCCAATGATGATAATTAATTTCCATAAATAGAAAACAATTCATATGGAAAATGTCATTAAAATACTCTTTGTTTAAGCTGTCTCAGAGATTTCAAAGAGACTTCCTTATAGGTAAAGCTGGCCCAACATACACTAATGAAGACAGAGTAGAACACATTCTAGGACATGTATTTTTGTGCTCTTACGTTATCATAAATCAAAAGAAAAACAATAAACTAAGAAATAGCAGTATTCTTGGTATTATATGGTCTCCTTTGAGATAAAACATTTATTCTTAGCTAGAATAATAAAATTAAGCAAAAGGAAGTATTTTTAAAAATAATACCCAGCTTTTTTGGCTTTTATGACATGTTAACGGAAAGATTTAAAATGCTCTAAATTTCATTTTTTCCACTTTCTCAGAGGGATTACTCTTAGGTAGTTTTCTTCTCCCCCATATTTTCAATTGATTCTTCTCTACTCAGCTAAACACATAAGTCATTAACATGTTCCTTTCCTCAAAAACTAAAACAGAAAACAGAAACATAACAAAAAAAATAGCTTTTATTTTCATCCTCTTCACTCCCACATCTCCCTCTTGCTATAGACTTATTTTTTCTTTGAGTATTAAAATATGGTTAATATATGCATTTTCTACTCCCTACTTTTTTCTAGTCCACTTTTTTTGATCTGTTTTACATTTGGCGATATGGTCTGAACTTTATTTTTTCATAGCATTCATATGACGTTTAATGCAACTAACACTAGCAAGAGACTTGTGATCTTTTTTTTTTATTTCAGAATATTATGAGGGTACAAACATATATTGCCTTTCCACCAGCCATCAGACCTACAAGTGTGCCCAACCCCCAGAAAGTACACACCACCCCCATTAGGTGTGAATTTACCCATCCTCTCCTTCCCCCTCCCACCTGCCTGACACCTGGTGAATGTTACTTCCATGTGTGCACATAAGTATTGATCAATTAGTATCAATTTAATGGTGAGTACATGTGGTGTTTGCTCTTCCATTCTTGTGATATTTCACTTCAAAGAACGGGCTCCGGCTCCATCCAGGATAATACAAGAGGTATTAGTTCATCATTGTCTTTTATGGGTGGGTAGTACTCCATGGTATACATATACTGCATTTTATTAATCCACTCACACATTGATGGGCACTTGGGTTGTTTACACATCTTTGCAACTGTGAATTGTGCTACTATAAACATTCGAATGCAGGTGTCTTTATTACAGAATGTCTTTTTTTCCTTTGGGTATATAACCAGTAGTCCACTTTTGAAGAAAGATTACAATGTCTTCACCTTTCTTTCTACCTGCCCACACAATTTTACCTTCAAATTTCTTTAAGTTATTACTTTAGATTTCCTTTATAAGATTAATATTTATGTTTTATGACCATAATCAATTCTTCTGTGCTCTACTGATAGGTTAAATCTAAAACTTGAAAAAAATAAATGATATTTACATTATTATGTTTATGGAAATATTGTTTATCACATACCTGAACTCATTTCCTTTGCTAATTTTCAAACAATGCAACATCTATTCCATTAAAGAAAATGTTCTGACTACTTACAGTCCCCCATTTGCTCAAATATTTATTTTGTTTTCTATTTGCACCATAGCTTTTTTCAAGTCCCTCCTCCAAATTCCAAAGATTCATCAGTATTTTGTTTTAATGTTTAAAAAAAATGTTATATACCTTCTTCCCTATAGCACCCATAATTTCTAATGCTTGCTTATTCTCTTCATGGATTGAATCCCATGCTGATCTTCTTAAATACATCCCTTTTGGAAATCCACTGATTTTACGTTCCAAATTATATCTCTTGTTTTCTAGGTCAATTGCAAAGTATTATCTTGAGATTTCCCTTCACTGGACTTCTCTTGATTTTTACTTTGTTTTGTTCTCATACTTGCTAAAAAGTAATTTTTCTAAAAAGATGAATCCTAAACTTTGAGTGAGAAAACCTAATAATAGAAAGCCTCTTCATTTAAAAGTAGTCTTACCAAAAAATCTTGACAATAGCAAAATACTATTGAGAAAGTATTTCTCATTGCCTGATCTAGGGAAAAGAGCCAGAACTCAGTTGCAAAAAAATGCTTAGGAACTTTTCCCAAAGGCTATCAACATCAGTCAAGTCCTGGCATTTACCTAGATTGTACTTTTTATTTAATTTTTCCACATTGGCTTGGGTAGGAACTTCTTCTAGCTCTGTCAGAGAGGGGTTGCCAGATGCTAGGGGAATGCTCTCAATGTCTCAATGTTTTGAGGTAAGCCTGAACAGATGGGAAACTCAGAAAGTTTGATGCTCAGAATTTCTTAGAATATTTCATGGCCTGATAAGTTTTAACATCTCCCAATTATCCCTGTGATTTTTCACTAAAAATAAAAAAAGGACAAATTTCTGTCAATGTACTGTATCTTAGGTTGGATTTCCCCAGAATCAGATCCTGAGAAAAGGATTGGTTTATTTGGTTGCAGATTCTGAAAAACATTTTCCGGAGAGTAAGAAGTGAGATAGGAAAGGTAAGAAGATAGTTAAGTATGTTATCAAGCAAGTTACTATTGGGAGTAATTGGAACCTAATTAAAACTAGGGAACTTTGAAAGTCAGTGAAGAAGACGGGCTTCAGAAGTAATGAAAGTGCTGCTGTATTTACAAACCAACTCCCAGCAATCCTTGGATGGGAGCTGCTCCAGTCCTGGGGAAGAGAGAAAGTCCTTCCTGAGCACTTTGGCCTTTTGTGAGCCTGGGGCAAGTTGTCCCTGAGGGTTCACACAGACTTTGTCCACAGGCAAAGAGATAGAGATGGTAGCACTTCGCACTCTAACAGGTCTGCACTGAAATGGTAAGGATGTGGCAGGGGAACCAGCAACACCTACTGCATGCAGAAGTGATAAAGCTCAGTAAAAAGAATAAGGGAGCTTTTCACTGTTTTAACAATCCCTGCTTCTCAAATAGCTTGTTTTCCTGGACCTTTGTGACACACAGTTCTCCTTGATTGTCTTGTATATTCAATGTCTTGTCTCCTTGATTATCTTGTATATTCAATGACTCTTCTTCCATCTATCCTTTAAATATTGTTTTTTCCCCAGATTCTTTATGATTTTCACTCTATATACCACATTTAGGGATTATCTATTCGTATTGTTTTAGGATGTATTCAGTACAGCAAGACAATTTTCACAGCAAGAATTCTTTGACTGAAATCCATACCCATGTATCTAAAACACCTACTCTGAATTTTCACTTGAATATCTTACTGGCACCTCCAACTCAACTTTGCTGATATTAAAGTTGTCACATTAAACAAAATATTCACCCTTTTATGAATTTCTAATTCCATAGATATAGGTTGCCAAATAAAATACATAATGCCCAGTTAAATTTGAATTTCAGAGAAACAATGAATAATTTTGTATAAATGTGCCTTAAATAGTACAAATGTCATATGTATACTAAAAAAAATTATTGTTTTTCTGAAATTCAAATTTAACTGAATACCTTGTAATTTTTAAAAATTAATCAGGCAATCCTACCTTGATAGCCCCATGGCTTTTTGTTCCTCTCTCTCTCTCCCTGGACACATCTGGTAAATCACCAAATACTGTTCTTTTTACTTCCTAAATTATTCCCCAGTCTGCTCTGTCTTTCTAAACAGCTCTGTTGCTACCACCTTTGTTATAACTATTCCAATCTCTGTCTTGATTTCTTAGTTTCTTAATTGAAATTTCTGTCTTCTTGCTTTTGAAGTGCTGCCAGAATTAACTCAAATTTGATCACGTTACTTCCTCGAATAACACCTTCCTATGATTGCTAATTATACCTAAATGCCAAGCAAAATCCCTACATTTAGCTTATGAAGCCCTACGTGGTGTATTCTCAGACTTCCTATCCAGCCTAATGTGTTTATTAAGTTCTCTCTTACAAGCTGCACTGAAAACAAAATGGACATCTTTTATTTTGCCAAGACAGACACACTCTTTCCAGATTCCAGGCCTTCCCAAATGTTGTCAAGTTCTCAGCATCAGTCTATCTCTAATTGATCAGGCTAGGTTAGGTTTTCTACTACAAATTTCTTAACTGTTTCTTTCATTTTTCATCTTTGCCTCATTTGTAGTTACTGATGTAATGACTTTATTCCCCTGTAGAGTTTAAAATCCACAAGCACATAGGCTATTTCTTTTTTTCCCTCATTTATTGACATGTCTAAATAAATATATGTGAGATGGATGAATGAATAAACATCATTATAGTGAATGCTACTAATAAAATTATACTACCTCTCCTAATTTCCTTTTCACTGTAACAGAATAATTCTTCCCTTTTTCTCAGATCCTATGCAGGTCAGAAGACTTTCTCAAAACTCTACTTTTGCGTCTGCCCTAAGGGCATCAATACTGTTTAGAAGAATGAGACCTAAAAATATGAATGCCCTAATTTAGACTACCCTTAATACAGTAAAAAAGGAAAAGTATCTTCAGACTAGGCCAAAAGGAAAATTACTGCTACACCATTAATCTGAACTTTAACTAGGTGTGAACTAGGAGTTAGAATGGAAGATGTCAAATAGAATAATCATACTCAGAGATGGGCAGAAGTAATTGGGAAACCAAAGCGGGAGTTGAATAATAAGAGTGGTAGTTTAGAACTGATTTTGCTTGTTCCGATAACTGTACACTTCTCTCTGTTGGTATTTTGCCATTGTTATAAATGTCAAGATAGTGAGAGAATACTAAGCCAGCCAGCCATTACAGAAAACATGCTCTGGGTTTCCCACAGCAAATATGTCTTTCCTAATTTTTGTAATTAATTTTAACAACTTTTTAAATATAAAATTCTAATACCTTATTTTAATTTTATTTTGTTATTTAATATTTTTACCTATGTCATATCTCTCCAAAAAGACTCTGACTTCCTTTAAAATACAGATTTTTTCCATAAAATCTTCACATTATAAAAGTCATAGGAGAGTCACAAACATATTTATATGTTTTCATCTTAACTATTACAAATGGTTTAATAACTGAAGAGTGCTCAGTACAAGAAACAAAATTCACTTTAGGGAGAAAGAGGAATGAGGAGGCAGAGCACAGAAGATTTTTAGGCAATGAAAATAATCTTGTATTGATACTATAATGGTAGATACATGTCATTATATATTTGTTCAAACCCATAGAATGTACAGCACCAAGGGGAACTCTAATCCAAGCTATGACTTCGGGTGATAATTATGTGTTAATGTAGACTCATCAATTGTAGCAATTGTACCACTCTGGTGGGATATATTGAGAGTAGGAGAAGCTATGCATATGTAGGGTCTGGGCTATACGGGAAAATCTCCAAATATCCCCTCAATTTGCTGCAAACCTACAGCTGCTCTAAAAAATAAAGTCTTTGGGAAAAAAAGGAAAAAAATCACTTTAGTTATTTCAAACAGAAATAATTAACTACTACAAAGTAGTAGATACATACAATAATTAATATGAGGTATCAGGTATAATTACTGGCAGGTCTTCAATGAGTTATCACTAAACCAATGAGTTGGCATCACAGAGAAGCTGCGATCCTAAGGGTGCTTCAGGAGGGTGCTGTTGCCTCCACCTCTGTTTCCCTACAACTGCTTCTCATTCCCACCAAGCAGGGCAATAGACACTTGCATTCAGAGTCCTGCTGTTGTCACTATATTTAAATACTCACAATATCAAATCTCACGGCCAACTTTAACAATGGCAAAGTTGCCTCTGAATTACTTTTTCTTTTAAATCTCATATGAATGCATTTTCTTGATGGACCAATTTCACACACTGAATTTTAGCTGAAATGGAACCTGAAAAATGCAGTTTTTTACTTTCCAACATCTCTAACTAGAAGAGAATGGAACTGAGATTGAGCAAGCCAGTCCACAGTAATATCCCCCCAACTCTTTTACTTTCCTTTTCACTGCTACATTGATCATGTTTTATTAATATAACCCAACAAAACTCAGTTTCCTTGAAAAAAAATTGGGATCAAAAGAATAAGAAGACAAGTCACAAATTGAGAGTATATATTTGCAAAAAACATATAATTAATGACTGTTATCTAAACTATAAAAAGAATTCTTAAAACTGAACAATAAGAAAATGAACAACCTTAAAATGAGCCAAAGTTCTGAACAGATACCTCACCAAATACAATATACAGATGGCAAATAAGTAATATAAAATGACATATTCTAAACATCATATGTCATTAGGGAATTGCAAATTAAAATTATTATGAGATACAACTATACACCTATTAGAATGGCCAAAATCTAGAACACTTACAACACCAAATGCTGACAGGGATGTGGAGCAACAGGAAGCCTCATTCATTGCTGGTGGCAATGTTCAATGGTACAGCCACTCTGGAAGACAGTTGGGCAGTTTCTTACAAAACAAAACAGATGTTTACCATATGACACATCAATATCACTCCTTGGTACTTATCCAAAGGAGTTGAAAACTTATGTCTACAAATAAAACCTGCACATGGACATTTATACTGGCTTTATTCATAATTGCCAAAACTTGGGAGCAGTCAAGATGTCATTCAGTAAATGAATGGATAAATAAACAATGGTACATCCAGAAAATAGAATACAATTCAGCAATAGAAAGGATGAGCTATCAAGCCATATAAAGACATGAAGGAAACCTAAATGCATATTACTAAGCAAAAGAAGCCATTCTTAAAAGGCTACATTCTGTATGATTCCAACAATATAATATTCTGGAAAAAGCAAAGCTATGGAGACAGTAAACAGATCAGTGGTTTCTAGGGCCTAAGAGGGAGCACATAATAAAGGGCAAAACACAGAGGATTTTTAGATCAGTGGAAATACTCTGTATGATACTGTAATGGTGGGTACATTCCATTATACCTTTATCCAAACCTATAGAATGTACAACACCAAGAGTGAATCCTAACATAGGCGGTAAGGATGTTTCAATTTGGGTTCGACTATAGCGAATGCACAACTCTGGTGTGGGATGTTGATGGTGGGGATGGCTATGCAATGGGAATAGTATATGGAAACTCTCTGTACTTTCTGCTCAATTTTTGCTGCCAAATAAAACTGTTTTAAAAAATAAAGTCTATTAATTAAAAAAATGAAGCACCATGAAAAGAACAGCAAACATGAGCCTGATGATTAAATAACTAGAGAGATTTTCCTTCAGGATGACAGTTAAAGATGACAGAATTCAGTAAAATTTCATTGAATGTAATTGTGTCAAATAAAGAAGGTAGATAATTGACATCTAAATATAGATTGGGAAATGTATTAAAATCAAACATTATCTACTCTGTATTTTTCTTAGGTATCTTATCAGTGTTTTATTCAAAATCATGCCAGTCCCAGCTTACAGATGTTCTATCCAGTCATTCATTCCTTGGGCAAATTAAGCATTGTAAGTTTAACAATCAACATTATTTTCTATGATATAACAAGAGTCTATATAATTACAGATAAATTATATCTCAATATTACTGTAGTTCTCAGTTTGAGTTTCTGTAACGAAGTACTATAGAATGGTCAGCTTTTAAACAACAGAAATTTACTTTTCACAATTCTGGAAGGTGGAATTTCAAGATCAGGGTACCAGCATGGTTCTTTCTGGTAAAGGCCCTCTTTTAGATTGTAGACTGCCAACTTCTCCTTGTATCTTCACAAGGTGGAAAGAGAGAGACTTAACTCTCCTGACATTTTCTGTAAAAGCACTAGTCCAATTCATGAGGGCTCCATCCTACTGACCTAATTACCATAACACCTCCAAATACTATCACACTTGGGATTAGATTTCAACATATATATTTTTGGGAGACATACACATTTAGTCCATAACAGTTACTTTCTAGAAAATGGAATCATTCATAATTAAGTATAGGTATGCCTATGTTTTGATGATTTTTAATTTGGTAACCTTGATGTTAACATGAATAGCAGTAGTATTGTGTCAAAGAATTATGAAGAAAAGCTTTGATAGGACACAGTAATATATGCTTTTTTTTACACATGGTTTAGGTTTTATCTGTGCTACCCATCTGCCTTGCTGGAATGAGCAAATTTTGTGTGGGAGTTTCTTTTCTTTGCATTTACAGCAATCAGGTTGTTGAAAAATATTGTTTATGTGAGCCAATAGACTTTGTTAAAAAATAAAAAAAATTAGAAATGATTTGTATGACGGGGCACA
This sequence comes from Varecia variegata, assembly GCA_028533085.1. Classification (NCBI taxonomy): domain Eukaryota; kingdom Metazoa; phylum Chordata; class Mammalia; order Primates; family Lemuridae; genus Varecia; species Varecia variegata. The sequence continues at coordinate 18,648,067 of CM052441.1, read as the reverse complement.
CTGTATGGGGGAAGGACATGCTTGTGGCCCAGGCTGAGCGAGGCAAATACATTTCATGTAACCAAAATGTTTGTACCCCCATAATATCCTGAATTTTAAAAAAAAGAAATGGTTTGTATATAGATTGAAATGATTGAAGAAAAGAAAGAATAAAACTAAAATATTATTTTTCTATAAAGGAGCTAAATTGCAATGCTTACATACAGATTGAAGAACCTAGTGCTTCCTGTAATCTAGTAATGTGACCCTCAGTGCATGTAAATAATACAATATTGATATTTTATGTAGATATCTGTACTGTTTTAAGATTGAACATCAGACATTCATAACCAAACATCATTCGTAAGCTAATAGCATAAACCCTTCAATTTGGGGTAGTTTCTGTTTAAGATCACTTAAATAAATATTGTATAAATGTTTGTTTCTATTTTGCTTGAATCTAATCTCAATGTTTTCTCATTACCTGAATTAGCTGCATCAGATCAATTCCTTTTATCCTGTTTGATCTAACTGGAGGGCTAAATATTCATTTATGGGCCTTAATTGAGAAAGAGCTCTGAAAGACATAAGATCTACTTACTATCAAATAACATGCTTACCAATCTATCCTTTTTTATTTTCCTATGATGGTTCTCTCAGTATTTATGTTTGCTAAGAGGTAGATTTCCCCAGGCCATTCTATAAGTTATACCATGAAGGCAGCTGTGATGTTTCTGATGCCTGTTTAGCTAAGAAGCCATTGATAATAGCTTACAGACTATAACATTGAGGAAAATGGTTTTCCTGCTGTGCATTCTACCCAAAACATACCTGGTTTATGCTTATACTTTAGCTAAACCTTTTATGACCTTAACACTTTTCAATAGTATTTTTCATTTCTAGATATTGAATACTAAACTATAATCATTGTGTGTATATGTATACATATATGTGTATATACATATATAGATGTACATATGTGCATTTCAACAAGAGAAGTATCGTATGTATTTTTAAATGTCAAATATATACTTATATATTTAAAAGACATACTTTTAAAAGAAAATTGTGTTAATCATTATTTTAACAGTGAATTATGACTTAAAACAGATCATCACATGATATTGCAAAAAATGTTAAATGCAATGTGATGCATGCAGGAAATAAGCACTGTGTATTAACTTGCAGGCCTTTAAAAAGCTGTCCCAAAGGGACACGTTACAGATACTTACCACAAGGGGGCTCAGTAATGGAGGGAAAGGGAAGGAATTACCATAACATTGTTAAAAGATGTGAAAATGACATTTCATACTTTAAAGATCTTCTCTCCACCACCGCCCCCTTCTGCTGTAAAATAAGAATTAAAAAGCAAAGGTTTTTGGAGGAATTGCTCAAAGCTCTGGTTTACGCAGCCTACATACTACGTTGCAGGAAAGTCAATAGACTTTACGCAGGTACTCAGGGACATTATTTTTACAGCCAATGCAAATCAGTAGTACACTCATAAACGATGCTATAGATTGAGACACGACACGTTTTTATAACTTCAAATAAAGCCAAAGGTTTTCCTGAAACGGTGTGCATAGAGCCCATGTGCATTATGGGGCTTCTTTCTCCTCCTCTCCCTCCTCCTCCTCATCTTTTTCTTGTCTTTGTCCTTTTCTTCTTTTGATTTTTCCTCTAAATGTTTGTTATTCTCCTTCTTCTTCTCTTCCTTTTCCTCTTCTACTTCTTCCCTTTCACCTCTCTTTTTATATAAAATTACTGTTTTCCATAGTGTAAAGCAAAGGTCAGAGGCTCTGCTGGAATCAGGCATTTTTTCAGTTTGAATTTTAGTTTTTTGTGTGACTTTGGATGAATTGCTTAACCTTTATGAGCATCAGTTTCCTAATCTGTAAATTTTGGAAACACATCCTCCAGGATTGTGAGAGCCTGAGATAATATATGTAAAACATCTACTAGAGTAACTGAAAATATTAATTCCTTAATAAATAGTAGATATTTTTATGATTATGAGAGTTTTCATGATTTTATGAATATTAATTATATTAATGAAATTCATTGTTTAATATAACTTTTTTATCAGTGCTTTATTAATATTCAGATACACAATATCTCCTTCACACACATTTTTACTGATCTATGGACCTATAAACCTTTCAGTATTTATACAGTGAAAATTTTAGGTATATGCTGCTGATATGTAACTTGAGTTAACTAAGTATGAACATCAGTAGACAAAATTCCTACCCATTTGAAGATTTCGGAAATAAAAAAGAAAAGTTTCTTGAACTCTTGAACCAGCAATAAGGAAGACCCGAATGATTTTACGAAATAAGGCACTAAGAATTGAGTAAAAAAATACATGGGGCAGTGATATATTCTGTATATTACTATAATGGTAGATACCTGACATTATGCATTTGTCAAAACCCAGAAAATTATACAACATAAAAGGTGAAACTTAATGTAAACTATAAACTTTAGTGAATAATATTGCATTAATATTTGTTCATCAATTATAACAAATGTGCCACACCAATGCAAGATATTAATGATAGGGGAAACTGTTGGCAGGGGTAATGGGGAAAGGGATACATGGAAACTCTGTACTTTTTGCTCAATATTTCTATAAATGTAAAACTGCTCTGAAAAAATACTCTATTGATTAATTTTTAAAACATACACCTGCTCCAACAGAGGATGTCTAGTATTTTTATTTTTTGAGGATAAGCATTAATTTCTCTCTGTAAAATATTAAAGTCAATTTAGTCTAGGGATTTAAACTGCAATTATATTTGTTTTGTTTCTTCCCTATGAATATGCAAGAATGATGGAATAAGAATTGAGAAAATTTAAGATTTTCCTGCAGACAGCCTAATATTTACAGTTTTACTTGTAATAAGGTAGTAAAAATAAATATTGACCTATTTATTGGATACTTTCTCTGTTCCAGGTACTATGTTAAGTATTTTATAAACATAATAAAAAGTATCTTCATAACTTTTAAGGAAGAAATCATTATACAGAAAGTCTTCTACTCTTCATATTTATATAACATAACTTGAAGAATTATAAGAACAAAATGCAATGAATTATTTTAACTTCATTTAGAAATCAATGCTCTAACAATAGTACACACCCTAGGTTATGTGTGTGTTTCTGTTTATAAGAATAATGATTAAGATATAGCTGTGGTAAATACCCATTCCATTATACATATTTATAATATTAATTAGACATCTCTTACTACACACTGGTGAGTCAGAGGTCCAACTCAAAAATTGATGAGACTACTGATACTCTGTCATTATTTCTGAAACTAGAGTTAACATGTATAGTGAAAAGTAGCCAGTATTCTCTATTTCATTTTAAATCTTTTTGTTATAAAGCATGCTTATTATCACAAGATTATTAAATTGCAAACACCAGGAGTTTTGGTGACACTATGCCTTGGATACTAGCCTAGAAAGTGCCATACTTTTGAAAAATTAGCCATATCTATGTTAAAAATACTTTATTTGAAAAAACATAAGTGTGCTACTCTCAATTTAGTTCTTAAAACATTCAGAAAATCAGAAAGTTACATATGTCAAGAATAATTGATGGCTTAATTCAACCCTATCGTTGGACATATAAAGAAAATGAGAATTCGAGAAGACATGGTCCATTGTAACATAATCAAATGACAATACCCCTCTAGGGAAAAAAGAGCAGTATAAGATAATGGACTCTAACTTAAAAACAAACAATAGCAAAACAAATAAATGAGGAACAAAAAGAAGCTTTCACTATTTGTTTTACTTTTCTTCAGACAATTTGTAATTTATATTTTAAATTTCCATTTTAGGATTATAGTCACATCTCAAACAAATAAAAGCACAAAAGGTGATAGGTATGAGATTCATAATAAATTGCTGCTAATTAGAGACATTAAACTTTGGTCTTTTGCCTTCCACAATTATTCAGTTTATCTGTTCCATCACCTTGTGGGATATTTTTTTTAAAAATATATCAACTCAATTCATGGTTGCAACACCCTCTGGGAATAAGTTATTGTCTTATATGATCTTGAGTGATCCAAAATACCTTGTATCTTTGACTTGAGTGCCTCAATTAGGTAAATGTAATATAAATTCTCACTTTATAAAGACTTCTCTAAGGGAAGGAAAATATTAAATAGCCCAAAATACCGATTCACCAAAGCAAGTTTTTTAGTTAAAAGTTATTTTGAATCAAAAAGCCCTCAAAACAATGTGAAACAGTATATTAGAAACCTTGATAATATAAATCATTTATGTTTTTATTCCGTAAGAAATATCTGTAATTTTATTTTCTCATCTTGAAAAGGTCAATATAGCAAGTAAAGTCACCATAGCTGCTCTGAAACAAAAATATATTTATTTTATAAAACTTTTTATTTTGAAATGATTTGTGGCTCACAGGAAAGTTGTGAAAATACGTATATAAAGTCTGACCATATTTTGTTCACTGCACTCACAAATGTTAGCATTTTACCACTTTATCATTCTGTGGCAGGGGAGAGACGATAAGGGGTGAGTACATATGCCATATTTGGCTCATGTGAACTGGATGGAGCCACATATTTTGGATCTTAATTGAGGTCCAAAATTAACTTTTCTAAATTGTGAAAAAGTGCATTACCTATGCAAGGCTATGAAATACAACACATCAAATCCATCTGCCTTTTTAAAGATTGTTATTAAAGAGTCTTAGTCAAATATCCAGAATTATTTGGAAGGTTCTGGCATAAGCTTTCTTAAAAATGTCTTTGTTTAAGGTTACTAATTATACACTTTGCATTTGTAAGTAATGAAGAACAAGGAATTTACACTGGATCAAAATATTTTATCATCTTTAATACTAGTAAAGCTGTACTGCTGTATTGCCAAACTTAGCTCAAGGATCCACCAAAGACTGATTCATCAATTTAGTAATAACCAGAGAAGCTAGAAAGAACAAAAAACAAAACCAAAAATGGCTTGCCAAAGCATGCCTGCTTACTATTTAATAGAGGAAATCAAGGGCCAGTTCAATCCCTTCTTGTAATCCATGAAACAAGGAAGAGGAAAAGGAGACACAGCACACAGTCTGTGTTGTGTATATTTTATAATATTCCATATTGTTACATATTCCCCTATTTTTATGGCTCAGGGGATGTTAGCCTCTGCTCAATTCAGCAATCAGGTAAGTCATTCCTTTTCCTAAGGGAGGGCACAAGTGAAGAAACAGAAAAACTTGACATGAAGGGATAACTCCCAAACTCTTCCTCCAGAGCCGTAAAGAACCCATAATAGGTAGACAATGGGTTCTTACATCAAACACACGTTCAGTTTGATTTAATATATTTTCTGTAATAATTAAAGCTATTTGCCAATTATTTGCAAAATAAGATAATTTTTAATTAAATTGTTCTAGTTAGATGAAAAGCTATTTTGAACTAGAAACATTACCACATCTCTTTTCTGATTCATCATTCTCAAGAAAAACACAAGAAATAGATTAATGGAGAATATTATGTTTGTTCAAATATAATTTGGGGGATATTTCCTTATAAAATTTGATTGACTTTTGATCAACACCACAAAACACAGGGCAATCTTATTGGGCTGCATTGAGTGCATCTCAGAACAGGGTCTGCACATTTCTCACAATGCCTCTTTGTCTACAATCAACTCTTCACATAATTTTAAAATTGATTTTTAAATTGAGTAATGTGATTTTAAATTCACATAATTTTACACATAATTTTAAATTGAATAATGTGATTTCTTTTAAGGAATCATTGAATTGGACTAATTAGTTTTCCTGACATTTTCTAAAGTTTTGAGACCTTGTGGTGGGTGAAGTTGCTACTCCAATGGAATTCACAATTCGTAGCAGAGCAAATTGGAAAAATAAAATCATATAGACGGGTATAATAGAGTATACTTAGTTAAAAAGAAAACCAAAAAGGAACTAGAGTAAAAAACACCTGTGTAAGATAGAAAAAGGCATTTTTTAAATTTAAAAAAAATTTTATAAATAGGCCTGAGACCAAGCAATAAAAGTAGAGATGGAAATAAAATCAATGAATGAATAAAGGTAATCTTGACAAAGTAAAAAAACGTCCCTTTAAGATTTGATTACAAAATATCACACATGGAGTAAGGGGAAAGAAGAGAGTTATGCTGGTAAAACTTTTTTACAGCTTAATTAAATATTACATATGTTTTCACTCTGTTTAGTTCTTTCTGGATTGAAAAGTAAACATTGTTATTTCTTCAGTGTTCCCTGGAACCCAGATGATGTAGCAATACATGAAAATAACTGTTACATATTAGATTATAAAACGTTTGCTCTATTCAGACCTATTTGAATTTAAAGCTGTTTTAGAAAGAAACCAAACCATAGTGAGATGAAAGAGTATTCATGTTTTCAAAGAGCTTAATATATTTCCAGCTCATAAATCCTATTTGTTTAAGAGTTTTACTCTAATAATTATTTTCAATATTGTTTACATACTCAATTTGCACTTTCCTGCTGTCATTATAATTTTAAGTAATTTCAAATTTCATTAACTTCACTAATGATTAAAAATTAAAATATACTGCACAATATAATACTGAGTTATTTGTATTCTTGAATTAAAAATAAAATTCATTTTAGTATTAGCACATATAACCAGCAAGCAAAAATGCTCATAAGTAACTCCAAATATAATGAACTAATTGATGACATTTTTTGTGTTCCCAAATACACATTGTATAAATTTCTGACAAGTAATGCTGTCTAGCCTACCAAGAGGAGGCATAGCATGACTGAGAAGGTAAAAAGTCAACTTGAAGGTGAAGGCTAAACATTACGCTCAATTACTTGAATGTCTTTATGTTCAGGTGGATTGAGATAAAGGAAACATTTGTCATCCCAATACATAGCAGTGGACTAGGCACATAGATGATGCTAAAAGAATATTGTTCAATAAAAGTTGTTGAATGAAATTTTATTTTTACTTTGTCAGAGAGATAACTTAATTCCATTCTCACTGGAATTGAGTGATATATCAGTGTGGTTGTGATTTCCATTTCCCTGATGATTAGAGATGTTCAGTATTTTTCATATGTTTGTTGGCCATTAGTTTATCTTCTTTTGAAAAGTTTCTGCTCATGTCCTTTGCCTACTTTTTGATAGGGATGTTTGATTTTTTTCTTGCTGATTTTCTGAGTTCTATATAGATTCTAGTTATCAGCCCTTTATTGGATGTGTAGCATGCGGGTATTTTCTCCTATTCTGTAGGGTGTCTGTTTGCCCTTCCTGATAGTTTCCTTGGCTGGGCAGAAGCTTTTTAATTTGATCAGGTCCCATTTATTTATTTTTGTTGTTTCTGTGATTGCCTTTTGGGTCTTCTTCATAATTACTTTAGCTCCTTTAACTTTCCATATAAGTTTTAGATATTCTAAAAAATAAATTAAATACATTTCTTACGATATCAGTACAAAAAAAATGGTAAAATACTATCAAACACACCAACATTTATTGTTTTGGGACTTATCCTGGATAGAGCTGGAGCCCACTCTACTAAGTGAAGTATCACAAGAATGGAAAAACGAGCACCACATGTACTCACCATCAAATTGGTATTAACTGATAAACACTTAAGTGCACATATAGTAGTAACATTAATCGAGTGTCGGGCAGATGAGAGGAAGGAGGATGGTAGGGGTATATACACAACTAATGGGTGTGGTGCACACCATCTGGGGGATGGACACACTTGAAGCTCTGACTTGGGTGGGGCAAAGGCAATATATGTAACCTAAACATTTGTAACCCTGTAATATGCTGAAATTAAAAAAAATTAAAAAAAGATTACCAAATGAATGACCAAGTGGGATTTATTCCAGGCATACAAGACTGGCTTAATACTCAAAAATAAAAAAATGTAATCCACCATATTAACAGGCTAAATAATCACACAATCATATCATTTAAAGCAAAAAACACATTAAGACAGAATTCAATACCCACTTATGTTAAAAAATTTCAGAAATCTAGGAATGAAGGAGAATTTCATCAACTTGATAAAGAACACCTAGACAAAATCTAAAGCCAACTTAATACTTAATGGCAAAAGAATTAATGCTTTCCCCCTCAGACCAACTAAAAGGCAAGAATGTCCACTCTAACCTCTGTTATTCAAAATAGTACTGGAAGTTCTAGTTAGTGCAAGCAAAAAAGAAAAATAAATTGAAGATATACAGATTGGAAAGGAAGAAATAAAATAGTTCCTATTTCCAGACAATTTGAAGATCTATGTAGAAAACTCAAAGGAATCTACCAAAAAAAAAAAAATAGCCTAGAATTAATAAGTGAGTTCAGGAAGATCTCAAGATACAAAACCAACACTTAGAATCAATTTTACTTCTATACACTATCAAAAAGCATGTAGAAATTGAAATTGAAAGTACAATACTATCTGTAGTACTAATAAAAAGAAAAAAACTTAGGTATAAATCTAACAAAACACATATAGAACTTGTATGCTGAAAGCTACAAAATATTGATGAAATAAATCACAGAAAATCTAAATAAATAAATAGACATACTATGTTAATGGGTTAGACAACACAGTAAAGATGTCAAGTCTCTCCAACTTGATATGCAAGTTCAGTGCAATTTCTACCAAGATACTGGTATGATTGTTTTGTAGTTGTAGATATTCATAAGAAATGTTGGTATTTTTTTAAATACTATTTCTACCTGGTTTAGGTATCCAGATAATCCTGGCTGCATAAAATGAGTTTGGTTGAGTCTGATAAGTACTCTCTTCCATTGTTTGGAAGAGATTACAGAGAACTTGTATTAATTCTTCTTCAAATGATTGGCAGAATTCTCCAGTGAAACCACAGGGACCTGAACATTTTTTTATGTGAAGTTTTATACTACAAACTCAATTTCATTAACAGTTTTAGAACTATTCAAATTATTTCATATTGGATGGGTTGTGTTTTTCTACTTTTTCAATTCTGTCCATTTCATCTCAGTTGTAAAATTTATGGCTTCAGAGTTCTTTCTAATAATATCTTATCATTTTTTGATGTCTACATGGTCTGTAGTGATATCCACTCTAATACTTGTAATATTAGTGATTTCAGCAATCTTATTCACTGTTTATATTAGCAGCATTCATATTTACTTTTGTCTTTATCATAAATTTTACATTCTATAATTCATGTTTTATCAGCATGTGTTGTTTGCCTTTCCTCAATAATTTGAGATCTTCCTGGTTCTTAGAATAATGAGTGATTTTCTATTAAAGCCTGAACATTTTGAGTAATAGGTTGCAAGACCCTCGATCTTACTTAAATCTTGTGTTTTAGCAGTCTTTCCTCTCTGTTTCAGAAGGGAAGGGTGATGCCACCTCCTTACTGTCATGTGAGGAAGTCAGTCCAGGTTTTCCACTTGATGTCTGTGGAGAATTGCCTCTGGGAGAAGGGGTTCCTAGCTACTGTGGCACTTGGGTGAGGTTTCATGCTTTTCACTTGGCCTTCACTAATATCATTTTGGCTATTTGAGCAAGGGTTGCCCCATTGTTCTTCATGTGGCTTCCAATGACACTGCAGGAGTGGAAGGTGGTCTCACTGCTGCTAAATGATGTTGAAAATCCTGACTCTCTAGTGGGCCTCCTCTGACACTTCCCAGTGAGGAGGGTGAGAAGTAGCTCACTAGCTCTAGGTGGGAGTAGAAGTCCTTGTTACCCACCTGTGGTGATAAGCGTTCTTGATCTCCACTCTTCCTTCTCTGACACCACTGTGTAACCAGTGTGGGTCACCTCATTACAACCTGGTGACAGTGGAAGTTTAGGCTCTCTGCTTGACCTTTTTCCATGAGGTGGTACCACAGTTATTTTATAGAGTTTATCTGGAGTACACTTATTTTTTTAAAAGATCTGTGTTTAACAGGTTGCCTTTCTCCTGTTCCTTTGACTAAAGACAGAAGGATTTTCTGGGAGTTTTTTGTTTGTTTGTTTTTGTCTGCAACTGTTCGCATTTCCAGGTCACTGTTTTTTTTTTTGTTTGTTTGTTTGTTTGTTTTTTTTCAATAACTGCTGTGGGACATATAAGGCAAAAAAGAAAATTCAGGGAGCCCACCACCATGTCTTTCCTCAGGTCCTGAAGTCCTAGTTGGTCTGTTTTCTTCCTGACACCTTTCAGAATTTTCTTACATCTCTTTCATATATAATGTTCCAGGCATTTTAGCTGTACCTAGTGGGAGAGAGAGGAAAAAGATATGTACTCCATCTTTCTAAAAGTGGAAGTCTCTTCACCCTTAAGTTTTATTTATTATTTTTTTTTTAGTCTTCTTAGGAATTTTAGCATAACTTTAGAGAAATTACCACTCAGTGGCCATTTTAAAATAGCGATAGGGAAACTACTTTATTAAGAATTACACTTCCTTTTAATGTGTACATCTTTCCCCTGTTCTAAGACATTGCATACAATATCAACATACAAAGCCTCTGAGGATGCGTGAAACTATCTCAGAAAAAAAGGAGATACTATTTTTTGCTCAGTTTTGACAAATATGCCATAGCAATGTGAGATGATGACATTAGGGGAAACTGAAACTTGATGAGCAGTAAATGAGAACTCTCTGCAGTATCTTTACAACTTTTCTGTAAACTGAATTTTTTTTCCAAAATAAAAATCTAATCACAAAAACAAGAAAGTATACCATTTGAGCTAAAATAAAGCCAAAGAGGGAAAGATACTTTCAGCAGAGACATCTAACAAAAGATTTGTATCCTGAATATATAAAAACTCTAAAAATAAAAAAAAAGTACAAACCCAGAATTCAGAAAGAATAATCAGAGATTCTAGTGGATGCACTACACTAAACAGGGTATTCGAATATAAAATAAATACATGAAAATATTTTCATATTAATGAGTAAACACATGAAGTAATTGCAAATTAAAATCATCAATAGACTTTTTTATATCCTTAAGAATTGCCGAATAAAAATACGTTGGTGAGATAACACAGTAATTGGTACTCTCATACACTGCTTTAGAAATCTAAATTGTTACAATCATTTGGAAAAATTCTTTATGTATAAAAACTGAATAAATGCATAATCTACCACTCAAATATCCCTCCTATACAAAACCCTACCAAAATGAGTACAGTTTGCACCAAAATACATGTGCTAGCAATACTATTTGTAGTAAGCAAAACTTGGAACAATGTAATTTCACACATCACTAGAGTAAATAAATAAATTGTGTTTTATCCATACAATGTATTACCATGATGAATTGAAAAGGAATGAACTATAACTACATACAATAACTTAGATGGGTTGCACAAATACAAACTTAAATAAGAGAAAACAGATACAAGAAAATATCTATTATTATTTCATTTACATAATGCTCAATTAAGCCACAGTATTCTATGATGGTAGGATGCAGGATAATGTATGTTTGGGGAAGAAATATCGTGAATAGAAGGGTGTACCAAAGCAGGCTTTAGGATACAGTAATGTTCTGTTATTGTTTTGTGTTCTGATTTTATGAGTGTGTTCAATTAGTGAAAATTTATCTTTCTTCTTCTTTTTATTTATTTTTTTAGACTAGTCAAGTGCAGTAGTGAGGAGGGGGGGAAAGTAGTAGAACAAGGAGTTCAATCTGTAACTGACTGTGAACAATCAAGTGAGAGATAACTCACTACCTTCGGACCAGCCATGAAAATTTATCAAACTATATAATTTGTGCAAATTTCTTTATGTATGGTATGGCTAACAAAAGTATTAGAAAAAAATTTCACACTTTCTAATAATTGATCTTTTTCTTTCTTCACCCAGGAAACCAATCAACTACTTTGGTGATAATTAAATTCCACATGGAAACACTGCTTATAGCATATGATGAAATACTTTCGATAGCTGATTATATTTAAAGAGAATATTTGCAAACTGTTATCTTTCAGGTTAAACAAATTACTTTCCACGTTTTTAGAATGATACTTTCGTCCATTAGCAACAATTAGGACAAATTGCACTCAGTGAAACTTTCTCCATAATTTTGGAGCCCATAGTCCACACAGAGATTTCAAAAATTCTAACATAATCCCTGCTATTCTCAACATTCTTCAATGTCGACTAGATTTTTCACATTTAGTAGAAATCTGAATATTGAAAGAGACTGACAGGATGTAAAATGATATTCCAAAAACGCTGTCATCAAGCATTATACAAACATACATCATTTTATTACGCTTCTTTTTATCACACTTCCCAGATAGTGCATTTTTTACAGATTGAAAGATTGTGGCAACCCTGCATCAAGCATGTCTATGGACACCATTTTTCCAATGGTGTTATGCTCACCTTGTGTCTGTATGTCATATTGCGGTAACTCTTGTAATATTTCAAACTTTTCCTTATTATTATTTATGTTATGGTGATATGTGATCAATGATCTTTGATGTTACTATTGTAATTGTTTTGGGCTCCAGGGACTGGACCCACATCTGACAGTTAATTTAACTAATAGATATTATACTATGTGTGTTCTGACTGCTTCACCAGAAGACTCTCAGAAGTCTCAGATAATTGAGAAGCCAAAGTATTTTTAATTAATATACATACTTTTTATATATAATGCTATTGCATACTTAATAGACTACGGTATAATGTAACCATAACTGTCATATGTCCAGGGAAATGAAAAAAATTGTGTGACTTGTTTTATTGTGACGTTTACTTTATTGTGGTGGCCTAGAATTGAAACCACGATATTTTCAAGGTATGTTTGTATAGAAATTTTATGAATATTCAAAGATAATATCACAGATTATACCAGGAAAACTCAATAATTATCATATATAAACCATACTTTTTTTAAATTTAAGAAATAATGATGTTAAATGAAAATAATATGAATATATAGTAAATGGTCCATATATGGTAGAAATTTTCTGGGGTGAAATTTGGTTTGAAATCCACTACAATATAAAATGACAGCCTTTGGAGTCAGAAAAAATAGGGATAGAAATCAAACTCCTTTATTTATGAGGTCTGAGACCTTGAATTTTTCTCCAGTTGCTCAAAGATCTTTACCTTTCCTCATCCATGAAATTAGCATAATATTGGCCACCAATTAGGTTCTCTATGAGAATCAAATGAACTAATGAACGTATTTTAAATGGATGAGTAAGGGCAAATAGAGTCATAGGATTTGACATATTGAAACATACACTCAAGAACTGTTAGTTTACTTCCACCTACATTGCTCATCATTATCTGTTACTAGGCTTTTGGGAAATAACCCACCAACATGAATTCAATTACATCACAATGTAGCTAACACTCTCCTGGATTTTAAACCTCAGTTACATACCTTCTAGCACTCCACTTATAAGAAATCTATTGATTCTCACAATTTATTGTGTTTCTACCTGCCTCAAATTCTTCCTGCCCTCCGTTTATAAATAATGATTAAGAAAAAAATTCATGAACACCAAACAAGAAACTCTAGACCATTTTTAAATTATAGTTTTTTTGTTTCCTGTGCATTTTTTTTAATTTTTCACTTATTTCTTGCAAACTGTGATATCTTTTCCTCCAAAGCTTCTAATTCTACTCATTTCCTTCACTATACTAATAACTTTGTCCAGACCCCAAGCACATTTTAAAAAACTTCATAGCAATATCTTTTCACTTTACCCATTCATTTCATTACCAAAATGCAATATTAACATCAGCCAATTGTATGGATTAGTCCAATTATATTTCTGACAACAAATATGCCTTACATCTGTGAAGATGCCATGATCTCTCATAAATTTCAGAATAAGTGTACTTATAAATATTATTTCCACTGTAACCAAAATCTTAAACATAGAGATCTGAATTAATATTATCAAATGATTATATCAGACTCTCTTTTTTTAATTATTTTTATTTTTTTTAATTTATTTATTATAGCTTATTATGGGGGTACAACTGTTCTGGTTAAATATATTGCCCATGACCCTCCCAAC
>CM052441.1:18616292-18633543 GCA_028533085.1 Varecia variegata | reverse complement strand
ACATTTGGGTTGTTTCCACATCTTAGCAATTGTGAATTGTGCTGCTATAAACATTCGAGGGCAAGTATCTTTATTATAGAATGTCTTTTGTTCTTCTGGGTAGATGCCCAATAATGGGATTGCTGGATCGTATGGAAGGTCTACTTGAATCTGTTTAAGGAATCTCCATATTGCTTTCCACAGGGGTTGTACTAGTTTACAGTCCCACCAGCAGTGTATGAGTGTTCCTGTCTCTCCGCATCCACCCCAGCATGTATTGATTTGGGACTTTTAGATAAAGGCCATTCTCACTGGAGTTAAGTGATATCTCATTGTGGTTTTGATTTGCATTTCCCTGATAAGAGATGTTGAACATTTTTTCATATGTTTGTTAGCCATCCTTATATTTTCTTTTGAAAAATTTCTATTCATGTCCTTTGCCCACTTTTTGATAGGGTTGTTTGATTTTTTCTTACTGATTTTCCTGAGTTCCAGGTAGACTTTTGTTATCAGTCCTTTATCTGATGTGTAGTATGCGAAAATTTTTTCCCACTCTGTGGGGTGTCTGTTTACTCTCATGACTGTTTCTTTGGCTGTGCAGAAGCTTTTTAATTTAATCAGGTCCCATTTATTTTTGTTGTTTCTGTGATTGCCTTAGGGGTCTTCTTCATAAATTCTTTGCCTAGGCCAAATTGGACACATGATTAAATGATTAAACTGCTCCAGAGTTTGATCACAATAAATAGTAACTTAAATAAAACAATATTTAAGTTGTCTAAAAATGTCTATTAATGTCCACATGTGCCTTATAATATCTCTTATATGTAGTTCTGACATATAGGCCATAACGCCTTTTTTTTGGATTAGGATTGTTAAAGAAATGGTGGTACGCTGGAGACAGTTATGATTTTTATACTTGTTTAAATTATAGTATCACAGAGCTCTGAAAACCATTATCTCTAATCTCCCATAAAATAAGAGTTGATAATAATGCTGAACAAATGCTGTTGGCATGAGTCTCTGACAGGGCATCTTTGATTTATGCTGTGGCTTTCATAAGGTGCTGCCAAAAAAGATACAGTTCAATAAATTAGAAGCACAAGGAAGTACGTGAATGCCTGCCAGCTATGTGATGTTTACATGATTTACTTGCCACAGAAAAGCTTACTAAAGGGATTACAGGAAAAGCTAATCATGAAATAACATTCTCTGATACTTTGTCCCCCTAGAATTCAGGAAAAAATTCAGCTGCATTGAAATTAACCAAATACTGCCCATTCTTTTGAAGACAAAACATGCTTACTACGAAAGAAAAATCAGAGGAAATGAATTGTCATAGTTATTGTCTGGCATATTCTTTCATCAGGCTGGACCCTTGCTCAGAAACTATAGGTAGGGAGATAGAGAGATATAGATAAATAATTTAGGGAGATAAGTAGATAGATATCTACTATAGATATAAATATCTGACTATAACCTTTTCACCTTCTTAAATGGAAGCTCTGTCCATTGTTATTAGATCTTTTCTCTTTTATTAAATATGCATTTAATTCTATAAATGTCTGTCTAATACCACTTTATACGTCATTCCCCTAATTTTGATATGCTGTGTTTTCACTGTCATTTCTTTTAAAATGTTCTGTAATGTCTCTTGTGAATTTTTAAAAATTTGATCTAGGTTAGTTATGAAGGATGTTGGTTAATTTCCAAATGATTGGAGATTTTCCAGATAAGTTTCTGTTACTGATTTCTTGGTTCATTTTGTTTGAATAAGAAAAACACAGTTTGCAATTTGACTTAAAAAGAGAGAGTTTGAGCTTAGATAGGCAATCAGAGACGATAGTGGGGTCAACATTTTTCCTGAGTTGCATTAGTTATCAATTGTTACATAGCAATATTACCACAACTTTAATGGCTTAAAACAACACATTTATTTTTTCACAGTTTCTGTCAGTCAGAAATCTTGGCACAGCTTACGAGTGCCTTCTCCAAGTTTGCAATTAAGGTATGAGCCTAACTTTGGGGGTCTCATTGGAATGCTTGACAAGGGAAGGATTTAATTCCAAGCTCATTCAGATTGTTGGCAGAATTCATTTTATCGTAGGTTTAAGACTAATAGTTTTATTCCCCCACTGGTTGTCTAAAGGCTGCCTGCAGTTTCTGGCAACATGGGGTTTTTTAACATGGCTGAATGCTTCCTCAAAGCCAGCAAGGGAGTGAAGAATTCCAGCAAGAAGGGCAATATAATCTATATAATGTAATCATGAATATAATCATCACATTTTTGATACTCTTTTTTCAAATTTTTAAATTTTTTATTTCAGCATATTATGGGGGTACAAATGTTTAGGTTTTGTATATTGCCCTTGCCCCACTTGAGTCAGAGCTTCAAGCGTGTCCATACCTCAGATGGTGCTCACCACACCCATTAGGTGTGTATATACCCATCCACTCCCCTCCTCCCATCTGCCCAACATCCGATGAATGTTACTACTATATGTGCACGTAAGTGTTGATCAGTTAATACCAATTTGATGGTTAGTACATGTGGTGTTTGTTTTTCCATTCTTGGCATACTTCGCTAAGTAGAATGGGCTCCAACTCTATCCAGGATAATACAAGAGGTGCTAGATTACCACTGTTTTTTGTGGCTGAATAGAACTCCGTGGTATACATATACCACATTTTATTAATCCACTCATGGATTGATGGGCACTTGGGTTGTTTCCACATCTTTGCAATTGTGAATTGTGCTGCTATAAACATTCAAGTGCAGATGTCTTTTTTTTAGAATGTCTTTTGTTCTTTTGGGTAGATGCCCAGTAATGGAATTGCTGGATCAAATGGTAGTTCTACTTATATCTCTTTGAGGTATCTCCATATTACTTTCCACAGAGGTTGGACTAGCTTGCAGTCCCATCGGCAGTGTATGAGTGCTCCTATCTCTCCATATCCACATTTTTTGTTTTGGGACTTTTTGAAAAAGGCCATTCTCACTGGAGATAAGTGATATCTCATTGTGGTTTTGATTTGCATTTCCCTGATTATTAGAGATGTTGAGCATTTTTTCATATGTTTGTTGGCCATTAGTCTATCTTCTTTGGAAAAGTTTCTGTTCATATCCTTTGCCCACTTTTTGATAGGGTTGTTTGATTTTTTGTTGCTGATTTTCCTGAGTTCTATATAGATTCTAATTATCAGCCCTTTATTGAATGTGTAACATGTGAATATTTTCTCCCATTCTGTAGGTTGTCTGTTTGCTCTCGTGATAGTTTCCGTGGCTGTGCAGAAGCTTTTTTATTTGATAAGGTCCCATTTATTTATTTATTTATTTTGTTGCTGTGATTGCCTTTGGGGTCTTCTTCATAAATTCTTTGCCTAGGTCAATGTTTATAAAAGTTTTCCCAACATTTTCTTCTAGAATTCTTATACTTTCATGCTTTAGGTTTCATTCTGTTATCCACCGTGAGTTGATTTTTATGAGAGATGAAAGGTGCGGATCCTGTCTCAGTCTTCTACATGTGGCTATCAAATTTTCCCAGCACCATTTATTGAATAAGGATTATTTTCCCCAGTGTATGTTTTTGTCTGCTTTGTCAAAGATTATATGGTTATATGAAGATGGTTTTATATCTGGGTTCTCAATTCTGTTCCATTAGTCTATACCTCTGTTCTTGTGCCAGTACCATGCTGTTTAGTTACTATAGCATTGTAGTATAGGTTGAAGTCTAGTAAATTGATGCCTTCCAATTTGTAATTTTAGAATGAGCTTTAGTGTAATGGGTATTTTATCCAAAGCAGTGTGTAGAATCTCCAAATTATCACTGTATCCTTTTTTCATCTTAATTTTTTGGTACTCATTAGTATTATCTACATAAAGTTCTTCAACGTTTTTGAATATGTGACACTATTTCCTCTTTAACAGCACTGTATAAAAGAATGCCCAATTTTTGTATGATTGATCATCTTAATCAAGACATGGCATAGAAGAGGAGTTAAAAACCTGTGTTCAATAGTTTTAAATCTCATATTTAAAAAAGGTATCAGATTTCTAAAGATAAAGAAAGGAATAATCCAGAAAATCCTATATTTTGTTTGACTTGACTTTTTCATGAAGATCTTTTGCCAATTTTTATAAATTAATATTCTATTTATATGGTTCAACAAGTCCATACTGAACACCATCTTTGAAAGACCATTTAGAAGAGAAATCTAGAAGACCCCTTTGTTAAAAAACCAAGCTGATAGCAAAATTTTTCCTTTTCTCCTGGACACCACTATTTCTTACATCTTTTCCCATAAATATTTCAAATTAGTTTCAGATTTGGCTTGTGGAACATTATAAAATAAAATGTTCTTGTTGTAGTTAATTTTATGAATCAAACTTGACTAGGTTATGGTGTCCAGTTCTTTGGTAAAACACCAGTCTACATGTTGCTGTGCAGGTAACTCTTAGATGTGATTAACATGTAAGTCAGTAGACTTTAAATAACCTGGTTACTCTCTATAATGTGAGTGGGCCTCATCCAATTAGTTGAAAGTCTTAAGAGCAGGTTTTCTGAAGAAGAAATTCTCCACAAAACTGTAACACAGAAACCCTACCTGAGTTTCCAACTCGCTTCCCATGGAAATCAGAATCAAGATTACAGCATCAACTTTTACCAGCATCCCCAGCCTGACAGCTTGCTCTGCACATTTCAAACTCACCAGCTCCCACGATCACATGGGCTAAGCCAATTCTTTAGAATAAATATCTCAATATATAGAGAGATAGATAGAGCTATAAATATATCCTCTTGGTTCTGTTTTTCTGGAGAACCCTGGCTAATATCAGTCCTGGTGTGAAAGAAGACAGAGTGAACTAGATTAATTCCTTGCTTCAGAACAGGGAAAGATTGAGGTTTAGTGCAGATTGGAGTTCAGGAGTTATTATTTTGTGAAAAGGAAACAGGCATCTTAGACAAAGGAGAAATTGCCCTAGTGGTTCCAAGTTCTGAGAAAACAACCAAGTCATGCCTCACAGAAAATAAATTTTATGTCTAGTAAAAGATATTAGTTTGAAAAAAATCACCAAAATCTTCCTCCAACAGTGCTCTCTGCTCTTCAACAGTTTTAAAATACTATTAATCAGTAGTATTACTTGAAAAAAAAAAAAAAACCCTCTGCCTTCTCAATGCAGGCGGTATTGCAATTAAAACTGCTAAGACATATAAAAAGCTGTCTGCACAGTAGTACATCAGGCTGAATATTAAATGTATATATATGAAAGACTCCCTAGGGAAGATGAGCTTTTTAATCATAGTGTTTGACTTTCCATATCTGATTTGTTGCTCCTTATATGGCAGGAGGATGGACTGAGTAGCACATTTTTCTCTAATTTCTTGATAAGCACTACTATCAGCCTGACAGCCCAGACTGATTAAATATCCCTATTCACATGCAGACATAACCACTGCCTTTAAAAAATCTCTGAGGCTAAAATTAAATGTAAATTAACAAGGGCCCAAATCCCTCTTCAGTTTCCTTCTTTTCAGACAATCACTGAAAACTACTTTGTAGAGAAAAGTTAGCATACTTACAAATGACATGTGTTTGCTTTTATTTTATTGGTCCAACAGAGGCATGATGAGATCTTGTCATGGGAAGAGTAGTAAAATATCATCATCAAAGCAAGCCAAAATTGAATTTAGGAAAGGGAATGTATAAACAGAGAACCCTACAGTTATACACTCTGAAGCAGGAAGGCTGAGAAAGTTTAGGGAAGTAAGAAAAGAGCAAGCACATCTCTGAGGCCCAGTTTGGCAAACACTAAATGATTTGGGAAGATAGAAAACAATATAGAAAATCCAGCTTACAGCCATGGGCACAAAAATGTAAGGCAGCTATTAGGGACTGTGTGGGGACAGTTGACACAATAAGAATGTGTAGCTATGACCTGGAGCTGTGATTGCTAATGCAGTAAGGGGTGCTAGAGGTTCTGTGAGTGATCTGAAGGTTCTATGCTCTAGGATTCTCTGTAGGGGGTCTACTTGTCAAAGTTGATCTGAGTCCCTCAGGAATCCTGAATTCAGAGGGAGAGAAAAACTGGTACAGCTGGGTTGAATTGGGAGAAAAGGTTATTCGGGAAGATGGCTAGAGGCTAGAATCAAGCCATTGCTAAGATTTCAAAAAATCTTTCTTCTGCTATTTCATTACTGATATAGTCTGAGTTTGCATATTTCTAGCCGATACTGACTATGATTTCATATTAACATTGCCTGACAATCTTGCTGCATTTTGGTAATCAATTTACTTTCTAAGCACTATAAAGTATAATATTTTCATTCTTCTCAAACTCTAGACTCATCTTTTTACCTTTCCCACAATCACTTGCAAAATAACAGAAATTATTCTAACTGCAACTCCCCAACATTCACAAACTTCTCTTTCCTTCTTGTAAAAGGTGGTATCATCAACCTTTTCTCTGGAGTCAATCCATACGTGTAACCATAGAATATTTGTAGTATTAGTTTTCTTTTCATTTCTGTATCTCCAGTTTCACTCTATTATACCTTTGCCATCAGTATTTGCATGGGCTAAAAAAGTTCACACCTTGAAAAATGTCCTCCTTGGACCCACTCATCCCATTCCCCATCACCTGCATTTTTCATCTTTTATTTCCTTTACAGGCAGATATGACCCCCCACCCCCGAACTTACTTAAATCTCATTACCAAGGGATAACCTAAGAGTTTGATGGTATCACACAGTATCTGGCCAGAGAATGCAGGAATCCCTGAATCCTCTCCCGTCAAACACATCCATGTTTATGAAGTATCCACTTAAGCAAAAAATAAATTAATAAAATAAACAGTATTATTAAATAAATAAATTTAAATAAATAAATGAATAGGTAGACTAAATAAAATAACCAAATGAGAAATGACATAAGTAATCAAAAGTACAATGCAGGTAAAAAATGAATTGAAGCATTATAGTTAAATAAGTGACATAAATATCGCTTTCTACCTCTGCCCTAATTCAAAATTCAGTGACTTCACTGATTCCTTCCAAATTCAACCAGAAGGATTTTCTTTAGAATTCTAGATGGGCATATCAAGCTATTTCTCAGTAGCTCCTTTTGGCTGTTTTATTGGAACCTCTGAGCAACTTGTTGAACACTAAAACTGTGATTCCCTACCCACACAAAAGACATATTTTTTCTTAACTTTCTGTCTCTGCAATTGTGAGACATGTGACAAGATGAACATATTATCAGCCTGGGTCCTTGACTGACTACAATCCAGCTGGACTACAATTAGTGTTTCTAGAGACAGGAAATAAAACTACAGCACACCCATTAAATTTGAATTTCAGATAAACAATAAATACCTAAATATTACATATGACATAGTTATACTGAAAAAGAATATTTTTGCTTATTTGATATTTAAAATTGATTGGATGTCCAGTATTTTATCTGGCAAGTCTATGAAAAATTAACAGGTAGACTGAATAAAACTAAATTTGGTTTTCTTCAGCCACTGAAGTTTGAGGGTTATTTGTTACCACAATATAATCTAACCTATCCTGACTAATACAGTCATGATTCATCCATTATAAAGAAAGGAAATTATGAAATTAAATGCCTGATTTTTAGGCTTCACAGATATTCCTTCCCTCATTGAAGATTACTATCTAAGCTGCAAAAACACTGCCTCATCCAGACGACATCCACCCCCTTCAAACCATGCACTGTGGCCATAAAAATGCTATAACTTTTCTCATACTTAGTTTTGGAAAACCTACAAATCAAATCAATTACCAAGGTGTAGTATAAACTTTTAGCAATTTCCTTATTCCCCTACCCCACCAAAAAAAAAGGTTTTAAACTAAGGATAAGATACAGGCAATTTTCTTGATGTTTCCAGCTCAGGTAGATGTCATAAAACATAGATCTGACTCAATATAAAGTTACATTTAATCATGAGAGGAAATTATGTTAAACACTTAAGTACGTGATTAGAGAAATGATGGCGCTGAACAGGAAAGAGTTGGGAAAGAGAGCTCTGTCTGCATACTTGTCCCTCCCTCACTTCGTGCTGCACTATCTCAGGCCAGGAGTTTCAGTCTCGGAAGCCACCTATTGCATTTGTTGGCTCCACCAGCACTCCCTGGTCAGGTGCAGAAATGAGGAAACACACAGTGCTCAGCAACAGGAACTGCATAAGAACACATGCATTGCCCTGAAACTCAACCGTCTGGTGTGAGTGCCCCCAAAATGATCCACTTTAGCAGAATAAACAGTGCAGGCTGGGGGCAGTATGTTGCAAGGCAGTCCTGGAGCCAGGATGCCTGCATGAGTTGACCTCAATTTTGTGGACACGTGTGCTGCCAGGCTTGTGAGCAGAATGATAATGAGAGCAACACACTGCACCTTCATGTCTTTGAATGAATGAATCGGTGAACAAATATCACTAAAATAAATTAGCTAGAATTCTATTGCAAGGATAGAGGAAAAGAGCTACAGACAAAAGCTGAATTAATAAGTGCATGTGATTGTGGTGTGTGCGTGTGTGTGTGTGTGTGTGTCCTTGATCAGTTTACTTCTAGTATTTTTACTTCATGTTTTTATTTGTATTGCTTTCTGCACTGGTTATGCAAAAGAACCTACAGATAACTATTAGAACTAAGAAGATACCCACATTGCTACTGGATCCAAGAGGAATATAAAAAATCAATAGTGCTCCTATGAAGCACTCTTAGGTTGAATTCTCTTAGAAGCAGATCCTGATTTAAGAATGGAGGCACAAGTGATATTTTTAAGGAACTATCATATAAGATACCAGAAGTGGTGGAATAAGGGCAGGGAAATGGAAAAAGCATGAATACATGAGAATCACAACTTCAACCTAATCCCACAAGGAGCTCCAGAGTTTAAATTATATCTCAGAATTGGTCTCACCTTGGTTGTACTTTCACTTCCTATAGTTATTGGCTATAGTCTGCCTAGATTAATGAGAGTGGGGGCAAAACTCACAGGCAATTTAAGCTCTTCCCCAGGGGAGGTGGAAAAGTCCTCTGAAAGTCTTAGGGGTGAGCCCACAGCAGCCAAGCATTCATAAGCCTGGGGCTGAGTGCACAAAATGATAAATGGGGCTGAAGGATCTGGGACCAGCACAAGAGTTGTCTATTCTAACATTAGGAATACCTACTTAGACAATGCAAGTGAGCGATAAGAGACATTTATAAAAGGACAGCAATTATATATAATCAGTAGATGCTACGAACCCAAAGGTCTTTTGTTGAAACCCTAATCCCCATGTGATGATATTTGGAGATTGGGTCTTTGGGAAGTAATTAGGTCACAAGGGTGAAGCCCTTATGATAGGATTAGCGTCCTTGTAGGTGGAGGCACAGGAGAGATTGTGCCCCACCCCACACCCTTCTGCACTGTGAGGATACAGTGAAAGGAAGAAAAGGAAGCGATCCATATACCAGGAAGAGTGTCCTCACCAAGAACCTGACCATTCTGGCAACCTGATCTCAGATTTCCAGCTTCCAGAACTGTGGGAAATAAATTGTTCATTAAGCCACCTGGTCTATGATATTCTGTTACAGCAGTCTGAACTGAGACAGCAATAACCAAATAGTGCAAAATACCATTTTAGAAATGCAACATTGTAAACATAGTATTTTTCTAAAACTGATATGTAAATTCAATAAAATTTCAACTAAAATTCCAATAGGATTGGAGAGGGATAAGATTCATAAAATTAGTCTAAACTTTGCATAAAAGAATAGAGTAACAAATAAGAAAATTCTGAAAAGGAACATCAAAAATAGACTTTCCTACCACATTCAAAGACATTATACATGTTAACAATAAATAAGTGTGATATTGGTCTAAAAAGAGAAAATATTGACCAGAGATTGTATTTAGCATGTTTATGATTAATCCATGGAGTGTGTGAAATATGAGATAAATGTCCGGAAATAAAGTATTAAGGACAAAAATCAGAAAAAGTATGAAATGAAGGTATATGAGATAAACTAATCAGAATAATAATAAGGTACCATATATTTATAAAATGGAATCCTATTTGACCATAAAAAGAAATGAAGTATTGGTTCAAGCTACAGCATGAGTGAATCTTGAAAATATTGTGCTGAATAGAAGAATCCAGATACAAAAGGCCTCATACTGTATGATTCCATTTACATGAAATGTCCAGAATGGGCAAATACATACAGAGAGAAAGATTAGTGGTTGCTGGAGGGAGTGAGAAATGGGGATTGACTCCTAGTGAGTGGGTTTTTGAGGGTGGATAATGAAATGTACCAGAATTAGACTATGATTATTGATGCAAAATTTGTAAATCTACTAAAGCCCACTAAATTGTACACTGTAAATGGGTAAACATTATGGTATTAATATATAGATTATGTTTAGATAAAACTGTCACTACAAATATTTATATCTCGGACTTTTCCTATAATGTCTCCCAGAGTAAAAAATAAAATTTTAAAGAATAGTAAATCAGAAGAATTCATCTTGGATTTCAAGGGAGCACATCGTATTTTTTTAAGAAGAGACAAAAGAACAGAAATTAAGAATCATGGATCACATTACACAGAGAGTCAGTTCCCACTTTTCTTCATTTTCCAAACAGATTTCAGTACTATAGTAAAAATAAAGAAAAAACATATTTTTTTCATATTGACAGATCTCCAACAAAGGAAATAAACAGACTTTGAGTCAACTTTTTTTCTTAAATTGTTGGACATTGATTTCATCATTTCTATTATGAAATACAGATTGTTAGGCCAATTGACTTTCAAAAGTTCTTATTGTTTATAATATGTGTAACTCATTCTCAGTTTATATATCCTGGAGGAGGAAATGGGGGCCCATTATTTTAGAAAGTGATTAGAAATTGATTCTTAGAAGACTCTTCACCTTAACTAGTTTGATTTAAACAATTATCTGAAAATTGCCCAAAGCAGCCTTTTCTCAGGTACATTTTTGTGGCTCTAAACTCAGGCTATTGATCTGATTCTCAGTTGCTGTTTTTCATAACATAGTTAGAGTGAATTTATTTGCTTTACCAGATGCTTTGGGGTATAATTTGAAGAACTGATTGACATTTTAATAACTATTGTACTTAAGTCAATAAATGTTATTTAGTGCATTTTCTAGGGAGACATTAAAGTTAAAAATGTATTCAGTTGGCTCGGTTATTAAATCTGCAAATGCCTTCAAAATGAGAGAAGCTAGAATATTTGTCCTAAATGATTCAGTGTCCTATGATCAAGTAAAATGCCCAGTAATAAAATTTAGAGTCTAGTAAATTGTACTCTTCACAGAAAATCATGTAGCTACAAGCATAACTTAACCTTCACACAGATACATATACACAAACATAAATCCTGTCTTTTACATTAGTATCTATAATCAGCATTTCTCCTTCATTACATTGGATTTCAAAAAGAGAACATAAAATAAATAGCTGCTCCCAGAAAATACATCATAAATATAACCTACTTTTATATGTAACTTTATTGTTTGGATTAATTTATAAAAGAAAATACAGCAGTAGTTTCTATTTATTTTAAGTCAAGTGTCTTAGTTACTCACAGCCAGTATATAAGACAATCATTATCCTCTAAAACATCTTCGATCTATGATAGTCAGACTCTTTGAAATCATATGTATGGGAAAAAGAAGGGATGCAGATGCTTCTCAGGCAAGTGGTGGCACAGTGTGGACATCTGCTGGGTGTTGTCTACCAAGAATCTCTTTACCCTTTGTTCACACATCAGTTGGCGCAAGGGATATTAACCTACTCTAGGCATTTTAATCAGTAAAGCATTTAGGTGCTTAAAAGTTGCTGATTTTTTCAAAAAAACTGGGTCCTTAGCTGGGCCACTCAGAATGATTCACAGAACAATACAGAGCTGAACACTAGAGAAACTGCTCTCACTGTGGCCATCATGGGATCTATGCTTGAAGAAAGAACATGACACAGCAACAACTGCCCCTAAAGAAGCTTTAGGGTAAATATTGGAAACCTGCTTCAGAGGAAAGAAAAAACAAAAAACTCACATTTTCATTGCACTGTTTGCCAACAGAAACAACAACAACAACAAAAAAAAAAAAAAATTACAGGAAAACGGCTTCCTTCTCACTTGCTTTTTCCAAATTTTACTTCGGAGGGTCTAATGTGGGGATCTAATTCATACTCAGCACCCTCATGGCAAGGGACCCTTGGACTTATAATTTTAGTCTTTCAACTTCTCTACACAGTAATTTGAAGTGAAGTATGAGGAAACCAATCCAGAGTATCCATTTTACTCTCATTTGGGGAAAAGAACCTCTCTTTGCTGAGCAATCAATTTCATGAAGTGTCGGTGTGCTCACCTCTCTTCCTCTACGATCACAGTGGTGCATAGATAACCAGGCATGGCCAATCATCTGGTCACCCTATTGTTCTTACCACAGCTCCAGACAGCCAGCGCACTCCCAGGAAGTTTTGTAACAAAGTGATGGAGGAGGAGGCTTTATTTCCACTCTAACTGCTACGTTGCTGATACATGACAAATGGGCTGCTAGTGGTCATCGTGCATCTTTATGGACATACTCTCTCAAAAAGACAGGTAGAGAAATGGAGACCAGATTACCTCCATTGAGTCTCTTAATCCAGCACACCAGAATCCAGGTGTATTCCTTTTTAGAGAAACAGAACCAAGAGGATAGGAACCAAGAAAGCCTGTTAAGGTATAATGCAGTCTGAGTGCAAAGACCTGAGAACAGATAGGTGTGTCCAGGTAAAAATCTCAGAGTCTGAGAGTGTAAATCCCAGTGTCCAAAGACTTGAGAACCAGGAGCTCCAATGTCTCTGGGCAGGAGAAGATGGATGACCTAGCTCAAGAAGAGTGAAAGAGAGAGAATTTACCTTTCTTCCATCTTTTTGTTCTATCTGGGCCAGCGACAGATTGAATGATGTCTGCCTATATTGGTGAGGGCAGATCTTTACTCAGTCTAATGATCCAAATGCTAATCTCTTCTGGAAACACCCTCACAGACACACCCAGAAATACCATTTTATGATACGTTTTATTTTATTCTGCAAATATCATACAATTTTTATTATAATATGTTTTAATACCCACTATGATAAGTGCTTCATCACTATTTTCTTTTTGTATGAAGTATTTGGAAAATCTCAGACTTTTATTCTTCCACATGAAAATTAAGATTCTAAATCTTAAAAGTGCTGGAATTTAAATGAGAATTACAGAAAATGAACATATTATTTTTTGAAAAATTGACTTTTTTATTTTATTCAGAATTCCACTCCAGGAATATGACATGCCTTTACATTGGTCCAGCAATTGCTTTAAGTCTTTCAACAAAATTTTTAAAAACTCATCTATTTAAAATACACAACTCTATCATTACCAGTTAGCCATCTTCCAAATTTTTGATCTGTATTGATTTCTTTAATATATGAGGACCAATTATTTTAAACTTATCATTATTCTTTCCTCTTAATCATGAATTATTTAGAACTGCATTTGCACATTTCTAAAAGATATATTAATTTGTCTATTACATTGTTATTTATTTCTAACTTCATGTACTAATAGAGAGAGTATGTGACATATTACACAGAAATTCTTTCTGTAGAATTTGTTGGGACTTCCTTTTTTGGCCTACAACAAGTTCAGCTACAAATGAATCTATCCTCTGAGTGTAGGATTTTATTTATGTCAATTATATCATGTTTGTCTATTTTATTGTTCAAATATTCTATGTCATATGATTTTTTGATTTATCTATTTCATAGAGAGCTATAATAAAAAACAAAATATATTTTTTTTCTATTTCTTTTTGTATTTTTGTAATTTTTTTTGCTCTGTACATGCTGAGGCTCTTTCATTAGGTGAATACAGATTCATGATTTGTATACCTTATTCTTTGATTTTATACTTTTTCCTTAAGAAATAATTTTACCAGTTGTACATTGTGCTGCTACAAACATTCAAGTACAGATGTCTTTTTTATAGGATGTGTTTTTTTCCTTTGGATAAATACACAATAGTGGGATTGCTGAATCAAATGGTAGTTCTACTTTTAGTTCTCTGAGGTATTCCCATACTGCTTTCCATAGAGGTTGTACTAGTTTGCAGTCCCACCAGCAATGTATGTGTGTTCCTATCTCTCTGCATCCACGCCAATATTTGCTGTTTTGGGACTTTCTAATAAAAGCCATTCTCACTGGAGTTAAGTGATAGCGTGGAGTACTACTGAGCCACCAAAATAATGGAGCTCTAATACCTCTTCTATTATCCTGGATGGAGCTGGAGCCCATTCTTCTATGTGAATTAACACAAGAATGGAAAAACAAACACCACCTGTACTCATCATTAAATTGGTAATAATTTGTCAACACTCATGTGCACATATGAAAGTAACATTCATCAGGGATAGGGCAGGTGGGAAGGGGGAGGAGTGGATGGGTAAATTCATACCTAATGGGTGTGGTGTGAACTGTCTAGGGGATGGGCATGCTTGTAGCTTTGACTTGGGTGCTGCAAAGACAATTTATGTGATCAAAGCATTCATACCTCAGTAATATTCTGAAATAAAAAAAGGAAAAAAAAAGAAATAATCTTACCAATAATACCTATTAGTTTTCTTCACTTTAAAATATTTTTGGCCATTTAACTGATTTATTTTGATTAGGATTTTCCTGGTATATATTTTATTCATTTCATTTGCATTCAAATTTGCCAAATAATGTTTAAATTCCACCTTTAAGAACAGCATATGGCTAGAATAAAGTTTAATTTTGTTTTGTCTTTAATCCAGTTAAATAATTTTTGCCTTTTAGAAAAATATTTAATTGACTTTTTTTTTTTTTTAGAAGTTTTTGGTTTACAAAAAAAGTGAGCAGAAAGTAGACAGAGTTCCCATATACCCCCTCAAGGCACCCTTCCTATTGACCACCCTCACTATAGTTTTCCTTATTATTAACATTTTGCAACAGTTTGGTACATTTGTTATGACTGATGAGCAAAATATGGTGCTATGGTTTGAATATGTCCCCCCAAAAGTTCATGGATTGAAAATGTAATTACCATTGTGATGGTACCAGGAGGTGAGGTCTTTAAGAGGTAATTATGTCATGAGGGTTCTGCCCTTATGAGTGGATTAATGCCCTTATCACAGAGTAGGTTCCTGATAAAAAGAATGAGTTCAACCCACTTCCCTCTCTATCTCAAGTGCTCCCATCTGTCTTCTGCCCTTTGATCCTAGGTAATACTTGCCAGATGCTGGTGTTATGTTTTTGGACTTCCCAGCTTCCAGAACTGTGAGAAACAAATTTTTTTCTTTATAAATTACCCAGTCTGTGGTATTCTATTATAGCAACAACAAAAAAAAAAAAACCTAAGATATCTGGATATATGATTATTAACTAAAGTCTATCATTTACATTAGGGTTCACTCTTGGTGTTCTTCCTTCTATAGA
Source organism: Varecia variegata (assembly GCA_028533085.1). NCBI lineage: Eukaryota > Metazoa > Chordata > Mammalia > Primates > Lemuridae > Varecia > Varecia variegata. Next base: position 18,618,050 of record CM052441.1, on the reverse strand, counting down.
TTTTGACAAATGTAATTGGAATCATACAGTGTGTTGTCTTTTCATATTGGCTTCTTTCATCTTATGCATTTAAGGTCCCTTCATGTCTTTTTGTGGCAATTTTAGTATTTTAATCAGTTACTTTAATCTGTTTACCTTTGTTTCTATTATAAATAGAAGTCAGGTAGATGGCAAACATTTTTGCTATTTTCTTTGAGGAGGATACTTTTTTCCTACTTAAAGAATTACATCTTTTTTTCTGCTCTGGAATTATTCCTAAATCAAGGCAATCAGGCTCAGCCTTATCTTTTGTTGTGCATAATGTTCATAAGGTCATTAATGACTATTGTTTTATTAATCCCAATAAATACTTCATTATTCTTTTATTCTTTGACATCATGGCAGCAGTTGATTCTGTTGACAGTATTCTAAACTTTTTCTTACCTTCTTTAAACTCTGGTGCAGAAAATTAAGTGAATCATATTTCTCAGGGGAAAGACTATTAATGTTTACACAAGATCCCACACTTTTTTCCCTCTTAAATTTATGATTTTTATTTCTATTTCTCCCACTCTATAGACATTCAGCCCAATGTATTTTTTAATTGTATATGTTTATACTATTTAAAAATATATAGTGTTTGTGTGCGAGTATGTTTGTGCACAAATGTTTGTTGTGTGTATTTAATTACATAGTGGCAATGCCCTAAATATCTTATTTTGTATTCTTTTGTCACTTAGTCCAATGTTTTAAAATCAATATATTTATGTATATCTAGTTTAATTTTCTAAAAAGTCATAGTAATGCATAGAATGCTTTCATCATATTTATCAGTTTCTCTATTCATGGACATTTAGATTGATTCTACTTTCCTGCTACCATAAACAATAATGTGATAAGCATTTTCACATATTTTGCTGTTTACTCTCAGTGTTTTGCACTCTTCTTGCTTTAGCCATATCTAAAATTCTGGTTGTCATCATGAAGGCACTCATTCTTCTAGATAATCTTCTTTTCTTACTTTGAAGTCTCTTACCAGTCATTCTAATTCCCTCCAATAACTTTAACTGGGAGTAACACTCTCTATCTGCTAAGAAATGACACATCTCTGTGAATAACCAAGATATCTCTATAGAGCCTCACTAAGAAATGCCTAAATGTCTAAAATTGAACTTACAACTTACCTCCTAAAACTTAATTTTCTCTATTTTCTATTTTACTTGTTGTTAAGTGGCAGCAGGATCAGTTTCTTAAGTCAGAATCTAGGAAATCTTCCTTTATTCCTTTCCCTTCCTCATCTCCAACATCTAATCAATAAGTGAATCCAATAGATTCCACTTCTGAATATCTGTGCAGTTGTCTCCACTTTCATTGCAACTACCCTTGTTTAAAACATTCTACTGGCCGGGCATGGTGGCTCATGCCTGTAATCCTAGCACTCTGGGAGGCCAAGGCGGGTGGATCGCTCGAGGTCAGGAGTTCGAGACCAGCCTGAGCAAGAGCGAGACCCCCGTCTCTACTAAAAATAGAAAGAAATTATCTGGCCAACTAAAATATATATAGAAAAAATTAGCCGGGCATGGTGGCACATGCCTGTAGTCCCAGCTACTCGGGAGGCTGAGGCAGTAGGATTGCTTAAGCCCAGGAGTTTGAGGTTGCTGTGAGCTAGGCTGATGCCACGGCACTCTAGCCCGAGCAACAGAGTGAGACTCTGTCTCAAAAAAAAAAAGACAAAAAACATTCTACTGCAGTTTCTTGTCTGTATTACTCTACTTTTGG
>CM052441.1:18573796-18615792 GCA_028533085.1 Varecia variegata | reverse complement strand
GGCCTGGCTAGTACTTGGATGGGAGAAAAATGCCTGGGAAAGCTTCACCAGAGAGTCCTTCTCCACCATGAAAATGGTCCTGCCCATTTCTTTCATCACACAAGGACGATCTGCAACAATGTCAATGGAAAATCATGAGGCATCCACCTTACAGGCCTGATTTGGCTCCTTCTGACTTCTTTTGTTTCTTAATCTTAAAAAATTAGTAAAGGTACCCATTTTTTTTCAGTTAATAATGCTGAACAGACTGCATTGACATGGTTAATTTCCCAGAACACTCAGTTCTTTAGGAGTGGACCAAATGGCTGGTATCATCACTCACAAAAGTGCCTTGATCTTGATGGAGCTTGAGAAATAAAGTTGATACATTTTACTTTTATCTTTTAATTCCATTTTCTACAAACTTTTTGAAGTCCCCTCATATTTAAAACATTATTCAAATAATCTTGTAAAAGATTATAAAATTTCAAAGAGTAATGAAACTAATCTATAATATCATAAATGAAGTATAGCTGAAAGACATGAATTTTAAATGTATATGTAATTAGCCATATTCATACAAAGTATTTCCCTTTGAGCCAGTTGGCATTAAAACTAATTTAATTGCTCCCTACTTATTAAAGATTCTCTACTTTATAAAAATATATATTTACTCTTTGATAAATGTGCTGATTTTTTTCCAGAAATCATTTCCCACTGGGTGATATTCCATTGTAGAATCCTTCTCTTCTTTCCTCCATCAATTTCCAGAATAAAACCTGAAGTGAGAAGGTTACTTCTCTGGGGGTAGATTTTTCTTCAGCAGCTTCTAATTGTTGGTATTTGCACAATGTCCAAATTGTTTCCATATTCTAAATGATCAAAGTATAAAAAATGGAAAAAAAAGAAAAAAGAAGGCCAGAAGAAAGATCATGACAGAACCTCTGAGAAAAAGGAACTGAAAGGGTATAAAAAGGGCAAGTCAGGTCACCAATCACAAGCTTTGATAACTTTTCTATTTTTCCATGGACAGTCCTAATTCATTTGAAAAATCATTCTAACGATCAGGTATTTTACCCAAATCACTGGTGCTGTACATCCCATAAATTTACAACTGGCAGCATCAGAAATAAAAAGAGATTTGAGAGTAGACATTGCCTGTTTAAATATATTTTGAATTCAAATGAAGCTTCTCACACTTATAGTTATGTGGGAATGTGATACTGTTTCTTTATATAAATATCATGATTCACCTTGAAAAAACTGTAAGTCAAAAGTCTGGAAGAGTTAAGACACACTGGTATAGAATATGACAGCTACAGATGGGACAGCTGAGCAGTGGAATAAATGAATCATCTCATTATTTCTGTTCTATGATGAGATTCTTTTTTTAGAATATTGGGCCTATTTTCTTTAAAAAAATTAAATGTGCACAGAGTTTATAGTTCAGTTCAAACGATTTCACCAGTTATGATTATAGTTACAATATCTTCAGCATTTTTTTCCTCTAAACTTTTAAGCTTCAAGAATCTAGAATCCATTGTTTCATTAAATACTTATTTTTTTCACTGACATTTTCAAGAATAATATCCCTGGAATCCAAATAAACTCTATGGGCATGAATATGTAAAATGTAAGCTGGACAGATGCTTATTGAACATACTATAGGGAAAACTATTTTCCAGTTGTGTAAGATTATAGTCAGCCTTGGTATTATGAAGTGAATCATTGAAATAATGCATAAAATCACTTATAATAAAATATATTAAAGCATTCTTAGACTTCTAATGCTACAGTATTTTTCTTGAGGATAATTTGTACATTGGGAGACTAAAACTAAATGCAAGTAAAATATCAGTAACTCAATGCTTTTCTTATTTGTAGTAATATATATTCAAGAAAATATATTGGAAGGAATCATAATAAATTTTTATTTTCCATCAATGGCTTTTATGAAAACCTATTATTTATAAACTCATACATATAAGTTTAACTAGGATTTTTGATCTCGTGCTGTATGGCAGGCACTGTTCAGGGTGTTTGAGATGCATCATGAATGAAACACTTCTTCCGTGCTGGATACTGCAAGTACAAGAATGGGATGATTTTGTAATTGCCAGCAATAAGCAGGAGTAAGCAAGAGTGCCAGGCTGCATATTAACAGACTGAAGCTCTGCTTCAGAATAGGTGAAAAAATTTTTGAAGTAGAGGACTGTCTAATAATCAATATAAAGGGGTGTGTGTATGTGTGTGTGTGTGTGTGTGTGTGTGTGTGTAAGAAAAAGAGAGCTGAATTTCCAACATGGGTAAGTGTGGGTGGGCTGAAAGAAAGTAGCAGATCCTGGCAGTGAGAGGCAAGTGAGATCAAGATCCCCCAGGAGCAGGAGCAGGAGCAGGAAAATGTAAATCTCTCAGAATGTACAACAATCTTGAGGCAGAATCTAGATTACAGGATTGTTTGAGACGTAAACTACAAATGTTTGAGCCCATGCTGAGGGATGAGTGAGATGATTTTGTGACTTTATGGAGCAGCAAGAGGTATGGTGGGGAATAGGATGAGTGGGGAGCAGTTCAGGCAAAGGAAATAAAATATGCAAACAAATACCGAAGAGTCGCATGTATTATTCAGTAAGTATAACACTGTATCAGGATAGTGAAAAACAAGCTTATACTCACTTTCTCTTCCTCTTAGTATATTCATATAGTGTACTGCACAACTTCTGTATTCCACTTAGTACCTACCCACTTAGTAGGTAAATGCATAGATTTAATCCAGCAACCAAATGTCATTTAGTTTACAGGAAACCTGGACATATGCATTAATTCAGTTTCACCTTCTTTGTTTTAGGAATTGTATAAATAATTCACTGTTGTAGAGTGTGTTGGAAATTATTTTGCTACAGTTTCAGTAGCACTGCTCTAAAGCACTGGTTTTAGAAGAGAACAACTCAGCAGTCAACTGAAGTTTTTTTTGTTTGCTTTTTGTTCTTTCATCCAATCTGTGCCATCTTTAAGCACACATCCTAGAATCTTCCCAGTGAGGATTTTCTAGGGTATTTTAGCATTCATTTCTCAATTATGCTATTGCTGCGTGACAATACTACAAGTTCTTTACTTCCTGGTGATAATGAAACCACAGGTGCATAATTAAATATATTCATTCAATTTTAAGCAAATTAAGGCAAATAAAATCCCAATGTTCTTCTTATCTGAGAAATATAAATAGGCCTATATATAAATTCGCATTCTTGCTTAGAAAAGAATTGCATTTTTCTCATGCACTTATGTTTTCAAGTGGTCAAAAAGCAACAATTTATTATCTGTCATAGAGTCCATCCTATAAATTTATTTAAAACATTCTCAATGTTTAGGTAAAACAATTTGAGAAAAGTACATGTAATAACACTTTGAATAGAAAGCCTCTTAGAAAGTGACAGTGAGCTATCCTGTGTTCTATATGAATAAACAAGGTAAGCTAAAAAATTGAAAAAGAAAATAAATTATCAAACTAATCTGCCAATAGATAATTCAACAAACACCCATCAAGAGCAAATGTTATGCCATTCACTGGGCATCAGTAAGGCATAAATTTCAGGAAGTTGATAATCTAATAAGGGAAACTTAGAAGTTAAAGCATTTACATCAAAATGCTGATCATACTAATAAAGGCATTCACAAGATACACTGGGAGCAATAAAGAGAAGCCACCAACCTCTTTGCAGGAGAGAGTTGATTTTACGTGAATAGTAAAGAGCCTGGTAAAGTAATGGGGAAAGGAAGTTTTCACAAGATAACACGCTATTCCAGAAAATATTAGTAATGCTTATTTTACCTTTTGATAGTCTGGATATGGGTGATCTCTCATTTTTCCAGGCATGATAAAACTCTGTTTTTGTTTATGTAGTTGTTGTTTTTACTATTGTTTATCTCATGGCAGAAAGTGTTTGTTTGTTATTTGCTTTCACTTTTGACAGCAGGATGAAATGTGCATGCTACCCAGTTATGGTGGCAAAGCAGAGTGTCAATTTGCTATTTCATTTTCTCTGTGAAGTTAAGTTCCACCTCTAAAGCATGATTTGACCACATAACTATATTGAGAAATTTTCTGTTTAATGTTAGAAATTTTATGCTTTGCGTTTCTGGCTCTTTCTTTTTCCATGGCTGCCATGAGATACATTTATTAATACATAAGGACTCTGTGTCGTGGTTAACAAAACTGTGAGTTTGATATTTGATGATCCCAAGTCTTAAGAGTTAATGTCTGTCTAGGCACTGAACTCTAAAGCACCAACAACTGCAACTCAATCACATTTATATGACACAAACAGGTTTTATTGCCCTTGTAAGCTCATCCTGATTACTTCAAGGCTAGAAGAAGAATGATATGATTTATTTCTATTGGGTTTGCCAGCAGGACATAACAATCTAGGATATCCTTGTATTTAAGTAATTATTTATTTTTAAAATCAGTATGTTTGATTATACTTGACCCATGAGGAAAAAACATCCTTTATGACAGGTAAAGATAGATTTCCATTATCTATAGAACACATACTATTCTAATTTTCTGAGAGAACATTTAGGCGTCAAATATACAAATGAAGTGCAGTGCTTGTCTCAAGCATGGATTCATAATGAACTTTGTAAATAATCACATGGTCATGAATAATAATGGGACCTTGTTCCATATTTAACTATAGTTCTGAGTAATTTTTGTAGGCAAGGCAGATCTATCAATCTATATTTCTACTCTCTGTAGATTCATTACTCTTAAGCTTTGTTATTGATTCACTTTTTTCATCCTTAAGAATTTTATATGTTGTATTTTCTGAATTGTGAATTGTACAGGATCAGTTTGAACAAGAAGCCAGGTTATACAAATATAACCTGTTAAATTTACATTAGATGTAATAAAGAGGAAGATAAAAAGGTGTGTCTCTACATCCATTAGAAAATAGAACTTTCTCCACAGTAAATCCACTTTATTAGGTTCTTAGGGATTAATTCTTATTCTGATTATCTTGGTGTAGCTAAAACTGTCCATTTATGAAGCTGTCAGCAATAAACTAAGAGCCTTGTAAATTCTGACTCAGTGCCACAGAATGAACAAGGTCTCTTTATAGTGACAATATCAGCTTAAACTTAAAAAGAAGACTGCCCATGTAATTAATTTCCCAAAATTAATAGTGAAAATTAACTGTTAGTGTCCTGTACTGAGACTAATATTCTTTTGAACTTTTTTCCAGAATACTTATGCAGGGGTCTGTAAACAAGTGTGAAGGAAGTGAAGAAACCATCTGTCAATACTGAGATTAAAAGATTATGGTTAATTTGTTGCAATATACTGAAATTTCAGAAAGAAGGAGAGTGGAATCCTCTACCAAGGTAATGCTCAATTTTTAATGATTAAATCAAAGACAACCCTGACAGTAAGAAAGTATTATGAACAGTGGGGTATTGACAAACCTCCAGAGACTTTTAATTCATCTCATAAAGTGTTTGTTGTGCTTGTCACAAATTGATAAGAGATTGCAAAATACTTTTATACATCAATTTGATGACAGTTATTGACATTCTTTATGCATTAACATTATTGTACTTTTGTTCATCCTGAAAGGGACACAACTCCTGAAATATTTTTAATATTATCACTGATATCTTTTTAATCCAGGGAAACTGTTTTAGCTTCTTCATTTGATGTGTCAGTACATTCCAGAATGAAGGCTTTACAACTAGTACCACTCTGTGTATATTTTAAGCTAATTAAAAATAGAGTCTATCAAGCATACATACATTTTTTTATCCCTTCTGTTATAATGTGAGGGAAAAGAAGCTGGTGTTCATCAATTGCTTCTCTGGGGAATCCTAAAGACATTCTTCTGAATATTAAGAAATTTAGCAGTTTTATTATTCTGATTTGAGATGTTACATTTGAATTTAAGAAAGTCAATATCAAAAATACTAAGATACAAGACAGGGTCATAATTTTAAGTATCTAAAGAGAATAAATGGTTTTGATTTTGGTTTAGAGCGACAACAACAAGTAATAATTGTTAGGAACTCTTAACTTTTCAAAAGTAAAAAATTTTTGTTAGCAATTAAAAAAAACGAAAAGTGAGGTACATAAAGTAACAGGCTTTCAAGTGAGATTACTTGGGCAATAGAAGGAATCTTGTCTATCTTATCAAGTATCTCTTTTTCTTATATTTTCATGTAAAATACAGAATATATAATCAAAGATATATTCATAATGTTAAGAAAAAATTCTTATTTCATATATTTGCTTAGAACACATGTAACATTTTGCATTATTCACAAGCCTTTTCCCATATTATGGATTCATCTGTGAAAACTGACCCAACTTTATCAATATTTAATATATTTCTTTTTAAAAGTTGTTTTTCAAACTCCTTACTTGCAAACAAAGTCCCTTCCCTTCAAGTTTTTACAACAAACTGTATACCCTCTCATTTGTCACTTTTCATATATATATATTTCATATATATATCATATATATCATATGTATCTCTCAAAATCTGGCAAAACAGGATATTTTTATTTAAGGAAAACATTTTTATAAATAAAATATATCTATTATCTTATATACACATTCATATATCTTTAAAATGATTACCCCTAGTGTGGTTAACCTAAGTATCGAAATTTTGTTCCCATAGAGACACCAAAAAACGGTGGAGAACTGTGTCATCCACTTACACCTTAGCAAATCAGCATATCCTCTATAAGGCAATCCTTCTATAGACTTATCTGCTCTTACGTTTGTTAATTTAATACTTTTTAAATATATTTTATCTTTTAGAGCAGTATGAGACATATTAAAAAGTTGAGAAGGTGGTACAGAGGGTTCCCAAGCACTCCATACCCAGTTTCCCCTTAGCATCTTACATTGGTATGATACAATTGTGATGATTAATAAAGCAATATTGATATAGTAACTATATTCTATAATTTATTTAGATTCTCTTAGTTTTTACCTAATGTCCCTTTTTCTTCTTTTCTTTTTTATATATTCAGGATATTATGGGGGTACAAACATTTTGGTTACATGTAATGTGTTAACACCGCCCAAGCCAGGGCTACAAGCATGTCCTTCCCCCCATACAGTGCATTCCGCTTCCATTAGTTGTGGGTTTCCATCCTTGGAAGTGAGGTATCACAAGGAGGGAAAAACAAGTACCGCATGTACTCACCATCAAATTGGTACTGACCGACACCAAGGTGTTCACATGGTGGTAATACTCATTGGGTGCCGGTCAGTGGGGGGGGTGCAGCAGGTAAACCCACAACTAATGTCCCTTTTTTGTTTCAGGATCCTGGATAGGATACCACAATACATTTGCTCATTCTGTCTTAGACTCATTTTTTACTGTGGCAGTTTCTCAGATTTGCTCATTTTTGATGACCTTGACAGTTTTGAGGGATGCTATTCAGGTATTTTGTAAAATGTTCCACTACTGGAATGTGTCTGATGTTTTTCTTATGCATAAATTGGGGTTATAGGTAATTGAGAGGAAGACTATAGAGAAAAAAATCATTATTTTTATCACATAGTGTCAAAGGTACATCCTATCAACATGACTTATCTCTGTTGATGTTGACCCTCACGACCTAACTGAGGTAATGTTTATAAAGTTTCACCAGTGTTAAGTTACTCTTTTTCCCTTTTTCATGCTGTATTCTTTGGAATAAAGTTATTATGGGCAGCTCACATTTAGGAAGTGGGGAGTTATGCTCTCCTTCCTTGAGGGTAAAGTATCTATATAGATTGTAAAGAATTCTTACGCAAGAGAGATTTGTCTCCCCCCCATTTATATATGTATCTATTCCCATTTATTTCTATTGGTATGAAATCATAGATACATATTTTATACTTTGGATTTTAAACCAATATTACTTTATTTATTTTGTTGCTCAAATTGTTCTAGATTTGGCCACTGAGAGGTCTTTCAGTTGGCTCCTGTATCCCTTTAACATACCCGCACCACATGTTTTTGAGGGTTTTTTTGGTTTTGTTATTTTTGTTTGTTTGCTTTCTAGGGGGGTTGTTGTTTTGTTTTGTTTTTTAGCAATTCCTGATCTCGGTTTAGGTTGCTGCACCTGATGACACTCTAAATTTTCAGATCCTGACCTCCTGGTCACCACCAGCAAAACAGATTACAATTCCCTGAGGGCTAATATGATTGTTAGAATTTTTTAGCAATAAAATATTTTTAGTTAAGTTACAAACATTGTTTTTTTCAGACATAATGCTATTTCACACTTAATAGACTACAGTATAATGTAAACATAACTTTTATATGCACTGGGAAGCCAAAAATTTCATGTGACTCTATTGTAATATTCATATTATTGCAGTAGTCTGGAACTAAACCTGCAAATCTCAGAGGTGTGCCTCTATCAGAAAATAAGTAATAGCAAAAATTAATGACCTAAGCTATCACTTTAAGAAACTCTTAAAAAATAACAGAACATCTAAATCCAATGTAAGGAGAGGAGGGAAATAAAAAGATGTGATATATAAATAAATGAAGTAGAAAATAGAACTATATACTTAGAATACGTCTCAATGAATTTGATTTAAAAGAAAAGCTATGAACAGGTATTCAACTAATTGGAAAATTAATCTGGTGACCCTAGGTATAAAATGTTTAACCCTAAGGCAAAAAGCTGCATATGCAGAGTATTTTATTACTGTTCAGCATAACAGTCCTCATTTAACGGAAGAAGTAGACACTCGAATGCCAATAGGAGCTCTGCACACCATTCCCACCTGTATGTTTTACCATCATTGGAAATTACTCGACCCTTCTAATTTGACTTTGGCTTTCAGGGTTGAACTTTCAAGAAGTCTCTAGATAAAAATGGCACACCAATACAGAGATACACGTATATTTATTTATGATAGCAAAATAACATGTAAGTTTAATTCTCTTGCTACAATACTAAGCTAAAGTTTTATGAAGATAAATAATAGTAGAATCCGATTAAAATTGTACAACCCTGTCATGTACCAAACAACTTATATATTTTTTCAGCACTGATAACATCCTTCTTAATGTTAAATCTACTTTATAAAATGAGGACATGAAATGTAATCAAACCTTAAGCAATTCACCCAAGTCATATAGCAGACTCTGATCATCTGTTCCCAAACACAGCAATTCATCAGCTATATCACATTGCCTTTTTCTTAACTGACAGATTTTATTTTATTTGCTCTTGTAAAACAGAGATATAGATTGTATTTAAATCATAGCAATCTTATATGTACAACTTGTCTAATCGATATTTAAAATATGAAAGGAAAGTTTAAAATATATATATATATATTCTATTTTTGCACCCAAGGGAGCTTATATTTCCAAGTTGAGGGTTTTTTCCTAAACTGATCTCAACTGGAAGAAATTGCACACCTATGGAGCTGATTTAGAGGCAATAGTTATGTCTTGAACATCTAACCTCAAATTCTTCAGCATAATCTGTGTATTTTTTCATCCAGCTAATCCTAAAAAAGCTGAGTGCCAGACACTGGAATTGTTTTACTAATGTTCCAGTTATACAAAAAAAAATGGGGCTATTATTTTTATTTGAGACATGATATTGGTCATTAATTTAGACATTTAACTCTCCAATGTTTTAGTCTATGAACTGAGGATACAAAGATGATGAAAACAGATTCACAGAGTTCACAGCATATGAAGGGAGAAAAATGTGGAAACAAATAATCAGATTAGAATACGATATGAGTTATACTAAAATATGAATAATATATAATGCTGATTCCAAAGAAGTGATTAATTTTATATGTGAACCTTAGGGAAAGGGGGCCTAGGAAAAAGATATGGATTCCTTAATCCAAAAGGAAAATTTGTTGAATGTAACCTAACTTCTAAATCCAGAAGTTAATGTTTTAAAATGTGTGTATTAGTGTTCAAATATGATTTCCATTACTAGTAAACACATTAATGAGATTGATTTTGAAGATATCCTTTCTTCTTTAAATATTTTCTCTTATTAATACTTCCCAGAATCCAACTTTGAACATAGAAACATTTGTTTGTGGGTTTAGTTGCATTCATAAGCAATGTTTTATAGCTTGGAGTTTTTATTCCACTCACCTTTCCCCTTTTCTGGATGAGATTTTCCCACTGATTATTTAACAGACTACACACTTGTCTTAAATCTATTATCTGAATCATTCTAAGCATTTTTCAATGGGCATTGAAAACCCAGCTACAAGACAGATAACATTAAATATTAGCTCTTTCACATCACTATTGGCTCTTTCACCCTTTCAGTTATTACCTGAACCTTTAAGAAGAAGATGTAAACATTCACCCAGCCGGGAGCACATAGTACAAGCCAGATACTGTAAAAGGCACATTACATGAACTTCCTCAGAACAACTGTATAGGATAAATTTTATTACAATTTTAGTGGATACATTTGCATTTAAGAGTTTTATGATTGTCTTCTTTTTTTAATTTCTTTTATTTCAGAATATTACTGGGACACAAATGTTTAGGTTACATATATTGCCTTTACCCACCCAAGTCAGAGCTTCAAGTGTGTCCATCCCCCAGATGGTGCTCACTGCACCCATTAGGTGTGAATATACCCTTCCCCCCCTCCCCCCTCCACCTGCCCAACACCCGATGAATGTTACTACTATATGTGCACTTAAGTGTTGGTCAGTTAAGTCAGTTAATACCAATTTGATGGTGAGTACATGTGGTGCTTGTTTTCCATTCTTGTGATACTTCACTTAGTAGGCTAGGCTCCAGCTCTATCCAGGATAATACAAGAGGTGCTAGATCACCATTGTTTTTTATGGCTGAGTAGAACTCCATGGTATACATATACCACATTTTATTAATCCACTCATGTATTGATGGGCACTTGGGTTGTTTCCACATCTTTGTGGTGCCAAAAACATTCTAGTGCAGATATGTTTTTTATAGAATGTCTCTTGTTCCTTTGAGTAGATACCAAGTAATAGGATAGCTGGATCAAATGGTAGTTCTACCTGTAGCTCTTTGAGATATCTCCATACTACTTTCCCCAGAGGTTGTACTAGTTTGCAGTCCCACCAGCAGTGTATCAGTGTTCCTGTCTCTCTGCATCCATGCCAACATTTATTGTTTTGGGATTTTTTGGTAAAGGCCATTCTTATTGGAGATAAGTGATATCTCATTGTGGTTTTGATTTGCATTTCCCTGATGATTAGAGATGCTGAGCATTTTTTCATATGTTTGTTGGCCACTAGTCTACCTTCTTTGGAAAAACTTCTGTTCATGTCCTTTGCCCACTTTTTGATAGGGTTGCTTGGTTTTTTTCTTGCTGATTTTCCTGAGTTCTATATAGATTCTAGTTATAATCCCTTTATCAGATGTGTAGCATACTAATATTTTCTCCCATTCTGTAGATTGTCTGTTTGCCCTCCTGATAGTTTCCTTGGGTGTGCAGAGCTTTTTAATTTGATTAGGTCCCTTTTATCTATTTTTCTTGTTGCTGTGATTGCCTAGTCTTCTATTCTATATCTCCTATTACAATGATAGTCACAATCTCTGGGGACAAATATAGAATATATGTGAAGTTATGAAAAATTTAGACTTCAAAGTTCCTAAGAGCGGATGGTTTTAGGGATCTGGCTTTTGTCTGTCTCATCTCTTAACACCTTTTTTTTCCCTCTGCCCTTTGTGTATTTCCATGTTTTCTTGCTATGGAAGTATCTCTCATCCTGACACTGATGTGTCTTTGAGTGATTGTGGGCTTATTAAAAAAAAATTATATATATGTGAAAATGAAAAAAAACTCTTTGACATCTCATATTCCTAATTTTGGAAAAAAGAAAACTGTTTGCCAGCATCAAAATATAAACTAAGCCAGCTGCTTATTTCAAAGATAGAAAATATGGCATGCAATATTTGAAACTCCTGAAAAAGTGTAATTCATATTTTTAAAATGAGTCTAAGGCTAAATGATTTTGAAAGTAGCACTTTTTCAGAACTCTGAAAGAACAGTAAGGATGGAGAAATTATCATTTCACATAGAAAAACATAGTAATCATACAGGTGAGCTGTTCTTTTCACAGGGGTGATAACAATATTTTGCTGTAATCTAAAGAGGGAAATGTATGGCAAAAGTGTCATTGGCCACTTTACTATGAAAGAAGACTAAATGAAAAAAATATACAAAATACTCAAAATTATCATGGTAACTTTAACATTTGATTTTCTAATTTACAAATAGCTTTGGGAGATTATAAACAGATACTATAATAGGAATATACAGATGATGATTTTAAGGTTAACATTAGGCAAGAAGACTTATTCCAGCAAGAGCATATCTAATCTATGTTTTTCTTATGGGGACTTTTCTTTCTGCCACATTAGCTTGAGAGAGCCATGTTTTCTGCAGTCTAGCAAAGAAGAGGTCACAGAATCTGTCTTGTATAGTTCGCTGCCCTGATAGATGCACATTTCTGTCACTGTTAGCGGTTGCATGAAACTTGAAGATTCTTTCATCAACTTTCTTTTGTCATATCTGGGACAGAAAGGAACTTAAGATAACATTCTAAAGACAATATTTGGTTGTTTTCTGAATTCCTGTTCTTTGTGATTTTATACCTTTTTAAAAACCCAATTACTGTAACTTACCTAGAAATTCAGGATGAACCTAAAATACATGTGTGTGTTCAATTCTCTATCTTAATCCAAATATATGTTACTCTTTGCCAGACTGTTCTAAAAACATAATCTGGACAAACTTTATTTTCTCCCATCCAAGTACTAATTAGGCTCCACCCTGCTTAGCTTCCAAAATCAGATGAGATCAGGCGCCTTCAGGATGGTATGACCATAGACCAAAATATATTTTCTAATGGTTGATTTTCTACTTGTCTTAGCTTTAGATATATTTAGGTACTTACTTATATTTGGGGATTTTGTTTGCAGGCTCATTTTTAGAAAGCTTTTGTTTTGTTCTTTATTTTCTTCTCAATCTCTCTTTTACTTTCTCTAACTTCTTGTGCTGCCTATGTTTGATCTTGCCTTTCCTCTGTGTGCGTTTATTTTATCTTTTTCATTCTCTCCAGATGGCACTCTGTGCTGCCAGTGCCCAGTTGAAAACCAGATCTTACAATATTGCTGTGGAGGTATGGCCCTGCTGTAACACCGGTATATACAGCAGATTCAGCTAGGGAGCTGTTGGACAAATTGGCGCAGCCCTGTAGTAGGGCTGTGCCTGTTTTTTTCACCTTTCTAGATCTGCAGGTCAACATAAACCCCAAGCACATTTGGCAGAAGTGTGTGTTTGTTTTATTTTGGAGCTGTATTTCAGTATGAAACTAAGGCTGGGTCACCCATTTTGGGAGAAGCCAACTACCAACTGGTAAGGACACTCACCAGCCATATGGGCAGTTCCATGTGGTGAGGAAATTAGGCCACTCACCAACAACCAAGACGAACTTGCCCAACCACATGAGAGATCTATCTTGGAAACGGAAGCACCAATCCCAGCCAGAGCCTTCAGATGGCTGCAGGCCTCGCCAACAACTTGAATATAACCTTGAAAGAGTCGCCAAGCCAGAACCACCAACTTAGCCACTTCAAAATTTTTGAACCATAGAAATTGTGTGAGATAATGTTTATTTTTTTAAAGCTACTAAGTTTTGGGGTCATATGTTATACATCCATAGATAGTAATATATCCATTTATATTTATATCTTTGTCTATGTCTCTATCTCCATCTCTGTCATTGTCTATGTGTATTTCTGCATCTTTTTGGAAAGTTAGCATTAAATAAACATTATTAATAGACTGAATATAATGTAAAGGTCACTAAAAATTCATTTCTATTTAAATCCTATTTAAGGCCTCATTCATTGACAAAGATTACTTGAAAATAGCCCTAAAATTGGTATAAACTAAAATTACCAAAAAATAAATAAATAAATGAAATTACCAATCATAATGCTCATTTTTTTAGAACTATTGCTAGGTTTTAGATGTCAATTTGCATAAGGTGTTAATGAGTTATAAATTACAAAGAGTAAAACCTAAATCCAGAACTAGGATATAATTCTGTCACTACATCTCTGAATTATATGTTTTCTTTTATAAATAGCTTAGTGAAAATTATATGTATTTAACTATTAAATACTATTTGATGTTCTGCTTCTACTAACAGTCTCCCCAATACACCTTTAATAGATTTCATAGTCTAAGTGACCTCAAATCATTTTAAAACACTGAGAGATGCTTTGCAAAATGGATTTGTTGGGAAAGGAATAAGATTTAGGGTACTCAGACTGCAGTTGCAGATCTGAAACTTGTGGGAATGTTTCAACGAAATCAAATCATCTTCTTGGCTTACAGATATTCATTCCTCATTGCCTAAGGCTGGAGCTACATGATAGTTCATGTGTAAATTCAACACACCTTCATATTTCCTAAAGAAAAGTTAATGGATTTTAATACTATAGTTGAGGACACAGTCTCAAAGATGACTTTTAACTTGTGCCCATTTCTGGTATATTAATCAGTGCTCTTTAATTAAGATGCCAGAAACCCAACTCAAACTAGCTTTAGCAAAAAATTAAATGCATTATCTGATGTAACTAAACAGGTGAATTTGATTTCAGAGATAGATTCAAGGGTCCAAAAATATTCAACAGGGCTCTATCTCTCTGCCTCTCCAGGCTCCACATTCTACTCTTTCCCAAAAGGCTGTCTCCATTTGGTGACAAGAAAGACACAGGAAGCCCCAGATGTACTTAATTTTGTTTACATCATGTGCCCACCACTGAACCAGTTAGGTGAAATGGAAGTAGTCTTCTCTCCTTGAGCTCAGAGTCAATGCCTATTTCTAGCAAGGGGTGGGAGAAAAGGGGGGGGTTGCCTACCTCAAAAGCATACTTCTATGTTTTGAATGTGTTGCCTAAAATTCATGCATTAGAAACTTAATCCCTGGTGCAACAGTGTTTGGAGGTGTTGACTGATAAGACATGATTAGGTCAAGAGGCCTTTGCCTTTGTGAAAGGATTAATGTCATTATCTGGAGAGTGGGTTAATTATTGCAAGAGTGAGTTTGCAATAAAAGCAAGTCCAGCCCCCTCTTCCTCTCTCCCTCTCATCTTCTCTTACCCTTCCTCCCACCTTCCACCTTTCACCAAGAAAAGCTCAGCAAGAAGGCCCTCACCAGGTGAGGGCACTGAGACCTTGGACTTCCCAGTCTCCAGAACTGTAAGAAATAAATCTTTGCTCTTTATAAATTACCCAGTCTGTAGTATCATGTTATACCAGCACAAAACAAGATAAGACACACACTAACTGTGCAAAATCACTAAAGAATGAGAAATTTTCGCCCAAGTGAAGGAAGGCTGACTGGACAAAACCCTGTTGTACATTTGCTATCTGAATTACTGTCTAGTTCCTAGTGCCAAAGTTTATATTTTAATTATCTGCCTAAGAATAGAATATTTTGCAAAATTTGTTTAGTTGTCAGCCTGTACTACCATCTTATGAGCTTGTTTATTTGTTTATTCAATAAATGCCTATTGAATACATAACTCTATTTCAGGAACTGCCCTAGGTCTTGAGGTTATATAAGTGAAGAAAGAAAATTACAAATCATTTTTTCCTGCTCTCAAAAATATTACATTTTAATAGATCTAACATTCCAATGTTAAAACTGTAGATCCCTAGACACGACCATGCAATTACTGAATTAGAAAATCTATCAGAAACAAGAGATATGCATATTTAATGAGTAGCCCTGGTAATTCTTGGGCAGACTAAAGTTTCAGACCTAAACAACTTTGCTTCTGCTGTTCTCTTTGCCATCCTCTAGAACTCTGATACTTGCTATCTTAGTGTTGCTATAGCAGATTACCTAAGACTAGGTAATTTATAAATAATAGAAGTTTATTTTTGACAGTTCTGGAGGACAGGAAGTTCAAGATCAAGGCATCAGCATATTGAGAGCCTGGTTAAGGCCCTTTCCACATAGATGCCATCATCTAGGTTCCTCAGATGGCAGAAGAGAAAAAGAGAGATGAACACTGTGTCCTCACATAGCAGAAGAGATGGAAGAGCAAGAAAGACCTACCTAGTTTCCTCCATCCCTTTTATAAGGCACTAATCTCCTCCCTTTTTTTCTTGAAAACTAGAAAATTATATATTTGGGCATATATGCACATACCAGACATAATTACAGGGAAAAAATGGGGGCAAAAATGAACACCAGTGGACCTCAACAAGTGAAGGATTCTAGCAAATTTTAAGAAACCAGCCATGTTTATTTGCTTCTCCATCTATATTCTCTTCTCTCTTGAGTACTTTTTGAACATCTTCTCTGCGAAGTTCCCAGATATTTCATATCTAAGTAAATAGTTTTCACTAAACTGGATAATAGCCAACCTCATTTTAGAACCTCCTCAAATTATTGATTAAGCCATATCTTTTTATCGTATCCCCTGATTGGGTATGAAATCTTAGACGTGATTCTTAGTTTATTTTCAACTTACACAGTAGATTCTCTCTTAAGTGGCATTCATTTAATGGTTTGCCAGAGAAACTCACCCTATCCATTCCCCATCCGACACCAACTAAGCAGCCCACAGGACATTGAAATTTAGCTGGTTATTCTCCCATAAATCCATATTCTTCTTCCACTAGTTCCATCTCTTTATGACAAGTTGTTTTGACTACATGATTTTGTTAAATATTATGCAAATTGATTAAATATAAATAGGAAAAGGATAGTGGTTTGGCAGAAAAACAAAATAGAATGTTTGAGACTCGATGATGTTGTATCCTGTCACCACTGGAAAATAGTATTAAAAAATGCACTACTTAGAAATAAATGTATAAATTCAGGGGTGATTTTTGAAACTAAAGAATGATTCTAAAGAATGATTTGAAACTCCTTTTAAGTTCTCACTTCACATAAATGAAAATGACACTGGAAATGGCATATCGGATACTATGGATAATCATGTATAAGAAATGTCAAGGGGAAATCTCAGTGAACTCATGTTAAATATTGGCTTTGATGTACACCAAAATATTGGTCAAAGAATGCACATGCATATGGTTTCAGTTAACACCTAGATCTGAATCAAATGTCCAGTCAGTCACTGTGCGTTCACAAAGTAGCACCTAATGACTACTATCTCATGTTCCTCTATTCTCTCAAGATGTATTTCCTGTCTGTTTTTTTCCCTACATAGTTGGATTCTAAGAATAAGTGAGTAAAAATGATAGGACACCATAGAAGGTAAGGATTAACTTAGTAAAAGCTATGGAGTTCAGATTAATAGACATAATCTTATTTTGAATTACTTACTACAAATCCCTTAAGAATAACAATTCACCCATTAGTCAAATTATTTCTTCTAGTGACTCACAGATTAAATTGAGAACTTTAAAGAGGTTGTTTGCTAGATGGTGGTATGGAAAGCATTTTACTCTTTATAGCTTGACTTTAATATCAAGCTGCATGTGTTCACCATTAGTCACTGTAAATTGAACGGCATCTATTACTCCTGAGTCAACATGAAAAGTAATGACTTAAGAAACTGATATTTTTCAGGAATAGTAAATACATTGTTTTGAGAAGGCTTGAATTCAAGATAAAATACAATGGTTTATATGACTCTTTCTTTCCAGATTTCTTTCCATATCATTTGTTGCTCTGGCTAATACTCTTACCGTGACTCTATTTGCAATCTTTCCAAAAAAGAAAAAAATTATAGTATTGGAGTGATGTATAATAAACTATAGCCCATCCTTTTCTTACAATGTTGAAAATGGGGGGACATTTGGGATTTAAAAAGGTTTTATTTGTAAATGTTTTTGTTCTATTTGGAAGATGAAAAGTGCCTAATATTATCATCATACTGATTTCCCAAATCTTTCTTACTGGAGGTGGATCTAAATGACAACTCTTCTAGAAGCAAGCAGGTGTGGGCCTGGCTCCTGCATTGCTCAGTAGGAAGCTGACATTTCAACAGTGAAGTTCAGTGCATTGAAGCATTGTTCTAGTCATAACAAACTGTCTAAATTACAAAATCCTGGCAATACAGTCTAGCCATTAAGCTGTATATCCCCCTATTTTCAGTGTGGAAAGCTTTTATTAATTCATAAAAGGATTTTCTCAGCCGAGAGAAATTGGAAGCTGGCAGAGCAAACAACAAAAACAGGTCTACTCATTTACCAGCTGAAAGATTTGACCAGATATATTAGCATTTGAATTATTTCTGAAGAATTCCACCCTCACTGATTACTATATATATTTTTAATGTGTTACTGTGGACTCATATTTCCATGCCTTTTTACCAAATTGTATTTTACAGAATATTTTTCACTTATAATGTTCTAAGTGTACTTTATTACACATGGCTCCAATATTATAATTTTTTCTTTTTTGGAAAGATTACAAATAGAATCACAGTAAGAGTATTAGCCAGAGCTACAAATGATATCCTTTAAACCTGAAGCTGTTCAAGCTTTATTCAATAATTTTTTCTATAAAATTTCACAAAGTAACAAATTGTACTGACTCTTTGAGAGATATTATATACACAATAAATTCCATGAAGTGTACTAATCCTTAGTGTTTGTCTCACAGATGTTTACATACACACACACACACACACACACACACATTTTCCTAAGATATACCCTTTAGCAATCAGTCCCTATAAACTCTCCTTTCAGCTCCTGAAAACCACTCATCTTCCTGTCTGTATGGATTTGTCTATTTTCAAACAAATGGAATTATACAAGATGTACCACAGTTTATCCATTCACCTGTTGATGACATTCAGTTTTTTTCAGTTTGGGGCCATTATGAAAAATGCTATGAAAATTCTTTTTGTCTTTTTGTTATCATTCACATTAATTTTTGAGTTATATAAATTGTAAACTTAGATAACTAGAAAATGCTGAGTGTTTTTTCAAAGTTGTACAATTTCCCAATATCTCCAGGAATGTATGAGAGCCAATTGTACCATAACTTCAATACTTTATATTTTCAATACTATTAATATTAACCATTATAGAAATTGTTTAGTAGAATCCCATTGTGGTTTTGATTTACATGTCTACGTCCTTGATAATTATTTGCGTATTGGCTAATTGCTAATCTTACTTTGTGAAATGTCTGTTCAAGTATTTTGTTATGTTGATTGGATTATTTGTCTTCTCCATATTGAATTTTTTTTTTATTCATGATATAAGACTTTGGGACATACACATATTATGTAAGTTTTATCCCAATATATGTAGCTTGTTTTTTATTTTTAATGATGCCTTCTGAAGAGAAGACAATTTTAATTTTGATCAAGTTAACCATATATTTTTTATCTATAGATAGTGCTTTTTGTGTGGAATGTGTAATAAGTCTTTGCCTATACCAACTATATATTTTTCTTCTAAATTTTTACCTTTTACTTCCACATTTAAGTATATAATAGATTATGATTAATTATGAGTCTATTTGTGTACTTGGTGTAAGAAAAGAGGTGAGACTTATTTTTTAATGAACATTCAAATATTTTAGCACCATTTGATGAAAAGACTGTCCTTTCCACATTGGATTACCTGGATACCATTGTTGAAAATCAATTCACTGTGTATTATGGGTGGACTTGAGACCCCCTATTCTGGAGAAATTATACTGTTTTAATTAGATTTTTTAAAAACTGTTTTGGCTATTTATTTTCCTTTGTATTTTCAAATATAAATGATTAAGTCAGCATATCAATTTCTAAGAAAAAGGATGCTGGGAATTTGGGATTGTTTTGAACCCATGAATCAATTTGGGAATTAATTGATAGTTTAGCACCAATGAGTAATCCAATCCATGATCATGATAAATCTTTCCATTTAGGTTTCTTTAATTTCTATAAATATGGTGCATATGTATATGCATGTGTGTGCATGTAGTTAGAAGGAATTGTCTCATGTGATTTCAAAAGCACTAGAACGGTCCATGATCTGCTGTCTGCAAGCTGGAAACCCAGGAAAGCCAGATGTATAGTTCTTGTTCAAGTCCAAAGGCTTGAGAACCAGAAATGCCAATTGGTGTAAGTTTCAGTCTGAGGGCAGGAGAAAACCAAAGTCTCAGCTTAAGTAGCCAAGCAGAGTGAATTCTCCCTTCCTCTGTTTGTTTTGCTCTGTTCAGGCCCTCAATGACTTGGGTGTTGCCCACTCACATTGGAAAGAGCAATCTGCTTTACTCAGTTTACTGATTCAAATTCTAGTCTCAACCAGAAATACTCTTACATACACACCTGGAAATAACATTTAACTAAATTTCTGGATAACCCATGACCTAGTCAAGTTGACACATAAAAGTAACCATCACATATGGTTTATACTTTTCAGCATACAGGTCTTGTACGTAATTTGTTAAGCATATTCTATCCGTTTGAGGAGATACCACTGACTTGAAGAAAATATCCTGAAATCAAGCATTCAACAAAGGGCTGAATCCTGAATATATAAAGAACTCTAACGTAATAAGGATCTATAGGGAGGAAATTGCTCTGTATCTTGTTTATGGTCATGGTTACATCAATCTATCCATTTTTAAAAGCTCATAGAACTACATACCAAAAAAATGGTATATTCATAATTATTATTATTATTCTGCTGAAAAGTAATTTTTTTAATGAAAAATCTATAAGACATTATCACTATTGTTCCTTCAATAATTATTGATATTATTTATGGAAATCTGTATAATTTTCAATTTGGGGTGTTTTTTTAATTTCTTCCTTAATTTTTCTGCTTCCACCTGTGATATTAATCTACTATTCAAAGATCTTCTAGTATCTATAGTAGTGTGGCTCTTTTGGTGACAAATTCTCTCAACTTCTGTTTTTTGAAATTCCTATATTGCACTTTGATTTTTTAAGTATATTAATGCTGGTTATAGAATTCTAGTCAGGAAACATTTTATTTTATTAAAGATGTCATTTTGTAGTTTTCAGGCTTTCATATACTGTCAAAAAGTCTGCCATCAGCTTCAGTGTTGGCCTTTTGAAAATAATTCATCTTTTCTCCTCAAATTGTTATTTTGCTCTTTTTAGATTTTCTCTTGAGCTTTCATTTTCAGTAATTTGGTTCTAGTCTAATTAAAAATCAATTTCAAAATTCAATACAATTCTTTAATGTGTAGTTGATCTCCTTTGTCAGTTTTGGAAAAATTTTCACAATTATTTCTTAAAACATAATTTCTTACTGTATTCTTTCTCTCCTTCAAAATCTATGTGTTAGAATCTTTTACAGTGTTCCTCTATGTATCTCAATGTTTTATTTTTTCCCACTATTTTTATCTAAGCTTTAGTTTTAATAGTTTCTATTGATTTTCTTTTGCTGTTTACTTCTGATGCTGAACACATTGAATGAGTCCTTAATTATAGATATTGAATTTTTACTTTTAGTTTGCATATTTTAAATACATATTGTTTTCCTAGTGAAATTATCAATTTTTATGCAGTATATTTAACATTTTTTAATGTTCTTTCACCATGTTTATGGCAGTAACACTAAAGTCTTTTTCTGCTAATTTTAAGGTATGAATCTTGTAAATATATGGTTCTATTGGCTTTTTTCTTTGGACCACATCTGCTTGCTTTGGGTCACATATCTTCTTAACATGGCTCTCAATTCTTTCATATGCCAGACTTTGTTTCTAAAATGACATAGAAGCTGAATTTGATGTGCATTTCCCCTGAGACATCATGACATTTTCTTTTACAGGCAGCTAGAGTGATGGATGGGTCACTCTTAATCCAATGTAAAATTAAGCATAGCCAAGGTTGGGTTGCAGCTTGCACTAGAGTCTCATTTCACTCTGGTTTCAAAATTCTTAAGGGCACATCTAATCAGGTGTTATTGAATGCCCTTGTCTCTGCCAGGACTGTTAAACTGCATGGAATTCCATTCCATGTTTCCATCCCAACTCCTAGCTGCCTCAGAACTCAGCTAAAGTCCAGTGGGAGAAAATTGGCAGCCCTGTATTTAGGCCCGTCCAGATTCCAAACCTTCACACCAGCCAATGCAGGAATCAAATGCAGCACTGGCTTATCTGTACCCCAGCAGAATCATTCTGCTTATGGCAAGCCTGGTCTTCAGTCCATGCCCAGATCTACAGATGTCTCCTGAAGGAAAAAATAAGGGGTGGGTGGTGGTGGAGCTTCCACTCAAATGGTAAGGAATCTTTTCTCTCTAATGTCTTCTAAAATAATATGACTTTTGTTATAACCATTTTTCCCTAGTTTAAATAGTGAAAACTATGGTCTACTGCTAGTTTCTACATAATAATTGGAGGCATAAATGTGTGTGATGGATATTTAAATAGGTTCTTGTAAATATTTTAGGGATATGGCAGCATAACTAAAGATGACACACCACAGCACCTACCTTTATGATGAAACTTACTAACAGACTGAGATGGAGGAATATCACTCAGAACAGCACAGAACTTTCTCAATGCAATCACTTATTCTTTAAAAGTCATAAAGACTATCAATTCTGAAATAACTTGGCCTGATATCAAATAAATCCTTATAAACTATTGATGTGATTGGAAGCCAAGTGGTAGTTACAGAAATGAGGAGAAATATACAATTTTATATTTTCTAGTTGCCATGAATTTAAATCACTTTCTATTTTTCAGGATCTTTCAGTTGCTTGCCTTGCCCAAACATTTATTAAGTACCTGCTATGATCTACATAAAAGAAAACTAATATAGAGAATAAATAGGGCCAGTGAGATCCCAAAATTAAGAAATATTTCTTCTTTAGATTCAATTAAAAAAATAATGATAACAATAACCACTGTTTAGCTCAGGTTGCCACGTTAATAGATTAGAAACTATAGTTCTTTTGTTTTTTAATTTTTTTTATTTCAGCATATTGTGGGGGTACAAATGTTTAAGTTACATACATTGCCCCCCCTCCCCCATCCGAATCAGAGCTTCAAGTGTGTCCATCTCCCAGACGGTGCGCACCCCACCCATTAGGTGTGTATATACCCATCCCCTCCTCCCCCTTTCATCTGCCCCACACCCAATGAATGTTACTACCATATGTGCACTTAAGTGTTGATCAGTTAAAACCAATTTGATGGTGAGTACATGTGGTACTTATTTTTCCATTCTTGGGATACTTCACTTAGTAGAATGGGCTCCAGCTCTATCCAGGATAATACAAGAGGTGCTAGATCACCATTGTTTTTTGTGGCTGAATAGAACTCCATGGTATATGTATACCACATTTTATTAATCCATTCAGTATTGATGGGCACTTGGGTTGTTTCCACATCTTTGCAATTGTGACCTGTACTGATATAAGCATTCTAGTGCAGATGACTTTTTTTATAGAATGTCTTTTGTTCCTTTGGGTAGATGCCCAGTAATGGGATTGCTGGATCAAATGGTAGTTCTGCTTGTATCTCTTTGAGGTATCTCCATGTTACTTTCCACAGAGGTTGGACTAGTTTGCAGTCCCACCAGCAGTGTATAAGTGTTCCTGTCTCTCCACATCCATGCCAACATTTATTGTTTTGGGACTTTTTGATAAAGGCCATTCTCACTGGAGTTAAGTGATGTCTCATTGTGGTTTTGATTTGCATTTCCCTGATGATTATAGATGTTGAGCATTGTTTCATGTTTGTTAGCCACTAGTCTATCTTCTTTTAGAAAGTTTCTGTTCATGTCCTTTGCCCACTTTTTGATAGGGTTGTTTGATTTTTTTCTTGCTGATTTTCCTGAGTTCTATATAGATTCTAGTTATCAGCCCTTTATCGGATGTGTAGCATGCAAATATTTTCCCCCGTTCTGTAGGTTGTCTGTTTACTCTCATGATAGTTTCCTTGGGTGTGCAGAAGCTTTTTAATTTGATCAGGTCCCATTTATTTATTTTTGTTGTTGCTATGATTGTCTACTGGCTCAGAGACTAAACTGGGCATGTCATTATCTAAACAAAAATCTTTTGCCCTTTTTAAATGGGTTGTTTGTTTTCTTTCTAATGAAATTTGAAAGTTCTTTACATATCTTGGTTACCAGTCCTTTGTCACATATGTAATTCTCAAATATTTTCTTTCTGTGGCTTGTCATTTTTTTTTCTTTGGAGGACAATGGTGTCTATTGAAGAGCATAAAGTTTTAATTTTGATGAGTTGTAATTTATTATTAATAAATAGTTTCTTCTTTTATGGATTATGTTTCTTGTGGCCTAGAAATTTTTCCCTAACTAAAATTTATGAACATTTCTCTTATATTTTCTAGAAGTTTTACAGTTTTAGGTTTTAAATTTAGGTTTATGATACATTTTGATTTAGTTTTGAATTTAGTTCAAGCTGAGTTGAAGTTCTTCTTTGCACATGTATATCCATTTGTTTCAACACCATTTGTTGAAAATGACCTTGTTAGTGGTTGTATTTCTAGTCTCCTTCTATTCCATCTATCAATATGTTTAACCTTTGCTAACATTGCATTTTCTTGATTATAGGAGATTTACATTAATTTTAAAATTGTCATTTAAAAAAATGTTTTGCATATTAACTCTTTTTATCATGTAATATCTTAAATTTCTAAATACACTGGCATTTTTTTCCAGGACTATTTTCTCAATTATTTTGCCTGTTCTATATTTAATCTAAAATATGGAAATATTACCATGTGATCAAATATTAGAAAGCCTAATTTTGCAATCCCCATTCAGCACTTGTATAATACAGTATTTCCCCAAGATGATTACATCATCACCATTATCAAATAAGACCTCTATCTTCCTCTGACCTGAAAAACTCTATTAATTGATGATTAACTTTGCTTAATCGGAGTAATAAGTCATATAACATACTTATATGAGTATTTTTCAAAGAGGATTTGAAGTATATTATGAGGAAGAATGTATTTTTACAATAAAGCTAATAAATTAGACATCACCAAGTTTTTCCATGACTTCTTTTTCCTATAGGTAGAAGTGAGTTGATGGTAGTTATCATAACTGTCAAAGAAAAAAAAAGATTCCTGACCATACTTACTCATATAAGAACCTCTAGTCACATTTCAAGTCACTCCCTGTCATTTCTGGAAATTTCTATGAAGTTGCTCATATGTAATTAACAACTAGAATGTCAGCCAAAGTTATCCTGCAGTGCCCGCCATATTTTCTATTTCTATTCTGATTCTTAGTCTATGCCAATATCCATTGCTTTCAAACATACCTGATAAAATATTTTCATTGTACCTTTGGCATATGTTCATATAAGTCATAAACCTCAATAAGAGTTTTATGGTAAAAACAAAGGTCAATTATATGAATCTTGGCAAAATATCTGTGTTGTAAGAAAGTATTCTAAGAATTCAACTTACAGAACACATATATAAAATTTTTAATGTCAAAATCATATTTCATTTTCAATTTATTATTAAAATTAATGAGGTCATATAAACTTAAAACAGGTTTAAAAATCAAATCACATTTTCTTAAATCAAAAGAATTATAATAAAATTTCTCACATTTTTTGCATCAATATAACTAAGTAGTATTTGTGTACAAAAAATTTTAAAGCAATGTTCTTCAAAATAAATTATGATGAAATTTTGCAATATAATGTGGTTACCATGGTAATGAATTAATCTGCAATTTAATCTTGTGTAGTAGCATTATTACTTCATTCTTACATTTGCCAGTGGAAGTCTGTGAATCAACAACTATAACTGTAGTGTCAGGAAGAATTTAGAAATTCACTATTACATGATTTGTAAACACGTGAAAACACTAAGCAAGTCAAAACCTCCTATATGTTTACAAAATATATGCCACATTTTTTATTCAGCAATTTAAACTATTTCTTTTCTGAAATACTTATAAAAATATCAGTCACAGACTCTTCACCTTCTCCACAATAATCATTACAGGAAATATTCCCAAGTAAAATAAAACTGAAAATAATATTCTATGACCATTTTCTACAAAGAAGCCCATTTAGCAAGAGGCACTGCCTTCCTGCCAGACCTAGTTGGGCCTGCCCTGCAAGATCCAAATGGAGACATCTAGAGTCAGCGCTTCCAACTTCAACTACCTAACATGATTGCTATTGAGATCACTGACACTCTCCCCCAAACATAATGCTTTATTAAGGTATGTTATATATAATAAAAGTCACCCTTTAAGTTCTGAGCTTGGTGAATTTTGAGAGAGCTGTGTACAGTCATGTAACCATTGCCACAATGAAGATATAGAACATTTTCATCACCCTAAAAGGCTTCCTCATGCCCCCTTTTCACCCCCTTAAGGCAGTAAACTTTTTCGATTACCGTTTCCATCTATCTCTTCCTCTTTATGATATTTCATATTCAATTACTTTACAGCTCACTCCTGGAACATTACTGCTATTGTCTTAGATGAGTCAGTTCTTACTCACATCTCCTTCTGTATTCTGGCTTCCACCAGTTATTTTGGATGACACGACTCATATATAATCCATCGCATTTTGCCCACTGAACTCATGGAGGGTTTACTCAAATAATCCAATTACTACTGAGTTTCTCTTTAAATAGAGAACTAAATTCTACATGTGCCTTTTAATTTTAGATCCCATAGAAATGACTAAAGTCATGGAGTCATTTCAAAATAGCAGAGAGCTATTGCCCTGAGTACACATCTGCACCTCACTTGTGAGTCATTGGATATGAAAAGGTGAATTAGAAAATACATATGTATGTTTAAAATACAATAAATTAAAATATACAGCAGTCCCCCTTAGGCATGAGGGATATTTGGAAGGTGTTTATAAAAATGCCTACCACATCATGTCAGCTATTATAATTGTTATAATAATACCAAGGCTTTCAGAGATGTTTTTAGGAGAAAATGAGATTGATACTGAATTATAGAAGAGGCAGAATTTCTATTAGTAAAAAAGAAAAAACAATGGCATTTGTGTGAGAAGAGCATCATGCTATACTGAATGAAATGCACAACCTTCCCTTCTCCCATCTCTTTTTAGTGCCTTTCTGGGCACTTCTACCTACTGTTCTCCCAAAACTTCCTATGTGGTCATTTCCAATTTGAGACAAGTTGCTACATAGTGTGGCTTAAGTAAGATAGGACAAGAACAAGACAAAAATTATCTTTTTCATACTGTAAAATATTTTTTCTACATTTCACAAGTCAAAATTTATTTTTTAAAAAACTATTTTTGATGTTTTTGATCTATTTTTCAAATTGGCTTATTTGTCAATTATGTATTTCATAAGCATTAAAGAAGGAATATGCTAGTATAAAAAGCATGCTATTTTCCACATGCATTATACTTTTATACCAGAAGCAAAAAATGATGCATGATTTTCAATGCCATAGCAAGCTGCTTGATGTTCCTAGTATGAGTTTCAGTATATTTTGGAAGGGAAAATAGTCATATGTTAAACTAAAATCCAAAATAAAGCTGCCTGTGTCTCATTCAAACATCACATAAACATCATAATACATTTTCATCTGGAAAATAGAATTCTATGCATATCCTAAATTGAGGCAGTATCATAAATAACAAAATGAAATGTCAAGTGCATCTATCTATATACAAGCAATTTTTAAAATAATCTAGTCTCAATAACAAATATTGTTTTCTGAGAAAATAAATAAGACTGGAGCAATAAATAAGACATAAGCAATTTCCTCCAAGGTCATTCAGAGTAATATTTTTAAGGATAGAATCAGGAATGCAATCTCAGTTTGGAACAAGATTTTCAAACTTGTTGATTCTAGATATCTCATATATTGCTTTTGGGTTCAGGGACTATAGTCCCTGGTGTAAGGTGATAATGTAGATAAATCAACGCCTGTCACAGGCCATACTTTATTTTTTGCAATGCATGCTTCCAAAAATCCACAATCTTAGAGCATACTGCTTTGTTTCCTCTGTACAGTTTCTGTCTACTTATTATCCAGGTGAGTGGAAATTGAAAAATCTTTAAAATACTATTAATACCTGACAACTTTAAACATGGTCAAAAATATTTTTGACAAAGAAAAGTATATAATCCAAATGACAAAATCACTGGAGTGAACATAAAGCAAATAAATATGGTACAAATGGAAGGTTGTATGAGCTAAATAACTATGGATGGTGATTTAAGAGGCATAAGAAGGAGAGCATTATGCTACACATGTGTGTATATATGCACCTTTTATGTTTTGATTTTGTGGGAAACTGCCAATATTTCCTCTTTTAGCACTATAGAATAGTTGAATCACCAGTGTCTTTCTATTTTAAATGGTCTCAAGATAGTTTGAAAGAACAGTTTAAATTGATTTTACTGCTCTGCCAACGTAGCTATAGTTGAGAAATAGGGTAGAAAATGCATATAAATTAGGTTATTTTGCAAATTGGTAACATCTTCAATATTATCTTCCCCTTCTTAATGGATTTAAATTAGAAACACTAATGACTATGTTAGCATATTTTGTGCTCAGTAGGAGACGCCAATAGAAGGGTTCTTTGGGTACATTTAGAGAGAGTTAAACAGTTGAATATCATTAGCATCAAAATCAAAATAATATTTCACTGAAAATATAAAGTTTTAAAGAAATATCAAATGCATCTCAGAGTAGTTTAAATAAATTTATGGGATAGTTGTAAACCATCCGAAAGGAAGAACTTACTGAAAAGCATAATTTCCTTCTACTAACTTAAAGTTTAAGAAAAAAAAAAAAAACTTCTATTCCTCTGTGAATCATGAGTTCTGCTGTGGCCTGTGTTTTAAAGATATTATCCTAGACATATTGACTTGCCAAGTCTATGACATAAGGTCTTTAATATTATTGTAGTAGAAATGATTTGCTTATATTTATTCATTTGCCTTATTTTATAATACATAGTCATGTTTTTATTTAAAACTGGAATATAAACTGGTGGCATCAAGGCATATTTGGCTACTTAAACAGATTTATTCTCAATTGAGAGTTCATGGTATGCACAAGTAGGAGAATTTTGCACAACATAAACGCAGCAAACACAGCTAAGGAGACTGGAGTTGGGAATAGGCAGCCAGGATGCGAGGACCTGAGGATGACCTCTAAAAGCTGTACCCAGCTGACAACAAACAAGAAAATAGGAACTTCAGTCCTAAAGCCTCAAGGAACTGAAATTTTAAGCAACCAAAATGGGCTTAGAAAGAGATTCTTTCCTAGTCAAGCCTCCAGATTAAGAGCCTGGTCCATCTAACATCTTGATAACAGCCTCTGAGACCCTGAGTAAAGAACCCAATTGAGCAGTGCCTGGATTTCTGGAAACTGTGAGACAATGATTGAGTGTGGTTTTTTTTAAGTTTGTAGTAATTTACTATGCATTCATAGAAAACCAAAAAACTTTCTACTATATGTTATACTTTTATCTTTTGAACATTCTAAATGAACTTATTTTTATCATCTTTGTGAAACTTCTTTTAATTTAATTTCATCTACACTGTTTATAATAAAACTCTTGATTTTACTGGCAGTCCTTGTTAGCATTTATATTCATCACTTGTTTTGAAAATTTGCCTTGCAGATTCCTTTTGATTCTGTTTCTCTGTCTCTGTGTCTGTCTCTTACTCTAGCTCTTTTTCAATCTCTCTCTCTAGTTCTCCTCCTACCCCCAACTACTGGATCTCAGCCCATATCCTGGACATATATTGGCACTTACAAGTTTTTGCAACAATAATAATAACAAAAAGAGTACTTGCCAAATCAAACCCTGAGATGGGAGGGAGACATTTCATTTCTGTTGACTGTGCTGTGTGGAGCTGTGTATATAGTTACCTTCCTAGATATGCGGTTTTAAAAAGTTTGAATCCCCAGGCAGTGTTTAGGTTTATCCCAACACATGACTGTGGGCAGGGAGATTAGCTTCAGTACCTTACCTTGTGTGGTGCAAATTTGTATCCCTTTAATTCAGAGTAACAAATCCTCAGACTGCCTCTGGCATTTCTCTTCCTTTATGAGCAGCTCACTTCTGTTTGGAGCAGAGAAAATGCATCAAAGTGTGAATACTTCTCTCCCTTTAGACTGGAGGTCTACAAATAGAAGCTTAAGTTACTGTTTTCTAGTTTATTCTTTATGCTGCTCTTAGGAGAGGAAACACAAAGTAGGTAGACAAAGAGGAGTAAAGGGAAAAAGAATTGGAAGAGAGAGCAAGAGAGAGACATTTACTCAAAACAAACCTCCAAACCAAATTTGCAGTGTTTAACTAAATAATGTCTGAATGGAATAAAAGAGAGAAAATATTGAGAATAATGGAAAGAGAGAGAAGGGGGAGAGAAAGACAGAGAGAGAGAGAGAGAGAGAGAGAGAGAGAAAAACACTTATTTTCCTAGCTATTCCAGGGAAGAAATGGCATACAAATTAATCATTGTTAGGCACTGCCAGTATGCATATGCCATATCCCAGGCTTGCCTGTTTAGGAAAAGATACTAAATTTTACTGTTCTATTGTCTTGGAAATTGAACCTTAAGAGATAGATAGATATAGTATTTTGCATCCCCCAAGTTGTTTTTTAGTTCTACAATTCATGCACAGTTAACATCCATAAATCAAAATTTTATATTATTATTCTATCAAACATGTTAGAAGTTATCACCTGTTGTGCACAGCTTTCTTTGTGCCCCATATCATCAAATGACACTCAGTGTTTTAACTTGCCACTTACCAGTGGTCCCAGAAGATTGTAGTGGGAACAGGATGGACATTTTCAGGTGGGATCATAGCCCAATTCCACTTTTCCCTCAGGTATCACTTTATTCATTTTTATAGTCTTGCTAGTTATTACCTGCACTTGTGTTATATAAATTGGCTTAATCAAATTACTGGGACTTCAGTTTCTTGTTCTGAAAAAAATGCATAACATATAAAAAATGATCAATATCATATGTCATTAGGGAATTACAAATTAAAACAACAAGATACCACTTACATACCTATTAGAATGGCCAAAATTCAAAACATTGACAACACCAAATGCTGGCAAGGATGTGGAGCAACAGGAACTCTCATTCCTGGTGGAAATGCAAAATGGTACAACCACTTTCAAAGGCAGCTTGGAACTTTCTCATAAAACTAAACATACTTTTACCGTACCATCCAGCAACCAGGCTTCTTAGTATTTACCCAAAGGACTTGAAAACTTATGCCCACACGAAAACATACACACAGGGGTTTATGACAGCTTAATTTGCAATTACTCAAACTTGGAAGCAACCAAGATGTCCTTAGGTAGGTGAATGGATAAATAAAATGTGGTACATCCAGACAATGAAATATTACCCAGTACTAAAAATAAATGAGACTTTAAGCCATGAAAAACATGAAGTAACCCTCAATGTATATTACTAAATGAAAGAAACCAATCTAAATGGGCTTCAAACTATGTGATTCCACCTATATAATGTTCTGGAAAAGGAAAAACTATGAGCACAGTAAAAGAAAGTGATTGCCAGGAGTTAGAGGTAGGAAAGGGTGAAGAAGTAGAACAAAGAAGATTTTTATATAGTATAATTATTCTGTATGATACTATAGTGGTAGATACATATCATTACACATTTGTAAAACTCATAGAATGTACAACACCAAGGGTGAACCGTATGGACTTTGGGTGACAATGGTATGTCAATGGAGGTTCATCAATTGCAAGAAATGTACCATTCTGGTGAGGGTCTATGTAATGCGGGAGGCTGTGCAGGTGTGGGGGCAGGAAGTATACAACATTCTCTGTACCTCGAGCTCAATTTTGCTGTGAACCTAAAACCGTTCTAAAATATAAAGCCTATTTTTAAGATGTCTAGAACTTGTCATTTTTACTTTTTGCCTATTTTATATTAGTATTGATAAATGTAGGAAGGTTTCCTGTCAGATCTCCAAATTTCTCTTTAAAAATCATCTTCTAAGATACTTCACTTAGGAAAATGGTCTCCAGTTCCATCCAATGCTGAAGTTGCTGCAAAAGACATTATTTCATTTCTTTTTATGGCTGAGTAGGTACTCCATGGTGAATATATACCACATTTTCTTTGTCCACTCATTAGTTGATGGGCACTTAGGTTGATTCCATATCTTTGCAATTGTGAATTGTGCTGTGATAAACATTTGGATACAGGTGTCTTTTTGATAGAATGATTTCTTTTCCTTTGGGCAGATCCCAATAGTAGTATTGCTGGATCGAATGGTAAGCCTACCTACCAAACACCATACATTCTCACTAATAAGTGGGAGCTAAATCATGGGTATACACAGGCACAAAGAGATGTAAAGGACATTAGAAACCAAGAAGGGGAGAGGGTGAAAGGGGAATGAGGTATAAAAATCAGGAACAATGAACACTATTCTGGTGACGGGCATACTAAAAGCCCTGTCTTACGCATTATACAATGTATCCATGGCACTAAAAACATTTGTACCCCCTTAATATTTTGAAATAAAAAAAATCATCTTCTGCTGAGGTTTGTTTCCAAAGGAAGAGTAAATGCCCATATGTTGGAAAAGGAAGGGGTTGTTTTGGAAAGAATCATTTAGGTTTTGGGGAAAGAAAAGCAACATGTCAAGCTTTATGTCTTGAGAGAAATGGAGGAGGAATTACATTAAACTGAGGAGAACTGTGGAGTGGAAGAGTTCACCAATGCTGCATATCTTGGAAAAATATAATATTTTCTAGAATTTGCCTTGCATTAATTCCAATGCTCACAAATGGAGGTGACAGAAATTTTGCAGAATTAAATAGCATCATCCACCATAAGGACAAATAGGAAAATTTGGCAGTAAAGTTCACAAGAAAGCCTTTGTCCAAATTCTGCTTCACTTATAAGTGCCTAAGGGGAGAGATGCCATTGTATTTTGGTACCCACGAGGGACAGTATGCATCTGACAGAGCATGGGTCTTCAGCCATTGCCCTGCAAGTCTCTATGAAGCAGAGACTTGAAATGTTAGATAATGTGGCAAGGCCAGCTGGGGTTAAGACCAGCCATGTGGACAAAGACTGTCACATATGTGCATTGCAAGGAAGATGTGGCTTGGAATAAAGATTGTAGTGTGCCCATGAGATTGCTAGCGTGAGTACAAGGAACAGAGGACAAAGCCACAGTTAGAAGCTCTTAGAAGGTAGCAACCAGAAGTACAAAATCTAAGAAAGACAATTAGTGCAGTTATTATTGCAATATTCCCTAAAGTTCTTCTTTGTCCTATTCAAGTTCTCTTTCTTTCTTTCTCTCTCTCTCTCTGTCCTCCTCTCTCCTCTCCTCATAAATTTTCAAACCATAGCATATTACTATGGAACACCAAAAGTACTTTTTAATTTACTTCACGTTTGAACTGTCTTTCTTACTTTTCTTTCTCACCATTCTCATTTTCACCTCCTCTAGTTTTGCTTCTTCAGGATGTAGTAAAGTCAGTGCTTAGAAAATTCATACATTATCTAATTTGTGTAGAAGTCTAAAGTACTGATATAAGTATTGACTTGTCTCTAGAGAAAAATTCATTCATAAAATTGTCTGGTTAGATTAAATATCAATCTTTACACAAAAGGCTTTTCTTTCATCCTTTCTGCACGTTGTAGATCCTTTTTCCTCCCTACTTCCAAATCCTCTTCCATTTGCAGTCCTGCTTACTTTCCACAATTTTCTACTAATTTTATAGGTAATTACTCTTCCCTCTGGATGTAGTTTGCTCCAGTTTTGATAGTGGGAATATGTTTGAAGTTTTCTGTATTTCTTCATAATGTCATTGGTGTGCCCTATTCATTTATCTGAATTTTTGAGTGCTTAGTAAATTTGAGGTATTTATCACCATCTATGAAGAGTAACAGCATTAGTCCTAAAAGTCATGCCTCAAGAAAACCAGGGGAAATATGACATTATTATCATCACATGACAGGCCATGAGAATTTTGAGCAAGTGTCCAGAATCCAGGACGCTACTACTCTCATGATTGAAATAAGCCTAAAAAGGGATTTTACTTCACAGAAAATAGATTTAACTGCCATAATCTTTTGGGAAATGTTTTGCTTTTTGAAAAGAAGTGCAGATTAATTTAGGATTGGGTAACATTTTCCTTAATATCACAATCATCTTTCAACCTTGATCCTAACAGGTGACACATAGTCTTACATAGTTACTATCATTTGCATTTGCTTTCAATGAGCTTTTTTGGGCATGACAAGAAAGCACAGAAGGTCCAACCCAGTCAAGATTCTGGGGCAACACGGAATGGTGTATCATATAATACTCACTTAGGGAAAAAAGGGCTGAACTAGAGTTTAGCAAGCTCTCTCTGAACTGAAGCCTAGTATCAGGGCCCTGAATCTTCCTTTCTCTCTTATTCACTCATTGTACATAGGTATGAATTTGAAAATGTTGATCTCAGGTGACAGGAGAACACAGGAAGCCACAGTACAAATATCTTAGAGTTGTGCTCAGTAGTTGCTATTTTTCTTTTCGTATACTCTTGCTGTGTCTATACTTGTCATTATATACTTATTTGATATAACGGGTACTACTTTTCACTCTTGTCAGCTTACAATGCCTTAAAAACCTTCATGAATACTATGTTCTATGTGTCTGAGCTATATCCCTGGATTTGTATCATTTAAGCTTGCTTTTGAACAACGAAACTGGCAAAATTCCTGGTTGTTGTTCTAGCTCCTCAGTTTTCATGCCCCAGACTTTTCTATTCTTGGTCATCTTTGGAATCAAATTGTGAAGGGCAATAGAAATTCTGAAGTCTACACAAGCTTTGAAGTGTAAAATTAAATCTTCTTCAGTTGGCTTTTATTTGTTTGTTCTAAAAAAATCAAGTAATAAGATAAAATTCTCTCTTATTCTTCTTTCCTTGTAAATATAAAAGAAAAATTTAGTTACA
This sequence comes from Varecia variegata, assembly GCA_028533085.1. NCBI lineage: Eukaryota > Metazoa > Chordata > Mammalia > Primates > Lemuridae > Varecia > Varecia variegata. The sequence continues at coordinate 18,580,881 of CM052441.1, read as the reverse complement.
AACTATTTCCCCCCCTCTGGATGTGTTCAGTTGATTTAATAACTCATGCATTCATTCATACAGAGACTACACTATACACTAGTGACAAAGGATGAACAAAACAGAAATGATTCTTGACCATAAAATAAACCCTCTAAGCTGAAAGACTAGAATATCTCTCTCCTTCTCTCTCACTTTCTCTCTCTCTCTCTCTCATCTCTGTCTCTATCACTCTATGAAATAACTTTATGTAGCTACATTGTCTTCCTTTGCATGGTGTCTGGGTTTTAAGTATGAGAATTTCAAAGGAACATAGCATGTCTCATACCCCAATGTGTGTATGCTTTTCAGGTGTCTGGTTGCAATACTCTTACTTATGTTCCGTTGGCCAAGTCCAAAAGCAGGGGGACTACATGAAGGCATGAACCCCAATGGGCATGGCAGTCTCCAAAAAGTTTCCAAGCCAGATACTTTAAAAAGAGATTTCTGAGGTTCTCAGAAAATCTGACACAACATGGCTTCAATAAAATTAATAAATGGTATGATTTAATCTTTTCAATATTTAAGCAAAACATTCAATCAAAATGAAATCCCATATTTCAGTTCAGTTTATCATTACTTTTTATCTAGATATAGCCATCTTTATACAATTAAATCTTTCTTTTATCCCTCCACATTTTTAATATAAGGTTTAGTATAATGTTTCCTGTTTTTATAATAGATAATAGACATTTTAAGTGTGTTGTAAACTATGTTCATATTTTGTTTGCTAAAACTGCTAAATATTAGTGATGAGCCAGCTAGCTTATGTTTGCAAAAGGTAAAAGTATAATTGTGTTTGTGTCTGTTTCCTCCCAAGGAAAATATAACCAACATATTTCTATCTTAATTTCCAGACTTTTCTACTACAACTAGTTAGGTTTTAATTTCTTGTGAAGCTTTCTAAAATAAAACTTCCCATGACACTAAAACACGCACAATTTTATGCCAACAACTTAGAAGCTCCTTTGAGCAGAGAAATGATCTGTCTGAATGTCAAAACTGCTGTACTCAAATTGCACATCATTCTAAATTAATGCCATAGCTAGCTGCAATATAAAATTTTTAAAAAGACATTACAAGTTTGAGACACATTTTAAGTGAGGCATGATAGTGGCACTGAGCAGCAATGCAATTTCATTTTTGAATCAAATAACATTTCTGTAGCACATTGATGAAAGGACAAATTTCTACATAAGCTCACAAAGGAATAAAAGAATTTTGAAAGTTATAAAAATGTTACCTACCCTTCTTGTCATGATTGCAATAACTTTATGCCAAAAACTAGAAATCTGTTTCAAAGGAATTATTTTCTTCCTGCAAGTTTATTTTAAAAAATTAATGTTTTATATCATTTAAAAAACCACTTTTTATTAATTAGAAACACTACAACAGGCTGTGGAAAACCTTAATAATCAGCAAATCATTTATAAAATTGATTTATTTTCATTGAATTAATTGGAAGGTTCCCTATTATGTGCAGTATCCCAATAATTCAAGGGTGATCCAACATTTAAGAATGTTCTTTACCTACTCTGAGCAGAATGTGAATAACATTTTGAAGTGTCCAACACCACGCTCAATTAAAAATTCATGATAAAGTAGATCAAAACTTAATTTATATTTTTATGGACATTGTCCAAAAAAGATCGTTTCAAAGAAAAAAGAAACAGTAGTACTCTGTACATTTCTTAAATAAATCGCCACACTTCCCTCAAAATCTTTCACTCTAACTCTGATAAACCTAAACTACAAACTGAAACTGGACTTCTATGCAAAAATTACTCAATTCTGCTTGCAACATATCTGGCAAATTTTACCCAGCTGTTGTTTAGGCAACAAAAGTTATTACACTATATACAATCACTTGAACCACAGCTTTGCAATGACAATGTTTTTCACAAATACATTTTGAAATATATATGGGAACGTACTATAATTGACATTTTGACAAAACCTTAGACAGTGCATATGTAAATGTGTCAGAGGTTCACAAGACTACCCTCAGACTCAAAAATTCACTAGATGGACTCATAAGACACACAAAGTAACTGTTATGCACATTTATGGTTTATTTACAGTGAAAGGATACAGACTTAAATCAACAAAGAGAAAAGGTGCATGGAGTGCAGTCCAGGAGAAGCCAGGTACAAGCTTCCAGGTGCTGCCTCCCCATGGAGTACACAGGGATACAATTCTCTCAGCAACATTGTGTGACAACACATGCAACCTCTTGCCAACCAGGTAAGTTCATCTGAACCTTGATGTTCAGGGTTTTTATTGGAGGTCAGTCATGTAGGCATTTAACACCCATATCACAGACCTCAGCTACTGAGACTCCAGGCCTCTCAACTCAAAGAAAAAATAAGCGTTCACCAAAAATCACATTGCTAGAATGAATACATCTGATCAAACGGGTACAACCTGGCCCAAGGCCTCAAGGACACAAAAACACTCTTATCAGGCACAATACCACAAGGGGTAGGAGGTCACCTTCAAGTAGCTGGCCTAGTGCCAGTCCTAAAGATAGACCTTTCTTTAGAATGTAAAGGATGTGAGACACCCAAGCATGCTGAGGTAACCTCTTTCTGGCCAGTAAACTACACAAATGTTTGTTTTTGTGACTACAAAATATCATTAATTTTGATGTTGCTACAAAATGGATTGCAACCTTTCTTCCGTTTAAGTTGTTCAGTTATCAATAGAATCACCAAATTTTGTGTAATGTATCCCTGCGTATTACATGTGCTTAATAAAATATCAAACCAAATATTTTGACAATGTTCAATATTAAGTGCATGCTACTTTTAATTACAAATAATAATTATATATGTTTATTGGGTACAATGCATGATGTTTCAATTCATGTATACATTGTGGAATGATCAAGTCAGGCTAATTAGCATATTCATCACTTCATGTACCTATCATATCTTTGTGGCAAAATCATTGAAAATCTACCCTTTTAGCAATTTTGAAGTATACAGTACATTACTATTAACTATAGTCACCATGCTGTACAACAGATCATCACAATTTATTCCTCCTGTCTAAATGAAATTTTGCACCTTTTGACAAACATCTCTCCTTTATCAGGCCCACCACCCTCCCCCATCCTCTAATAACCACCATTCTACTCCCTACTTCTAAGAGTTTGGCATTTATGGATTCCACATATAAGTGAGATCATGCAACAATTGTCTTTCTTTGCCTGGCTTATTTCACTTAGCTTAATGTTCAACATCAGTAATCAACCTGGAAATGCAAATTAAAACCACTATGAGATACCACTTCATACCTGTTTGATTGTCTATTATAAAAAGGTGAAAGATAGGTGTCGGCGAGGATGTGGAGAAAAAGAAACCCTTATACATTGTTGGTGGGAATGTAAATTATTACAGCCATTATGGAAAATAGTATGGAGGTTTCTCAAAAAACTAAAAATAAAATTACTATATGATTCAGTAATCTCACTACTGGGTATATATCCAAGCAATTGAAATCAGTATGTCGAAGAGTTATATGCATTCCTGTGTTCATTGCATCATTATTCACAATAGCCAAGAAACAACCAAAGTGCCCATCGATAAATGAATGGATAAAAAATATATATATACACAATGGAATACCTTAAAAAGATAAAATTACAAAAAGAAGGAAATTATGTCACTTGCAACAAAATGGATGAATCTAAATGCATGTTATTTTTCTTAGAGATTCTAATGAGTTCAAATAATCTAAAAATACCAAATAATGGAAAAAACAAACCTTCCCTTTCTTCTAAGCTTCTTCAAAATTTAATGACCTAAAAAGCAATAAAAATAATGATAGAAGCTGCAGGAAAATCCTAAACTATCTACTAGAAACTAGACACAAACATCATAAAAATCTTTCTTACACAGAAACATTCCAAATACAGTCTAGAAAAAAAGACGAGTCTCTGTTTGCCAACACTATGAAAATTCTATGTTTTTGTGTAATAAACTTTAATTTTTATAGTAGTTTTAGGTTCACAGCAAAGTTAAGCAGAAAATACAGAGGGGTTATAAATACCCTCCCTCCCCACACATACATAACCTCCTTTACTAACAACATCCCCCACCACAGTGGAACATTTGCTACAATTGATGAACCTACACTGACACATCATTGTCACCCCTAAGTCCCCAGTTTACCTTAGCGCTCACTCTTGGTGCTGTGCATTAAGTCAGTTTTGTATCAATTATTAATAGAGAATAGTCTCATTGCCCTAAAAATCCTCTGTGCTCTGCCTCTCTATCCCCTCCCCAAAACCCTAGCAATCAGTCTTTTTATTGTCTCCATAGTTTTTCCTTTTCCAGAACTTCATATAGGTAGAACCATACAGAATGTAGCCTTTTCAGATTAACTTTTTTCACTTAGTAATATACATTTACGGTTCTTTCACAACTTTTCATGGCTTGATAGCTCATTTCTTTGTGGTTCTGAATAACATTCCATTATCTGGATGTACCACAGTTTATTTGTCCATTCACCTATAAAAGAACATCTTGGTTCCTTCCAAGTTTTGATAATAACGATAAAGCTGACATAAATATCCACATGCAGGTTTTGGTGTGGACATAAATTTTCAACTTTGAGTGGGAGGAGGGTAAATGCCAAGGAGTATGATTGCTGGATGGTATTGTAAAAGTAGGGTTTGTTTTGTAAGACATTTTAAAACTGTCTTCCAAAATGGCTATACCATGTGGAATTCCACCAGCAATGAATAATGAATGACAGTTCCTGGTGTTCTATGCCCTCACCAGCACTTGGTGTTGCCAGTGTTTTGAATTTTGGCAACTATAATAGATGTGCAATGGTACCTCTTTGTTATTTTAATTTGCATTTCCCTAGTAATGTATAATGTGGAGAATCTTTTCATATGCTTATTTGCCATCTATATATTTACTTTGGTGACTTGTCTGTTAGGTCTCTGGACCATTTTTTAATCAGGTTGTTTGTCTTCTTAGTGTTGACTTTAAGAGTTCTTTATGTATTTTGGATAGCAGTCCTTTATCAGATATTCCTTTTGCAAATAGTTACCCCTAATCTGTGGTAGTCTCTTTTTTTGTCAAAATTATTAAATGTGTATGTTATTTTGTAAGTATTTTCCAATACAATAAAGCAGGATAAATAATAGGACTTTTAAATACTGCAAAGGAAGAAAAAAATCAATGTAACTTCTAATTTATACAACAGTCTACGGAGAAATAAGACACTAGTTGAAATACCTCATATGATATTTCCTGAAATACCTCCTGGCACCCTCTGCCCCAACACAACCACACATCAACTCAGCATCCTTGGCAGTACGTGGCACCTCCCACACGTCCCTTCTCCCTCCCTCCTCCACACGTTCTTTCAGGGCAGATCCTGCCGGTGTCTCATCCCCAAAAAGTCTGGTACAGTGTGTGCTCAGCCATTTGTGAAGCACATAAGAATGAATTTCAAATGACCCAGAGAAGCCATCACTAGGAGGGCCTGGGGGTGCCAAGGGAGGAATCCCAGAGGGCTTGGGTATTAGATTGCAAATGAAATGCAGGGTGACCCACTTATATTTGAATTTTAGATAGATAACAAATAGTTTTTTATATGAAATATCTCATGTGATACTAGTTGAAATATCTCATTTGATATTTCAACATATAAACCCAATAGTTTTCTTATTCATGAGTATTAATATTAATAGAAAAATGTAAGAAAAAGAATAAGAAGGTTAATATAAATGCAATAAAAGTTTATAAGTCACTTAGTGATAACCAGTATTTTAAATGTCTGGACCAGGGTGAGGAATAATTTATAATGAAGAATATATAAGAAAGCTGAATAGTGGGAAAATGCCATATTAATACATTGGAGTATTTAATCTGATAAATGATTCTTTCTCGCACTTTTAAAAAATTAAAATATTTCAAACAAGGCATTTGAAGTAAACGTCTCACACTAGCAAAGTAACAATTCATCTGGAAAAGAAAATGTACAAAGAATAAGGAAATACTTTTAAAAGACCAGTGAAGTTCCTAATTTATCAAAAGTTATCAAGTCTAATAAAAGAGATAAGTCTCCAAAAGTAAAGATTCTACAAAGTGCTAAACCAAATAAAAGAAGAACACACTTATCAGATATCAAAATGTGCTAATGGCAATTCTAATAATATAACATTGGTGCTGGAATAAGTATACAGAAAAATGAAATAGAATAAAGTGACCATATTAAAATTAAAATTTATGTGTGTATACAAACACATGCACATGCACCCATACACATATAAAGAGGGAGAGAAAGAGAGACACTTAGTACAGAATAAATGGGATATTTAAAATAACATAGAAATGATGGGCTATTCAAATACTATCCTTAAGAAAATTATTATGTATAGCTGTATGTATATGGGGAAGAATTGAGTTAAATCCCTAGTTCACATCACACACAAAAATATATTTCAGTTGGTTAAGGATCACAATATAAAATAAAAAAATTATAAAGATACTAAAAAGCATAAAAGGAAGAAAACACAGAATAAAAGTGTAATATCTGGAGTTAGATAAAATGTTCTGAAAATATATGAAATACAAAAATCACAAGGTACAAATGAACTTAATTATATTTAGAAATCTGTTTGGCAAAGACAACATAAAAGTATTAGAAGACAAGTAACAAACAAGAAAAACATAATATTATTCAAAACTCAATAACAAAATTAAATACGAGACACTTTTATAATGGAAATGAGTAGATAATTAAAACAAGAAAAAATACAAATGGTTAAATGAACATGCATAAAGACATTTGTCTTCACTAGTAACAAGGAAATGCAAATTAAAGTCACAATACAATAACACCTTACTTCTATTACACTGGCAGTAATTATAAAGTTCTGTAATACCCCTGTTGGCAAGTATGTAGTACAATTGTCATTCTTCATATATTAATGTTGAGAGAATAAATTAGTACAATTATTTGGAGGGGAAATTAGCCGTGTTCATCAACAATTAAAAAAATTCATTGGGCCAGTCTATGTCTCTTGAGTGGGGAATTCAAGCCAT
>CM052441.1:18525047-18573296 GCA_028533085.1 Varecia variegata | reverse complement strand
GAAACCATCCACCTCCATTAATTAGCTGTTTTGTTGTCTTCAGAAAAATCATGGAGAGAAAACATTTAATTAGTATTTCACCTTAAGTGAATAGATTGGATAAGAAACCAATTAGTCTTTAGATAATAGAAAGTCTAATTAGCCACCAAGCATTCAACAGAAAATCTTCATTGTTTTCCTTTCCGCAACTGAAGCGGGATGTACGGATTAGATCAGCATTTCAGCAGCTCTTGTTCTAATCCCTCTCCTACCACTAATTTATTGCTAAAAGCATAAACAAGTCACTTAATCAGGAGATTAAGACATTTAACAAATAAACCTGAGGCTTGTTCTGCTTTGGATGAGTGGGATGTGATTGAGAACACTAGAAAACAAGCTTTCTTTCACATAGGCTAATATATATTTCTTTTTATGTTGTGGAAAACAGAATGAGAAGAGGCAAACACTAAAAGCATTCCACTAAAGCTGAAAATGTGTGTGTGTGCGTGTGTGTGCATGTGGTGTGCGTGTGTATGAGTGCCCACGCATGTCAGTGTCCCATGTGTCCAACCAGGGAAGACTCAGCTTTAAGAGCAGAAACAGTGAACATGACTATTCATTAAATATTGAACATTCTAAAATTGACAGTGAAAGCATGTAGGATGGGGATTTCTATTTAAAGACGTGGAATGTAGGCAGTTTTCTCCATTCACCACCATTTCCCCCAATTCTAGATGAATTTTGCCAATTTGCCCATCTTGTCACAGAGGTCGTTGCTACTCTGGTGAGCTTCCATATGGCGAAGGAAACAAAAGGAGAGTCTTCAGCCCCATGGACAGGTGAGTATAAAAGTGGGAGTACCAGTGAGGAATAAAGCAATTCTCATTCCCCAGAGCAAAATATGGTACAGACAGCTCTTGATTTGCAGTGGTTTACAGTGGATTTTTTGCCTTTACAATGGTGCAAAAGCAATACACAGTCAGTGGAAACCGTACTTCAGTACCCATACTACCATTTTGTTTTTCACTTTCAGTACAGTATTCAATAAACGTCAACATTTTATGATAAAATAGATTCTGTGTTAGATAATTTTGCCCAACTACAGGCTAACGTAAGTGTTCTGAGCCCATTTAAGATAGATTAGACTAAAATATGATATTCTATAGGTTAGATGTATTAAATCCATTTTCAACTTATGATATTTTCAATTTATGATGGGCTTTTGGGCTGTAAACTCATTGTAAATTAAGGAGTAACTGTACTCCTCTGAGGATAGACAACAGCTTCCTGATGCCTCCCAAGTGACCTCATTCATGGTCCATATAGAATGGAGACAGAAAAAACAGATTTCATACACACACGCTCAAGTTTCAAGAAATAAAATATAAGGAGCATTGAGAGCATTAAAATCCCTCTTGCAATGGTTAGCTAGTAGCCACATATTTCATATTTCAGAATTGAATGTTTTCATAATAGATTTCTTGGGTGCTGCTTGCTTTTAGGAAGCAGTGACATTATAATCTTTGCATTCCATCTCAAGTAGCTTAACCCATCAAGCATCAATTACTTATTAGTAAAACAGAAATAATAATGGCATCTTGAGAATTAGTTGTGAAGTGTCTACATTTGATGAGGAATACTATCCCAGCATCAGCAGCCATGGTCCTTAAATGAGGTTGCAGTCATCCAGCTCACAGAATAATAGAAATTGCATTGATCTTGTGGTGCCTAAGACATAAAAGGAATATGAGATAATCTAAGTCTGGCTTAAATTGGGAGTATTCACAAGCACTCGATATGAGTCCTCAGCCTACATTCCAGAATTTTCTAATGGAAAATTAGAAAATTTCAATTCCACCCCCTCCTGCTCCTATAACTTATATTCCCTAAACAAGAATAAAGAGGTAGGAAGGAAAGTCCTGAGTGTTTTTCTGCTGAAGGCAGGCATATGCCCTTCTATGACACTAATTGAGACTGATCGCAGACTTCCTGTGACCCTAAGCCTTTCTTCTATGTACCCCTTGGATCACAATCACAAGTTTCAGAGACAAATGCCTTCTGACTCTCCAACTATCAGTTGAATAGGTAAGAGTCATTATTAATTTTTTTAAAGAGCTTTGAGGAAACAAAACTAAATGTCAGAAGAAGCTGAAAGGAAAATCAAAAGTGCTAAACCCTTATTTAACTCAATTCCTGTTTGAGTATGAGCAAGTCATAAATTCGTAATATTAATATGTAAAATAAAATGTGATTGGCACTGTGCCAGAGCTTAGGGACAGTGGTTTCAGTAAATACTATATTTATTTTCATATGTGTGTGTACATACGTACGTGTGTGTGTGTATATATATATATATATATATATATATACTCATAACCCTACATACATATAAAATATCAATAAAGTTGAAATAAAATTTTCAGTGTAACTTTGGGATAGACTTCCAAGGATCATGAAATTGCCAAGTATATGCCCCATTATGATAGTCAAAGCTCTCTGGTTAGTAAAGCATGTTCCATATTATGATCTAGTGACATCAAATTTCACAACTTCTTAGTTTTTTCAGAAGGTAGACAATCTAGAATCTTATCTATCATGTTAGAAAAAATTGTTTTTGAAATTATGTCACATAGCATATTTTTTCAACTTATGAAAAAATAATAATGTTTTTCTTTTTCTCTACACACAGAGTAAGGTTTTAAGAATTATTTATCCATTCTTACTTTTCTTTGAGCACTTTTTATTTACCTTGGGATTAAATCCTAAATCATTGCCCCTTGTCCACAGAAAGTCTTCCCTTCTTAGTTCTTAAAGATACAGTGATACTATTATCATACATTATTTTTTAAAAATAACCTGTGATATCACATGAAAATTTTTGGAAGGTTATCACATATATCTTGTAGGCAAAAGAAGGCTTTTAATATTTTAAAAAGTTAAATTATAACATATTTATGGAATATATGTATCTTTAATCTATGTAATTCAGAAAACTATAAAGACATTCTGAATTTGATTATTAAAAGCATGCACTATCAAATTGGTTTCACTAATCACCTAAGAGCACATTTAGGAATAACATTGATCGGGTGTATACATACATAATGGGATGCGCACTGTCTAGGGGATGGACACGTTTGAAGCTCTGACTCCGGGGGGGGGGGGGGCAAGGGCAATATACGTAACCTAAAATTTTGTACCCCCACAATATGCTGAAATAAGAATAATAAAAAAATGTAAAAAAAAAAAAGCATGCAAATGAGCCAAACATGTATTTATTAACTTTTGGATAATTTAATAAATTAAATTTTGGATAATTTTTCATCCAGAAAACTATGAACTTTTAGCAGTTTGTTAAATAAAATTACTCAAAGCCCAGGTTTACTTACTCTGTTGAATATTACGTGTTTTGGCAGCTTCAACTTTCAGCATGTTGCCACATATGAGAAATACCTAAAGAAAAGTGCATAAAGCTACGTATTTTTTTCTTTTACTAAAATTACATCATCTTTTTTTTTGTTCAAAATTACTTATTTTGGAAAAAATAAAAATAATAGCTTTTTGTCTGTATTTATTGATCATTTATTCACTTTTTATTTTCTTTTTTATATTTCAAAATATTAATGGGGTACAAATGTTTTTGTTACATGGTTTGAGTCAGGGCTGTAAGTGTGCCTATCACCCGAATAGTGTTCACTGTACCCATTCAAAGGGATTTTGCTACTGCCCCCTTCCCCTCTTCCCGCTGGTTGATTTCCAATGACTTTTGACTTCCCTCTGTGCACTTGTGTGCCCACCGATTAGTTCCAATTTATTAGAGAGTATATGTGGTGTTTATTTTTCCATTCCTGAGACACTTTACTTAGGATAACAGTCTCCAAATTGTTGAATAAAGCATTAATTCATCTTTCTTATGGCTAAGTAGTACTCTCTAGCATACACATAACCCATTTTGTTAATCCACTCATGGATTGATAGGCACTTGGGTTGATTCCACATGTTTGCAATTGTGAATTGTGCTGCAATAAACATTTGAGTGCACGTGTCTTTTTGATAAAATGACTTTCTTTGGGTAGATACCCAATAGTGGGATTGCTGGATAAGATGCTAGGTCTACTTTTAGTTCTCTGAGAAATCTCCGATACTGTTTTCCATAGGAGTTGTACTCATTTGCGGTCCACCAACAGTGTATAAGCATTTCTTTCTCTCTGCATCCATGCCAGCATCTGTTGTTTTAAGATCATACCATTTCTGTGTGTAGAGACAGTCCTTAATTACTTTTTTCACGTGCAAAAGATATATGGGTTTCCAGCCTGTGGACATTAGCTTGAACCAGATCCCAGTGTAATGGTGGCTAGAGGCCTGGGAGTTCCCTGGTGGGGTGTTGGACCTTGGAGCAATTCTGCTGACGCTGTGGCAGTGGCGTAGACTCCAGTGTGGGGTCTTGGAGTCCTGGTGCAGTGCTGGAATATTGGGGATGGTGTCCAGAGCCTGGAGGGAATTCTGGAGCTGCTCGGGCCGAGCCTCAGGCTCTCCCATGAGAGCCTCAAAGCCAGGACTGGGGAGGAGCCAGAAGCAGGGCTTCTAAGCAGGGACTCAGAGCTGGAGGCAGGGCCTTGTGGGCAGTGGGCTGATCCAACCTGGAGGGCAGAGTCAGGGCTGAGCAGGCGGTGGGCAGTTCCACAGGCTCCCTGACTGCAAATGCCAAGGCACATGAGTGGGTGTCGGTTCCAGCGGCCCAGGGACGAAGGCGTTCTCCCCACCACCAGGACCCGCTGAAGCAGTCGCCCAAAGCTTCCCAGGGCAGAGCCTGAAGTTCCCCAGTCAAATCCTCTGCTCAGATCCCACTGCACTGGAGGGGAGGGGCACGTGGTTCTAGTCACAGGGCACAGCTCAGAGGTGCCTCCACTTAGACCACTCCCTCCCCAGCCCTGGCGGGTGGGGGCTCAATACGAAGGCCACTGCCACAAAGCTGAGTCCTGTGCTGAGCGGGCATCATGCACCCTTGATATTGTCGAATGTATTGCAGGGTCACCCTCTCCTTTCCTGTGTATGTCCCACCTTGCTTCTCTGTGATTTCACAATGTTCCTTCCAAGAAGAGCTATCCCTAGCAATTTACACTGCTCCTTGAGAGTGGCGTGCTCACAGGCTACTTCTAGTCCGCCATCGTCCTCTGTCATAATTGCCTTTTTGACTATTAATAAAGCAATGTCAAACTTAAAGAGCACATTATATAGCAGTATGAGTAGTTGTTCGTGTGTGGGCCATTCAGAAATATGTAAATTCAAATGCCATGTTGTTCCACTAGCTGAATGAATAGGGGCAAATTATTGAACTTTCTTAACCTCAATTTTTCCATCTATAAATTGAAGATATTAACACTACCAAGCTCAAAGTAGAATTATGAAGAGAAAATGTTAAAATATGTGAAACATACTTGAAATCTTGGAAAATTTTTTAAAAAGCATTGTTAGAACACACGAAGGGATTAATGCAATTATTGTCACAACTATTATTACTGATCAATATTTCTTATTAAACTATTATCTGTGGTTATTAAATGTTTCCATAGTTCCTCATTCAAGCTATATAATAGGTTATCTGCTGGGAAACCTCACTTTCATGCCTGTTCTTTCACCTTCTTTCTTCTTTCTGCTAGAAGTTATTTTATCCTTCTAATGTTTTTAGCATCCCTTTCAACAACTGACTTTTTTTCACCCACCATGTATTATAGAGATCATTCCATTTCTGTGTATAGAGACAATCCTTAATTCCTTTTTTCACCTGCATAATCCTCATTGTATTTTGTGGATTTACTATAATTTATTCATCCAGTTCTTTTTGATGGGCATTCATGTTGTTTCCAATCTTCTGCTAATACAAACATTGTCACAATGGAAAATTTGTGCATATATTAATGAATATTTTTGTAACCCTATCTTTTTGATACTTTTATAGAAGTAGGTTTGCTCATTATCAGTATAAATGTATATATAATTTTCACATATATTCTAAATTCCCTCTTATATTGGATTGTATTAGTTGGCATTTCTACAAGCACTGGATGAGAACATTGGGTTCCCCAGAGCCTTATCAACAAAATATACTGTCAAACTTTTGAATTTTTGTCACTCTGATTGTGGAGAAATTGTATCTGAAGTGGACTTAACTTGAATTTATTTATTAATTTGTTTATTTATCTATTTATTTACTAATTACTACATAGGTTATATATCTTTCAATTTATAGACTGTATTTCTTCTGTGTACTGTGTATTTTTATCTTTTGTTTATTTTTCTATCAAGTTATTATATTTTCTGTCTCAATGTGTAAGAGCTCTTTATACATAATGGCTATTACCTTTAGCTATTGCAAATATCTTTCCTTATTTGCCATTGGCTTTATACTCTGATGATGTTTATTTGCATATCATTATTTTACATTTTATGTAGTCAAAATTATTCACTTTTTATGGCACTGGATTTTGATTCATAGTTAGAAACATTTTTTCTACTCACAGACGAAAAGAAACTTATCCTTTATGTGACTGTTCTTTTCTTTGTTGCTTTTGTACAACTTCACTTTTTCATTTAGATCCTGATCTTTTGAAAATTTACCTTTTTTAATTTATTTTTTTTATTTCAGCATATTATGGGGGTACAAATGTTTAAGTTACATTATATTGCTTTTGCCCTGCCTGAGTTAGAGCTTCAAGGGTGTCCATCCCCCAGACAGTGCGCACCGCACCCATTAGGTGTGAATATACCCATTCGTTCCTCCCCGCTCCCACCTGCCCGACACCCAATGAATGTTACTACTATATGTGTACACAAGTATTGATCAGTTAAAACCAATTTGATGGTGAGTACATGTGGTGCTTTTTTTTCCATTCTGTTGTGGCACTTCACTTAGTAGAATGGGCTCCAGCTCTATCCAGAATAATGCAAGAGGTCCTAGATCACCACTGTTTTTTGTGACTGAGTAGTACTCCATGGTATACATATACCACATTTTATTAATCCATTCAGGTATTGATGGGCGCTTGGGTTCTTTCTACATCTTTACAACTGTATATTGTGCTGCTATAAAAATTCTAGTGCAGATGTCTTTTTTTTAGAATGCCTTTTTTCCCTTTGAGTAGATGCCCAGTAATGGGATTGCTGGATCAAATGGTGGTTCTACTTTTAGCTCTTTGAACACAATACTTTTATAGATATATAAGATCCCATATATTATACTTGCTTTAAAATTAACTTCATTACTGTTTATGGGATGCATATTTTGTTCAGTCATTTAAGTGATTTAAAAATAACTGACTTTAAAAAGTGGCATTTCATAAAACTTACAATCTATTTCTCTAAAGCAAGGGTCAGCAAAGTTTTTCTGTAAAGGACTAGATATTAAATATTTAGGCTTTGCTGGTCCAGAGACCAAATTCAAGGGTACTATGTGGGAACTTATATAACAAAGAGAGAAAGCAAATTTCCACAAATATTTAATTTTTTAAATTCAAAATTTTAGTTATAGATACTTGAATTTCATATTATTTTTACTTATAATGAAGTATTATTCTTTTTATTTTTTTCAACAGTTTAAGAATGCAAAAACCATTCTTAGTTCACTGACTGTACAAATAAAATGTAACAAGAAAAGAATAGCATGTGCAAGTAATAGTTGCCTTATACAATTTTAAAAGCAGGTAGGCACTGTATCTCAGTTGAAAAAAATGAATCTATTAATATTAATGAAAAGGCAATTTAAAAAGGAAAACAATTTTTATTTAAAAGCAGAAAAATGGCTTAATCTTTAATTCTATTATTGTTCAGGAAAATATGGAGTGATAGAAAGCCAGTGAACCAAAATAAATTTCTCAAAGTATAATAAGATGTCACTAAGACTCTAGTAAAAAAGAAAAAGCAAAGCGCCTGTAAAAATTCACCAAAGAAGCTCTGCTGAATTTCATAACTGTTGTGATTTGTTGAAGTAATTATGAATTTTAAACTGAAGTTATAAAGAAGAAAAATTCAAGTAACATACATTATTATAAGGCAATGTACTGCATCATATAATATTCAATTTAATGTCATTGGTTATTGTGTTAGTGTAAGCAATTTATATGCCACCTTAGAACTTTACACTTTAGTGCTATATAACTTATTGTTTCTTTAAAATAAATATTTTGTTTCATTTCCACATTAAGTTGAGCTTTAAGCTTTTGATCAGTAAGAGAGTCATTTGTTAGATCATTCATATTGACTTTTAGATTTTGTTTTTATTATTTACATTTACAACAAATTCAATTTCCAAGGAAAACCTCAAAAATGTAAAGACAGCCCAAATTGGAATTGATCCGTTCCTTTTTCTTCCAAACATGAGAATTAAGATCAATTCTTTATTCACGTTTAATGATCTCAGAAAGTATAAGAGAGTTTAAGTGAAGCAAACACTAATTCAAATTAGTACATTTACAATCAGTTCACTACAAAAAAAACTTTGTTTTGCTTCAAAATAAATGTGCTCTATATGCGATGTTTATCGGCTTCTAAATTAATCCTTACCATGCAGAGAAGCATCTAGTGATTCAAGTCTTTTAAATAATCACGGGAAAGGCATATTTGGCTTTAAACTGAGGCAGGGCTAAGATACCCAACAACATGCTCTCTCTACATGAGACCTTTCAAGGAAGTTACCAAATGCCAACCTCTCCCTTCACTGCGTGTCTTGCTCACTGGGAGAACATATATCGTTTCTGAGTATAGCAGAATCTCAACTTGTATATTGTATCTTGACTGTAACATTTACCCCTACTTTTTCCAATCAAACATCACACAAAATTAAAAATATTAAAGTACAAATCTTCAGAAAATAAAAATTATTTAATAAAAATTATTTAATGTTATAAAATTCCAGAATAAGTATGTTATTAATGAAAATATTCATTGTCCTAAGATTGATAAGTAGCTGCTATTAGCTGAGAGCTTACCACATGCTAGGCACATGCAAGAAACCTTACGTACCATGTCAAGTAGATATTACTTCTTCAGTTTTATAGATAAAGAACTTGAGGAAAGGTTAAGAGGGTTTTCAGTGCCCTACTGCTGATACAGTATACAATGCATTCTGAATCTGAATCCAGGTCTAACTCACCGCAGAAGTTCTTGTTCTTATCCAGTTGCTATAATGTATCTGGTATGGAATATCCCACAAATCTTGAAATCATGTATATTAATCACCTGCCCTTGCAGAAAATTGCATCCTAACACAATGACATCTAGAACTTTTGTTAGCATCAAAACATCATGTAGAAATTAATCCAAAGACAGAGAAAACAAATAATAAATATTAAAATAGTAATTAATAAAATATAAAACAAAACTGCAAAGGAGAGGATCAATAATGTCAGAAATTCCTTCTTCCCCCCATCCAAGTACTAACGAGGCCTGACTCTGCTTAGCTTCCAAGATCAGGTGTGTTCAGGGTGGTATGACCATAGACAGAAATTGCTTCTTTGAAAAAATTATTAAGGACTGCTAGTACCAGCCAAGACAAAATAAACTCACTAGTATATTCTATGTCTTCCACTGGTTATAACTAAAATCTTTGGACAGAATTCAAAAAGCAACTACCTGAGGAATTTGAATATTAAGCAATAGAAGACAGATTAAAGATCAGAGTCAAAACAAACACTGGCTTGTGTTGGGGTTTAAATTTGCTAGGTTTATTATTTTCCTTATTTAGAGATAGTATTAATCGTCCAATTTTGTTTTGCTTTTTCGAAGTTCTTTGGCTACCTTTGAATTTTCATATGAGTTTTAAAATTAACCTTTCATTTTCACAAAAGCATTTTTAGGATATTTATTGGAGTTATGCTAAATCTATAGATTATTTTAGGGCAAATTGATATCTTAATAAGATTGAGTCTTCTGACTCAAAAAATAGTCTTATTAAATTCACTTATTAATCTTAGTAGACATCATCAGATTTTCTATATAAATAATCATGATGTCCCTGAATAAAGAAAGCTTTTTTCCTTCCTTTTCTATCTGGATGCCTTTCATTTCTTTTCCTTTCCTAATTGCACTGGCTAGAATTTCCCATGCAATGTTTAATGGAACTAGTAAGAGCAGATATCCCTCTCTTTTCCTGATCTTGAGGGGAAAATTTTCAGCTTTTCCCCAATAAGTATGATGGTAACTACAGGTTTTTCATAGATATCTTTTATCAGGTCTATCAGGTCCAGAAAATTCCCTCCTATTTGTAGTTTGCTGAGAGTTTCTATCAGAAATTTATTTTGGATTTAATCAAAGGCTTTATCTGTGTCTATTATAATGATCGTATAGTTTTGCTTGTGGTTTGTTTTGTGATCTGTTAATATGATTAATTACATAGATTGATTTCATATTCTTTGATCATAAATATTATTCTTTTATATATTGTTTGAATTTGCTAACTTTTTTTAAAGTTTTCCATTTATATTCATGAACTTATTGACATGTACTTTTATTTAAATGTCTTTGTTTGATATCACGGTAATTCTGGCCCCATAGAGTAAGTTGGGATGTATGCCCTTTCTCTTCTGTTACTGAAAGAGTTGGTGTAGATTTGGTATCATTTTGTCCTGAAATGCTAGTAAAATTCACTAGCAAAGTCATATCAGGTTGGAATTTTCTTTGTGGGAAGATATTTCACAATAAATTTACTTACTTTAACACATATATGTTACAATAGTAACATATAGTATATAATAGTATATTGCATTAGTGTGTGTGTGTACATATATATATATATGTATGTGTGTATATATATATGTGTGTCATATACTATTTAGATTATCTGTTCTTCTTGTGTGAACCATGATAGATTGTGCTTTTCAGAAATTTGTCCATCTCATTCATGCTGTCAAATTTATTAGCATAAAGTTATTAATTCCTTTACAATCATTTTAACATCTGCAGAATCTGCAGTGATGTTAACTCTCATTCCTGATCATTGTAAAATGATTTGTTTTCTCTCCTGATCAGTCTAGCTAGAGGTTTAACAATTTCATTGATCTTATGGAACCAACTTTGGATCTCATTGATTTTTCTCTTTCTCTTTTTTTTTTTCTGTTTTCTTCTTCATTGATTGCTACTCTTATCTTTAAATTTTCTTTTCTTGACTTACTTTCAGTTTAATTAGTTTTCTTTTTTCTTAAGGTGAAAGCCAAGGTCTTTCATTTAACATTATTCTTATTTTTTTAAATAGGGTTTTCACACTATAAATTTTTCCCCTAAGTGCTAACTAGCATTCTACAAATTTTAATAGTGGTGTACATTCATTTTTATTTATTTCAAAGTAACTTCTGATTTCCTAAATATGGAACTGAATTTTCACAGGCTTTAGCTCACTGACATGAGGTGGATTGATTAATAGGAGAAAAGGCATACAAATTTATTTACACGGGAGCCTTCAGAATAAAAACCCAACTCCCCAATGAAGTACAGAAGCTGATATACCAAGTTGAGGTTACAGAAAGAATGCAGGCCCAGAGCATGGCCAAAAATAGGTTATGGTGGTAGGTCAGCTTTTAGTGGCAAGGCAAGTTATAGGAAAGACAAAGGAACAGGCTTGCCTAGTTAAGGTGATCTTGTTATATAGATGAAACCTCACAGGTAGCATCCATCAGAGAGAATAGATGGTACATATTTCTTTCATATCTTTAAGGTGTTGAACTAAGTTAATATTTCCTAAAACTGAGCAAGATCCTGGTTGCCCTAATACAGATTCTGTATAGATGCAAACTTCCCCCACAAAAGACAGTTTTTCAGGGCCACTACCATTGGCTATCCCTCTAATAGCCATCTCAACATACATCAAAGAAATATATTTTGGGGTAAAATATTTTGATTTCCTTCAGAAGCTTCTATAATGTCTTAACCTTTTTAAATTATTAAAATCAATCTACTTTTGCCTGAAAATCAATCATCTTTCATTGTAAAACTACATAATTTTCATGAACAGATGTAAATTAACAAAATGGGATTCTATTTTATGTTATAAAATTCACTAAAATCTTTGTGAACTTACTGGTGGCTTTTCGGCCCTTTGGCATCACTAAATAAATGAATGAATAAATGTAAATAAAGAATCCCAATTTTATGCATAGGTTTATGAATTCTTTCCACAAGTACTTACTTTTCAATACCTCCCCTATGCTCACCCATCCATGTTTAGGGTACTCTGATAATTCAAAAAACATCTGGATGGCTTATAATGAATTATTCACAACTGTCCACAAGTCAGTTACCGAGTTTATTTCTGAAATCTATAATAGCCAACTACAGCATTCTATGGGACCCCCAAAAGGGCACTAAGTCTTCTATTGAAAACATAATTAAGTATGAACTGTTGCTATATAATTCAGTCAAAAAGTCTTGAAATATATTTGCCCAACCAGAAAATATGTGAAAATTACTTTAACTCTCTTCCCCCAGCAATATGCAAGTTCAAAAGAGAAATGCACTTATCTTTCATGTCATATTGATTATATTTGGCTTTCCCTGACTCTACCAGGGTAGATCAATGTGGGATTTTACACCTTGCTAGAAACAGCTTCAGCAAAACATGTTATTATTAGCTTCATCTGCAATTATAATTTCGAGGCCATACTTTGCCAGAATAGGAAGGGAGGCCAGGGAAAATAGAAACCATAAATGAGAGACAGCTTGGTCATGGATTCAGGTGCCAGCAATTTATTCAGTTTATTGGATTCAGGTTGCCACTACTGATTTTCTTGAATAATTCCATTTTCTTTGAATATCGTTTGTGAAACTAAGTGATTGATTAGAGGGATTTGAAATTTGGGAAATTCCTTTTTTAACAACTAATAAACAGATCTTTGAATACTCATCACTATCTAACAATTGTCTTGATTTTTCTCATTTTTTCTACAAATATATATCCCCCAATTATAATATTGAGGAAGTCCTTTAATTTGTGTCCAGTAACCCTTGGTTAGTTGATAATGAATGAATTTTTTCAAGATATATGACATCTCTGTCTAACACAGAAACACGGGGCCTCTAGTTCACAGCAGTGAACTTCCTTCAGGTAACTTCAGGGTTTGAGGTTTGTAGGACAAGTTCTAGGAGTCATTACCTATGAAATATAAAAATACAATTAAATTATCAAAATTTTTATTTTTATTTTTTGTCCTACAAGTACAAAAGGTAGAAATATAACAAAGTGAATTTGCTCATAGTAAGGTAGTAAGGGACATTCCTCAAAGAAGAATTACTTTGGATTTTTTTTTTTGGCCTCTAATGAATAATAGTTAACTGCTCACTTATCTACCTGACAAGGGTAATTGTCCTACCACATTGCTTGGTTGTGGGAGAGAGAATGCTTGCAATGTGCTTAGCATAAAAAATTGATTAAAGTAACAGCTTTAGTAGATTTTGTTGTTATCATTGCAGTTGTGTTGTTATTGCTACATTTTTGAACATGTATTTTATTTAATTGTTAAATAATTTAAAAAACAGTAAAATATTATAACTAGTTCCTGTTCCAACTATTTTTAATGGGCCATCTGCCTCAGTTTCTCACTTTCTATTTCCCCCACTGGATTTGGATCCTTGGCAGATTCTCAACCTATTTGTCACTCTTTATAGCCTTTGATGGTACATTTTTTGGGGGAAAATTCTGTTCCCATAGTGGTTCTCCCTAAATGGTAGAGGTCTTGCTTACTTAATTTTAAGTGTTGCCTGCCTGAAAAATTTGACTACTGTATCTCACCAATCAGATGCAGAATTTTTATATTTCAGTTGCTGTGTAGAAGACCAAGGTGCTATTCTGCAATGGACCCTATAATTTAGACTCTTACTAACCACCTTACTCAAGGAAGAGCCATTCACCTATATAAATATTTTTAAGTCCAGTCTTAATAAGCTCTACTTCCCTCTGCTTTTCTACTAGTGTTTTGTTGAGATTCTGGTAACCCATAGTAGACTAAACATGGGACTAACAAGAGTACTATTAATAAGATAAATATGAGCCAGCATTCAGGCTTACTATTCTGAGTTACATGTTCTTCTGGTGGTAACTTCAAGAGTTACAAGCTATAGTATAGTATAGTATAGTATATAGTGAACCACCACCTAAATGTTTTCCTATGCTGATATAAAAAGGTACAGCTGAGTTTGTAACTGAACATAAATATTTGTCACTTTTATCCAACCAACTGACATGTTAAAAACTGAGCAGTATAAATTTCTTCTCATGCTTAAAAATTGAACTAATTAAGTTGACCATAAAAGAAAGAAAAGTTCAGAACAAAATATGCAATCATTGTGTTTCCAGCACAAAAAAAAAAAAAAAAAAAAAGGAAAGCCGGTGGGACAAAGTGGTGGGACATAACACCCTCTCTGTTCACTTACATGCCTACCAAGCAAGACCTTCCACCTATTGTGGTTACTAATATGGGTCCAGGGGCAATAAAAGGAATAAAAGGATACATGCCATTAAACTTACAAAATCTTATGGTATTTGATTGAATAAATTATTCCTCTAATACTTTACTTGCTCCAAATATCCTGTAGTGTCTGGCCATAGCTTCTGTCCCTAGCTTTATTTCATACCAATTTCCTGTTCCCCTGCTTGCTCCTTATCCTTGATTGAGCCGAGCATGCATAGTTTTCTAAAGTTCCTCAAAAGTGCCAACAAATTTCCAGCTCCAAGGTCTTTTCATGGAATGTTCTTTCCTCAACACTTCACCTATCAAAAATTATACTTTGGATCTCTGTTTAAACGTGATCTCTTCAAAGAGGACTTCTCTGATGCCCATTCTAAATTCCCTCATCACACCTGGTTTTGTTTTTCATAATGTTTATCAGTTTTTTATTATTTATAGATTTGTGTGAAAATGTGTTTACTATTGTTCTTTTAATGTTTATCCCTCTGAACTGGACCTACTTAACAGTAAGAAAACACATTAGTTCACATGAGAGCAAATCCAGAGGTAGGTCAGACTTCAAGGTTGTTTGATCCACTGGTAAATCCACTTGTACGATAGTTTCCAGTAACTTTATATTTAGCAGGAGGGAGAGAGCTGGTTTTTAGTGACTTCAGGCCAGGGCAAAACTAATCTCACACTTCATTGGACAGCATTGGATCACAAGCTTATACTTGAGCTGATCACTGACCAGGGAGATGGAGTTTCCAAGGATCTGACTCATCCTTAGAACTGAAGTTGTGTACAAATATCTCTGAGTCATAGATTGTGTGAAAGAGAGATAGATACGTAAACCAAGTTAGCATTCTATTATGAAGAATGAAGAGGAAATCAATGCTGAGTAAACAGTTGTAATATCACCATATTACTATGTACACAGAACTTGTTTACCTTTTTTGAACTGTACAATGTTCTCATCATCTTTGTTTTTAATGTTTTAAAGTCCCATGATTCCATTATTTCCTATTTAAGTTAATCTAACAAATATCATTTCTACTACATTGCAGGATAAGAATTTAGATGCAATTTTATATGTAGCCAGAAGCATATTTTTCATCAAAAACTGACTACAAAACTGGTTTCCTAAATCTATGTTCCTTGTAGGGAGGTTGAATATAAATAATGCCTGGTGCTATCTATCTTTGTCAGTTCAGGCTGACATAACAAAAATACCACTGGGGGACGGGGAACCTTCAGTCTTGGGGCCACATGTGGCCTTCTGGATCCTCAAGTGCAGCCTTTTGACCGAATCCAAATTTTACAGAACAAATCCTTTTAATAATAAAATAACAAAATTATAGGGTCCATTGAAGATAAATAAATAAACAAGGATTTATTAAAAGGATTTGTTCTGTGCAGTTTGGATTGGGTCGAGGCACCACACTTGGGGATCTAGAGGGCTACATGTGACCTTGAGGCCACAGTTTCCCCACCCCTGCTGGAGATTTCTTTCTTTCTCATAGCTCTGGAAGCTGGGAAGTCCTAGATCAAGGCTCCAGAAAATTCCATGTCTGGTGAGGGTCTACTTTCTGACTTGTAGATAGCGTCCTTTTTAATGTGTCCTCACATAGCCAAGAGAAAAATCATTTCTCCTCTGTGTCTTCTTATAAGGGCTCTAATCCCATTCGTGAGGGCTCCACTCTCATCACCTGATCACCTCCCAAAGGCTGCATGTCCATATACCATCACAATGAAGATTAGGCTTCAACATATGAATTTTAGGGAACACAAACATTCAGTCTATAAAACTATCTATCAGGAAAGCCATTTCAATCCTTTACTCAGAAAAATTCCAGTTTAGAAAGTAATTAGGAGAACTGGAGATAAGTTCTAAAAGAAGGAATTGGAAAGTAGAGTATCAAATCAAGTAATATTTCAGTTAAAACATCATTAATAGGATTTATGTAGTTACACTGGGTCTATGATAGTTAACTATAAAGCAATAGGAACATATGGATTTGAGGCAGAGAGGTGCAATATAAAAAAAAATGCATGTCTGTGCCTCACCTGGTATGTCCCAAGGCCATAGAGGCACAGGAGTCCAAAGTGCATCTGAAGATCCATTCACTAGAGTCAATAGAGCAGTGGATAGAGATCTGCAGGAGGCTGGCTTGTAAAGCAACATTAAAAGCTCAAAGCCTGCCCTCAAGGTCAGCCCAATGCCAGGAGCCTAAGCTGTCTTTGTAGTTGAGATTGTAGTGAGAGAGGAAAAGCTATCCTGGAGTGATAATTAAAACTAAATTAAAATACCTTGTGAATGCTTCTCTAAAACAAAGAAATCTATCAAAAACTTCCACCACCACTGTGGAATGCATTTGTATTTGAAGAGATTAGTAGAAATGAGCCAAATTTTCTATTATACATGATTTGACATCAGCAAGTTCAAAGAAATACAACTAATCAACTTTGTAAGCAGAAGACCTGTACACAAACATGTGTGCATGAACACATACACACCCCTTAATTTAGATCTATTGCAAGAAAAATGGAAAACCTTTTATAATCAGCATATCAGCTCTTGTTGTAAGAAATAAGAAATAAATCATGGTCTAATGTAATCCAGAATAATTTTGGTTGCTACCATTGTATTGTGTGTCTACTCTATTCTAGGGATTTACATTATCCAAGGCTACCATGCTAAGATTGTGCAATTCCTACACGGTACAATTGCCTGGCCACAGAGGTATGGGAACATACACACTCTAGGAAGGATTGTGCCCTCTGCAGAAGGATGCATCTAACCCCAAATGGTACGTTTTTCTAATTCATCCACCGAGAGAGGAGGCTTTTGTTTTTCTAATGTGAACAAAATTGCTGCATGTGCTAACAGTTGCACTGGCATTATCTTATTTGTTCCTGGCAACAAACCCTACAATGTAAATGTTATGAATTACATGTAATCTAGCAGCGGTCCTCAACCTTTTGATGGAAAACAATTTTTCCACCAACAGGGTGGCAGGGTGGTGGAGCTCTCTGGCCCGGTCCCTAACAGACCACAGACTGGTACCAGCCAGAGGACCAGGGGTTGGGGGACCACAGATAAAAAGCATTCTGATTTGGTTCATTTTTTTAAATAGTTAAGTAAAATAACATGAGCTTATCCCTCCTAACTGTGAGTACTTAAGTGGCCTCAATATGCATTTGGATTCCAGTATTCAATTGGTGTGATGATAATCTGGTTAGAATTTTGTCCATTACTTCTGGCTGTTTCTCCACCAATCCTGTGGCTACTGTCCTGTTACAACATCATTTTGTTCCATAGGAAGTCATGGCTGCTTCCTCTCAGTTCGCTAGGGCAGTAAAATACACATAAGCTGTTGATAACAGACTCATCAGGGTCTCTGAATAAGGAAGAAAAATTATAAAACACAACAGCAACTATTTCAAATCAAATCTCATGCATCAGTTATTACTGCTAATCATTGCCTTAGGGGAGATTGTACGCCACTATGAAGCCACACAGCCCTAGCCTGACACCAAAATTCCAGGACTCTACTACTTCTAGCCAAATCTCCTCTCCAGTGCTCTTTCTGAGCATTGCCCCCCAAAAATGACTGCAGTGGGGACTAGCGGATTGCTCAAAATTTCTTAATTCTTTATTATATAGAATAATTAAGTTATTACTTTTCTCAATTTCTTTCATCAAAACTACATAATCGTTTTCCTTTAAATTAAATTCCCCACATTCCCTGAAATGTAGATGTAGTTTCAATTGTTATTACTTTGGAAAGCAACCTTTTCTGAAACATTCTTTCTACAAATCAGAAAACTGAGACTCAGAGAACTTGTGTAACTTACATAAGGTCATTTAGACTCCAAAGCCTGCTCTCTTTTCATTAAACAACAATTTAAAACCAATTTTTTTTTAGTATACAAAAGTCAACTTTATTTCTATATGTTAAACGGAACTAAGACATCAATCTGTCACATAAGAAGAAGAAATTCTGAACAGAATCCTTATGCTAATATTCAAGGGAAAATTATTATATAGATTCCATACATTCAACATCATAAGTATTATTGAGCACCAGCAATGCTCAGTAAAACAAGAGGGACAGATCCCTGTAATTATGAGTTTATTATCTACTAGAAGATACAGACATTGAACAAATAAACACAAATAAATATATATTGCAATTAGTACTAAGTATTATGAGAGGAAAGAAGGGAATGCTATGAGCCAATAATACAGAAGACCTATTTTAGAGTGCAATCAACTAATCCTTTCTATGTTTTTGAAACACAATGTAAAATGCTTTTCTAAATATCTTGAATACTCTAGATTTCTTTAATCTCATAAACTATAGATTCCAATAGACATATTTAACTACTACTCTAATCTTCTAATTAAGTTTGTTCCTGTCTTTTCTGAACCTGCCTCAAAACAAAATATAGCAATATAAGAACAAACAAACAACTCTGTAGGTACCATTTGCCTTTCTCTTGTCTCTACCCACCAACCTAGGTACCTCAAGAATAAATCACATAACAGGGCTTTAAACTAGGACTGTGTTAGTGAATAATCACCTGTACCTGGACACAGTTGTCCTGAAAGCCTAATGTGTTTCCTGGTTAAACCCTCTATCATCACTGAACCATTCACCACTTAACACTTGGCAGAATCCCAGGCCTTCTTCATAGAAGAAAATTGGAAACATTAGAAGGTATTAATTTTTCTACCTCCTAGACCTCATTGTGTCTGCACCCAATTTCTCCTGCCTTTTAACTGTTATAAAACACACATCTTCCTATCGAAAGCCAAACACTCTTCCTGTGCTCTGGATCCTTTGGCCTTCTCAGAAAACACTTGATATTGAGTGTCTCTGCTCTCTCTTGCCATCTTTATCTCTTGCTTCCTACTAGATCTTTCCTAATAAGTTTGTTTCATGTAAAGTAAATAAGCAAGTAAACAAAGAGAACCATTCTACATCTCAAAATAGTTGCTTTATCTCACTCTGTACCTTCTCAGCCAAACTTCTCATAAAGTTGTTAACTCCACTTTCTGACAAACCATTTACCCAAACCCTGTCCAATTGAGTTTCCACGCCTCTACTATACAGCTTGTTATGGATTAAATGTTGGCATCCCCCCCAAATTCATATGTTGAAGCTCTAATCACCAGTGTGTTTATATTTGAAGGTAGAGCTCCTAAAGAAGTAACTAAGGTTAAATCAGGTCATAAGAGTAGAGCTCTGATCTAATAGGATTAGTGTTGCTATAAGAGAAATCAGAGCATTCGCTGTCACTCTGTCCATACAAACAGAGAAGAAAGGCCATATGAGGACACAGTAAGAAGGTGGCCATCTACCAGCCAGGAAGACAGACCATACCAGAAACTGAATCTGATGGCTTCTTGATCTGGCACTTCTAGGCTTCGGAATTATGAGAAAGTAAGTTTTTGTTGTTTCTGTTTCCTGTGGTATTTTATTATGGCAGCAAGAGCAGACTAACGTCCAGTTCTTGGAAATATTACTAAAACCCCCATATTGCCAAATCCAAGGGGCATTGTTCAGTTCTCATCATAAGTAAACTGTTTCATTTACATTAGTGGAACAAATACTTTTGAGTACCTAGCACTGAACTAGGCACTCAGAATACAAAAGTGAACAGAAGAGGCAGATAGTGAACAAAATAATATCAGATACTGATAAGTGCTATGATGGTAATAATTGTGTCAGTCATTGACTTTCTTCTCCTGGAACACTCTTTCTCTGTATTCACCCAACTCCTCTTCTGCATCTCTGCCCATTTTGTCTTAAGCACATGTGCTGGCCTGTGTTCCTCTGACCACAATTTAAACAATAATACTCCAGTCTTGATCTTGGGATTAGTAGTCTTCAAACAGGACATCATATTTATTATATTGCAAATAACTCCAGATGTTCTATCTTCAGCTGAGACTCTTCCTTGGAGATATACATATATCTACATAATCCTTTGAGTGTCTTAAATACATCCCAATCTTGTTTTTTTGTTTTTATTTTTTTTGAGACAGAGTCTCGCTCTGTTACCCAGGCTAGAGTGCCATGGCATCGGCCTAGCTCACAGCAACCTCAAACTCCTGGGCTCGAGCAATCTCCCTGCCTCAGCCTCCCGAGTAGCTGGGACTATAGGCATGCGCCACCATGCCCAGCTAATTTTTTCTATATATATTTTTAGCTGTTCATATAATTTCCATTTTTAGTAGAGACGCGGTCTCGCTCTTGCTCAGGCTGGTCTCGAACTCTTGAGCTCAAACAATCTGCCCTAGAAAGCCTAAAGCATTCTAGAAAAATGTCTCAGCCACCATAATCAGTTAATCAACAGTTTAAATACTAAATATCTCTCAAATCATCTCTTCTCTTTAACCTTGATTGTTTATTAGCTACACTGCTAAAAATAATTCCAGTCAGTCAGTTTCCCTCTCCTCACTTACTACTTCATCTAACTGTTTGCCCAGTGTTTGGGAAAAATGAAGCCAAAAATGAGGACAGAGTTGCCATTGGAAGAACACGGTTTAGCAGTATTTGTATAATGTTTCATAAAAGGTGACTCTTTAATCAAAAATATAAAAATGAGGGAAAACGTCATGTGGACATCTGGGAAAAAGTGCTTTAGAAAGAAAAAACCACAGTCCAAAGCTCCTTGAGATGTAAGTCAACCTAGCATTTTCAAAGAGCAATAAGGAGGCCAGTGGCTGAACGGAATGATCAGAAGAGGGGAAGTATAGAATCAAGACGGAGAGGTAATGGGGAAGTGAGGCCAAAGATTTCGAGGCCTTTTAGGTCACATTAAGGGTTTTGAATTTGTGGGAGTTAGTCTCCAAAGGAAACCATGTTTCCCAGTAATCACATATTAATATTTTAAAGCCTCCTTCCACAGTGAACCTAGCCTGGCCCTCTATAACTAGCAGTGTGGCAGGAAGTCTTTTGCCTCTACCTGTGTCTCTTGGAATGCTCACTCTTGGGGAAGTTAACCAAATGTAAGATGTCTACCTTGAGACCCTCATATTCTGAGGAAGCCCAAGCTAGACAATAGGGAAGCCATATGTCAAGGGAGATCCTGCCCAGCCCTCAGCTGCATCAGCCATGTCAGCCATCATGGCTAAGGCACCAGATATGTGAATGAAGAAGTCATCTTGGATGTCCAGTTCGATCAACCCATCAAGCACTGTATGAATCCAGCCCCAGCTGCATTTGACTGCAACCACAAGAAAGATGTCAAGTAAGAACCTCCAATCTGAACCTGTGTCAATCCCAGAACCATAAGTGATAATAAATTGTTCTTTTGTGCCATTAAGTTCTAAGTTGGTTTGTTACTCTGCAACAAGTAGTCAGAATAGGATTTTTCTCCAAGTGAGACAGAAAACCACTGAAAGATTCAGAGCAGAGGTCTGACTTAGATCATCAAAGGAACGTGCATGTATGGTGTGTTGTAAAAAGACTATGGGAACTATTGGATGGCAATGGCGCAAGTAGGAAGGTTGCTTAGAAGGCTGTTACTCTCTTTGCACTTCTAATAACATTAATCACAGTTCTAATTAAATACTATATTTTGTAACTTTCAAATGTATTTCTTTTTGCCAGACAATAGCTTTATGAAAGCAAAGGAAATGTAAATCTTATTCACTCATAAATCCTCAGTGTCTGGTAGGTGCCCAATAAGTATTTATTGAAGGCATATATGACTGCATGAATGAATGATGAATGAATGAATGAATTCTTTACATGCCTAACTAAATACTTTGTTCCCAGACGTTTTCCAGGTTTTTGATTCTTCTTTTCCTTATCTTCTAATTCCCATTTCCATTTCTTTCAACTTAATGCCTGGTTTTAAAAATGATATTCAATATTCACAAATAATGCATGAAATGAGAATTCTATCATCATTTGCTGAAGAATTTGAATACAGAATAATTTTAATATTTTTAAATACAAATGCCGATATGGTAGGAAATGAGACAAAACCATGACTGCACTGAAATATATATTTCTTTTTTATAAACAAATCTAAATTCTACAGAATACTAATACCTTTTTCACTATCTTTCAGGGTGCAAATTCCTGAAAAATCAAAAGGATCATCTCTTTGTAAAATTGCATTGGAAAAAAAAAATGTCTTATTCTTACATTGCAGATAAAGAGAACACTACCAAGAGGACATGGACAATAATATTCAAAAAATAAAAAAATTAAATATCCATATATGCAGTTTCTGGCAAGTCCTAAAGGAAAGTTGCAGCATTGACTTCCAAGATCCTGGAGCAAGGCTGTCTGCAACAGAGGTTTACTCACCCTTAGCAAAGCCGCAGCTACATGTTACTAAGCCCTAACAAAGACCGGTGTCCTGACCATGGGACATTAAGTGGTCATGTGACTGGTTGTTGCTAGATTAACCAAATTATATGATGGAAATGGAATATTCAATGTGGAGCATGAGCAATTTCTAAAGGTACAAGACTCTCTTCTTACCTCTGTTGTATCAGTATCTCTCTTTTAGCTCACACTTATATCTTAAGGGGGTTGCTTATAATCAGCTGATGCAGAAAGAAAAACCCTAGGCCTGGTTCATGGGTGGTTCGCAGTGATTGCAGTGAGTACAATATAGACTGTTGTTACATTACATTTTCTCTCCAGGGTAGCCCTTGAAAGACAATGATGAAGAAAAATCTTCCAAGTTGGCAGAACTTTTAACAGAACACCTAGACAGTTGCTTCAAGAAATGATATATATTGGACATTGGTAAATGGTTTTGCTGGTTGGTAAGAGCAACTAGAAGACTGAAAGATTGGAGAAAACAATGAAGTTCTGGATGACTCACGGAGGGAGGTCAGCCAGCTTCTGTCCTCATACGCCCCAGTGCTTGAACATCGGACCCTTGAGTGCTGGTGCTGTCCAAGGTGCTG
The DNA here is from genome assembly GCA_028533085.1 of Varecia variegata. Classification (NCBI taxonomy): domain Eukaryota; kingdom Metazoa; phylum Chordata; class Mammalia; order Primates; family Lemuridae; genus Varecia; species Varecia variegata. The sequence continues at coordinate 18,549,944 of CM052441.1, read as the reverse complement.
TGGGAAAGACAGGCATTTCTATGCCTAGAATAATTCAAGTTAGGACAAATCACTACTCCTTCTATGGAACAAGCAGTCTGATGTTTTCAACCTGCCCCTAAGAGGGTAGTTGGTCACCTTGATGGATCATACCTTGTCAAGGGCTCAACATTTGTCTCTGTTTTTGATGAGTTTGACATTCAGTAGCAGCAATACCCAGTACTGCTTAGCAAGAGCGAGCCCATGCTATCTGGGTCATGTATATTTTTATTATACCACCATGGCTATTTTATTTTGGGTCCAATTCATGTTGAAATATTAACCCTCCATCACCACACAATGTGACTGTATTTGGAGACAGGATATTTACAGAGGTGATTAAGTTACAATGAAGTCATTAGAGTGGGTTCTAATCCAATATGACTGGTGCTCTTATAAGAAGAAGAAATTTGGACGTATGTGCCTGTGTACATACACAACAGGGGAAGATGAAGTGAAGGCACAGGGAGAAGATGGCCATCTGCAAGTCAAGGAGGGAAATCTGGAATAAATTTTCCCTGATGGCCTTTAAAAGAAACCGTCTAGTCTCCAGAACAGTAAAAGAATAAACTTCTATTACTTAAACTACCCAGTCTGTGGCACATAGTTATGGAAGCCCTAGCAAATGAATACAGGGGTCAACTAAAAGTAAAAGAATATTTTGTAGTAATATATTATTTATTTCTTCAAGATTTAGTACACCAGGCAGAGATATAGAAAAGTTGTATTCTATGTAGCATGTAGTATGTTGTTTAAAGAAATAGGATATGTGTCATTGCCTTCACAGAGAAAAAGACAAAATATCAATGTGATGTCAAATTGGGACTTATGTATATATACAATACACACACACACACACACACACACACACTTGACCTCATTTTGAATATGTATCTATAAGTATCATTACATATATGACATATATGATATATGATATATATGGTATGTCATATCATCTATATGATATGATGTTCATTCATGATATGATTTATCACTTGTGTACATATATATCTATAATTAACTCAAAACTTAAATTACACAAGTAAGGAAAAAAGTTGGAAAAACAGGAAAGAAGAGTAGTAGAAAATCAATTAAATAGGAAAGAAACAACGAGATATTTATCGAGGGCCTACTCCCAAGCAGCATGTTAAGTGCTCTCACTTACATTACTATATTTACTCCTTAAAATCGTCTTTAGACTTCATGTTGTCATTTTTATCAATGGGGAAATTGAATCTTCACTGAGTTCCCCCAATCACCTCATTTGTTAGTTATATATAAGACAAATGGCTTGGATGCCCAGATATCTGCATAGGATCTTCTGTTATTTTTGTCATGGGTCTCCAATTCAATATTGCATGCACTAAACCATGTGTACATGTTATATGAATAATTTGAGGAATTTTCAAGCGCAATTTTGTCTTAACTATGCTCACTTATACTTTCTTGCTAACTCTAGAATCTAAACCTAAGATCTTATATGAGAAATTCTTGAGAAGACTGGGAGAGTTAAAACTAGAGAAAAGACAAATATTAGAGGAAAATGACAAATGGAGTGAAACACTTAAGCACATCAAATCATATTCTGGAGGTTTAGGAATCAGAATTTGAACAAATGTTTGAAAGTTACAAGGATACATATTCCAACTTTACAAGAAGAAGGAGAGTTAACCAGGGCAAGATTTAACCACGCTTTAGTGGTGGGACTGAGTCTGATATGTATAAGTATGTATATATAGAGATTGTATGTAAAATAATATATATAGTTTTCTCCTTCATTTGCCACCTTTCTCTAACTTTCTCAATACCCTTGAAGACAACTCTGCATGACTTGCATCACAAGCTTTCTTGCCCACTGGATTCTTGGGTTCTCTACTCACTGGAGTATGAGCAGGGAAACAGAAAGCGAAAGGAGAATGAGATCAGAGTATTTATCCTCCAGCTCCCACTTTGTGGGGTGAGGGAGAGATTACTGTGGGATGTGACCTCTCATGTGAAGATCCCAGAACCTGCTGGACAGCTCTTTCTGCAGGTCTCTGTGCCTCTGATTCCTGTTACGTCCCCCTCTTCCTTCCACTTCAGGCCTTGGGGGATTGGCTTGTCTGGTACAAGCCAAAGGATATTGTGCTATTCAGCATGATTTTCCTACACCCTCTTTATGCCTTATAAATAGTCCTCTATTAAATTCTGCTCAAATTATCCCAATTTATGTATGCCATCTGTTCCTGCTGTGACAATGATTGATATAGGAACCCTTGAAAATTTTATGAATGCTAAGACCTTCACTTCAAAATTAAAAAAAAAAACACAAATTCACAATTCTCTATTCATGGATCTGATCGAGATTATGCATTCATAAATATACAAAGGGTTTTGCTGCTTTAAACAGAAAAATGTTTTGTCCAGTTGATTTCAGCAAACAAGGAAATTAATATGAACTCACAGATAATATCAGCTAATCTAAGAGTCATATAAAATACAGCTTCCTTCTGGGTATCTGATGGGTGAATCATTGTTCACATGAAAAGTGAAAGATAAAATGTAATTCTGTCAAGTCTTTTGACCTTGGCTGATATTTCTGACCTTTCCAGCTACTAAATGACTTCTGTTATAGTTGGAAAGCTCTTTTGCCAGGGTTTTTCAAAAACCCATTTAGATTCTTTTGACAAGTGTAAATTTGATTCAATAGATTCTACTCTAATAAAAAGCCAATCTTACTTTTTTTTTTTTGCTTGTATTTTTGGAATACATATTCATCACTTGATATTATCTCTTTATATCCATGCAGCAGATATAATACTAAGAGCAACACAATGTGTGAGCAGAGGCTTCAGATTAATCTGGACCTGGAAGAATGGAGGAGAACATTTTGAGACAGCATCAGAATGGAAGGCGTCCCTGCCTTGCCACTCACCGTGATTGCAAAAGGGATGTGCTATTGTTACACTGCTCCCATGAAAGGTAAAGCTGCTTCAGTGTCATTATAAGATATGGTCTCTTCTCAAGGAGTGAGAATAAATGCTAAGACAGGCAAGCTAATGACAAATGAAATGCTTGCCCTTATCCAGAGCAGCCCTGCAGGAAGATTGTGAAGTAAGTGAACTTCATCTTTTACTTCTTGCCATGTCTCCTATGGAGATCCAAGAGTTTCCTTGTTGAATCTTTTCTAATTCTCCCTTTCAGCAAATATTTGTTTTGCCTGTGCTACACTTTCAAAACTTATTTTTTTAGCATTTAAATGTATCCTTTGGGTATCAACAGGTAAAGGATTAGTAAGTGTGTTTACATTTTGACACAGATTTTTAAGATAAATATCACTGATACATGCAAAAACTTCTTTATTGCTAAAATGTTAGAATTTCAAAGAAATATAATTCTATAAAATAGGACCAACTACAGGCCTTGTGCAAGACCACACATTTCTTCATGTAGAATTCTATTTCTACAGTTCTCTGGGATACTAGAAAGGTGTCCTTGAATCCAACATCCACCCATCTTCATCACACATCTCAAGTTCACTTTAATAATGTTCAAAGAAACGTATTTGAAAGGTATAAGGAAGATTTAAAAGGAAAACTTTACCAACAATATCTAAACTTTAGAATGTGAAAGCAAGGAAAACAATTTTGCAGGCTGTCTCCATCATACAGAAAGATGTTAGGTAGCAACACGTTACTATAGATTCCTTCAACAATCATGCAAAATTTACACGATTATCCTGGCAAATTTCTGCCTCTTCCTAGAAAATTCTATGAAGTCAAGACTCTGAAGGAAAGAATTTGAGAAAGGTTTTATTAATCTTTATTTTGAAGAATATATTCAATATTCAAATATGTTTTTAAACAGATGCTGAGCTAGGGAGAAGGGTAGTATTCAGCCATGTCCCCACCTTGGAGAAATGTTCCCAAATAGCTTAAAAGAGTTTAGAAGGAGCTAAAAATAATTATAGAGTAATATAATTTGTTACAAGTCCTTCAAGGTTGTACAAAGTGCTATAAGATTTCAAAAGAGAGGCCGGGCGCAGTGGCTCATGCCTGTAATCCTAGCACTCTGGGAGGCCGAGGCGGGTGGATCGTTTGAGCTCAGGAGTTCGAGACCAGCCTGAGCAAGAATGAGAACCCGTCTCTACTAAAAATAGAAAGAAATTATCTGGCCAACTAAAATATATATAGAAAAAATTAGCCGGGCATGGTGGCACATGCCTGTAGTCCCAGCTACCCGGGAGGCTGAGGCAGTAGGATCACTTAAACCCAGGAGTTTGAGGTTGCTGTGAGCTAGGCTGATGCCACGGCACTCACTCTAGCCCGGGCAACAAAGCAAGACTCTGTCTCAAAAAATAAATAAATAAATAAAAAAAGAAAAGAAAAAAATAAAAATAAAAATAAATAAATAAAAATAAAAATAAAAGATTTCAAAAGAGGAAACAAGAGAACATTCAAAGGAAAGAGATAAATATACAACTATATTTTTCTTTTTGTTAAATACTCTGTAATTATATACAACACTTCAAAACAAGAAACATATGCTGTGTTCTAACAAAATTAGCCATTTTAATTGTATTGTGATTTTCATAAGTCCGGTAATTTTCCCATATTATTACTTAGTAGATTTAATTCATATAAATGATTGAGCACTGTCTACTATGCAATCACCAGCACAATTATTTATTTCATGATTCATAAGGATCCTTACAATAACAGTGTGCCTCTTAGTGAATTACTAAGTACACATCAATGCTGCTAAAATGTTACTAGTCAGATAGATTCTGATTCAAGAGATAAAATGAAAACATTATTTTATTCTGGCTCTTTCCATCTGATATTCTTTCATTTCAATCTCAAGTTTCTTCTATCTATCAAGATAAAACATGGCTCTCAGAATCATTATAATAAAGTCATAGATGACTTTGAATTTTATTCTCAAGATGCTCTCACAGTGCTACGTATTTGTTTCCTGGTTAGCTTTAAGTCACTTTCTTGGCAGAGTGAGTTAAGGTACTGAGGGTGAGGCATGTGGAGGGGGGTCAGCTCACTTGCCTCTGCTGTAGTTCTCAGGGGGAGTGAGCAGTTCTTCCGAGGATTCACTCATGTTTGAAATAGCTGTCAAATCTGGTAGTGAAACAGAAAGACTAATGGGCACAACATCAGGAGAGCTAAGTTATTGACTCAGTCCTCCCCGCAACAGCACCCTACTGGGCCAAATCCCCGGACAGCTTTGTAAACCAGTTTCAACATTCGTACGTGGGAATCAAAGTACCGTCTCTCCTTATCTCATTAGCTTGTTTTTAGGATAACGTGCTAATGGAAAATGCTATATAAAAAGTGTGCAGGAAACAACATCAAGGAGAACGTGTAAGAAATATTATTATTGCTCCCCATTAATATAGGTTTTTGCTCCATTCAGAAGTTCAGAAATAAGCAATGCTTGTGTAAATATGAAAAAAAAAATCTTAAGAAAACATAGTATGACTGGTAATCTGTTTCTAAGGCAGTACTGGAAAATTAGCCCAGTGATTTCCAATAAGAATTTATAAAAGTCTAAGACTTTTTATGACTATTAGAAAACAAAAACTTGTCCAAACAGGATGAACCCTAGAATTGAGTAAATACTCCCAGAAAAACCTGCTCAAGGCAAACAAAGACTGGGTTTAAACCCTGGAGAGATTGATCTCTATTCCAAAGGTTAAAGCAAGGACTCAGTTTTATTATGTGTCTAAGAAAAAAGCTAAGGGGAAATGGTCTGTTTGCCCTTTATAAATGGATAAAAATTGTTTTTATTTACCTTTACATCTTATAAATTGGGAAACTGAATCATCTACCTTCCAGGGCCCTTTTCCCTTCCCCAGGGCCCTTCTTCTTGAGCCCCTGATATTTCCAGTAAAATATTATTTATAACAAGATTTTGCTATTTTGTGTGACCTTAAACATCTAAGAGGACACAGGTCTATATATTTGGTGAATCAAATTAATCATAATTTAACTATAAACTGAAAAATTGTGTTTCAGTAATTCTTTTTCCCATTGCAGATTTTAGTGGCAGAACAGCCACTAAAACAAACACAGCTGAAACTAAATCAAATCTCAGAAACGCAAACTTCAACAAAGGGAAATTACCATTCTAGAAGATCAGAAAATCATGTTTTAAGAAAGCTGATACAAAATCAATACATTGGGTGCTAGGTGTGGTGGCTCACACCCACAATTCTAGTACTTTGGGAGCAAAGCAGGAGGATCCCTTGAGGCCAGGAGCTCAAGACCAGCTTGAGCAACATAGACCTCTGTCTCTACAAAAAAAAAAAAAAATTCTTTAATTAGCTGGGCCTGGTGCCTGGTCGTGTGCACCTGTAGTCCCGGCTACTCAGGAGCCTGAGGTGGGAATGTTGCTCCAGCTTGGGTGACAGAGCAAGACTTCGTCTCTAAAAAAAAAGAAGAAGAAAAAGAAAGAAGAAAAATCAATGCATCAGGTTTGGGTTTGGATAATTGACATAGGTCCCAATAAAATATCCTCTGTCCTTACTTAGACTTCGGATCTGGGCAGCTTTTGTCCAGATCCTGGCATTATAACTGCCAGATGTATATAATCTTGGACAGCTTTCTAGCACAATTGTGTCTAATGCACAAAAATGTTTAACAATTAAATAAAGAACATAAATAAAGTACTTGGCATAATATCTGGAACTTGAAGATGAGGCATATTGGGGGCTAGATTTTAAAATTTTGATTCGAGTTTGTTAACTAGAAATCTAGGTACTCCAGGTGCAATGGATCAGATAAGAAAGGACATACGATGTCTGTTCCATGATGGAACACTTAGGACAGTGGCTCTCAAATCTGTAGAATATCAGAGTCACCCAAGTATCTTTTTGTAAAAAAATTCTGGTTCGGGGGTACTAACCTCTCAGCTTTTGGTTCAATACTTATGGGAGTGCAACCTAGGATTTTAGCTGCATGGGTATTCTGATCATTGGCTACATTTGGAAATCATTGGTATAGAGTCTGTGTAAAGATATTGTGAGAGACATACTCAAAAATTTGGGAGGCAGGAGGAGAAAAACACAGGGATTAAATGCTAAGTAAAAAAGTGTGGACTTCACTTACCACAGCATGGCTCACCATGACGCATTGTTTTAAAAAGGGAATGTCATGCTAAAAGCTCTGCTTTACTGAGATAAATTTGGCAATAATGAGAAGTAGGTTACGGCAAGAGTGGGCTTAAGGAAGATTAATTTGGATTTTACTTGATAAGCTGGCAGGGCTAGTCTATGGGACTAATTCAAGAGAAAATTAAGAATGGTTAGGCTTAGGGAGCTGATACTGAGCTTCATGAAAGACAGGAGCCAACGTTCAATGAGGCAAAGTTTGTTAAAATAGGGAAAATACACAGTGATGGAAAGAGGATCAAGAGGCATAAGTATATAAAAATACAGAATATAATTTAAAATAACAAAGCTTACAGTTCAAATAATATTTATAAATTTTATTTAATAATTAAAATAACTCTAGCAGTTTGAATCAAAAGAGGATATAAAGTAAGTTACCAGCTTCTTGCTAGAAAGGGAGCGAGTGTGCTGCTCCCCGGTTGTGACCTCCAGCTGCACATCTTTTCTCCTTGAGGTTGTCTATACAATTCACAGGCACGCCTTTTCATTCTTTGATGGTGTAGAGATTTGGCTTATCCTCAGACATCGTCTCCTGGAAACCCCTTTACTCCTTGGGCTCTAATGCACTGCACTTCTCCTACACTCTAGCCATGCACAACTCCACTTTTAAAATCAGGAGGGCAATTATGGCCACAATCTCCTATCCCTTTACAAACTTATCATAAACATCAGTCCTCCCAGGATTGATTTTTTCCCAAGCAGTCATGTACTTTCTTAATGACTCTTCTTTATTGTTATGCTGATGTGTGCTTTATGGCTTCAGGAATTCTGTTTTGCATTCGCAATGACCTTGTCCATGTATCCTGCTAATTTTCCCAGAACACCCTGGATCTTGAGCCAGGCTGCCTTCTCCTCCTGTACTCCAGCTGCAGGGTCCTGCGCAGAAACTAAGAGTTTGGCCAAATTGCTATCACTACAAATTTATGACCTCCACTTTAACAGGGCCATTAATATTTCCTAAGAACAACATGTGTGTGTGTTTGCGTATATACATATATTTTTTTTTCCACTAGACTGCCATCTTCCAAAGTAGCAAACCACTGTCCCAGCAAATAAACTTACCTATTAATCCACAGTGAAAATTGAGGTTTATTGAAGTACCAAAAACTTTAAATCCCACAAAAATACTGTGTTTTTACGTACTGTTTATTTTCATATATTTATTTCTTTCCTCAATGGGCTTAAAGGAAAATTGTTATTTCTTGCATTCGTGGATAACGCATCAAGCAGTGCTATCCATCCTGTCCTATCCCCTCACAGAGCTTGACCTTTCAAAGACTCACTCTACTTTTTTATTTCAGGATATTATGGGGGTACAAACATTTGTTCGCATATAATGCCTTTGCCTCACCCAAGCCAGGGCTACAAGCGTGCCCTTCCCCCATACAGTGCCCTCCACACCCATTAGACTCACTCTCTCCCCTGTGATTTCCACATCACAGCGTCTCCTGGTACACTCTGTGTACACTGGAAATAACCTCAAATCTCTTCTATCTTTAAAAAATCATTTTCTGTAAACCCAAATATTTTTGATGAGTCAAAGGATTAAACTGAAATAAGAATGTGTGTGAATAATTTAAGTAGAAATAAAGTTTTAGTAAATTTAAAGAACATGTAGAATTATAAGCTTAAAGATAAAGTCAGTCTAGGTCATCTCTGACACCAGTTTACACTACAGAGAGCCTGGTGGCACTGGATTGGTAATTATTGAAAGTGAAAGAGAAATCCACCATCCTACATATGCCACTTTTTCTTTCTGTCCTTCACAGCTGAATATTAATCCTGCTCAATACACAAATCTAAATTTGTCTAATTTTGCCATGTTTTTGCCATGTTTACTTTCTTTTTCCATTTGTACTTAATGCAGTAAGGCTTTCATCAATATCACTCTACCACAATGGCTCTGGCAAGATCACTTATGACCTATTGAAAAATCATAGGCTTTATTTTGATTAATGTCTCTATGACATCTAACATTTGTTTGACCTTCAGTTTGAGCTGCTTCCTTTATTCATGTATTCATTCAAGAGATGTTTTCTAAGCATTATTTTGTGCTAAGTTTGGGTATAAAAATTCTTATGCTTATGAGGCTTACACACTAGTGTGAAATGGGCACATTGACCAACCAAATTCTAGCAATAGAAATAAAATTGTGACTTCCTTGAAAATTGTGCTTCTGCACAAACACGTAGAAAACTGGACGAAATACATGAAATAAGTCTTATACACTGGACAACTGGCAGTGCAGGACTGTAAGTCATGAAAAGGTTAACCCAAGGAGATGCCTTCATGATGACTCCAGCTCAGTGTCTAGAGTCAATTTCCAGGCTCCAGACAGGGAGGGGGAGCTCACACAGAGTGTGGCAGTCTTCATAGATTGAGAAGAAAGAGGTTGGAATTTGAAATTTGGAGATGCTGAGGTGCTATAATTTGTGTAGCAGAGTATTAGAGAGGAGAGTGCTGCCCTGAAAGAACACCCCAGAGTTCTGCAGGGTGATCCCCTGGAAGCCTTGCCTGAGTACTGAATTGCATATACACATGGTAAAATCCCACATGACTTAAGAAAGAGTTACCAGAAATCAAAAGGCTGAACAATTCCCAGATCTCACACAGGGTTGGGAACAGATCTTATTCCCACCAGCCAGAATACATTGGCATCACAGAATGAGGCATTTGGAAAAGTTCTCAGAAAGTGTCAAACACACACAAGACAAGGCGAGCCTAAGGCCAAGTCAGAGTGATTCAGTCAGTAAAATACAATAAGCCACATTTAGATCCATACAGTTTATTGCTTACATGGAGAGTGAAATGAAGAGTAGCCAAAGTGCCAGCTCTTCATAATTCCTGCCCCACTGACAAACAGGGTGCAATGAAGTAGAAGGGGCTGTGTGACAGTAATGCAAATTGTACGATACTCCATCACTGAGTAGCCAACTGTACACTGCAGCCAAGAGGTTTATAGTCTCCAGCTGTATGTACCCTGAGAGGGCTGAGGCAGAAAGCCTAATGCCCTGTCAGAACCTGGCGGACAATGAGAAACTCTGTCTCATGACAGCCACCCAGAGGAGGTCAGGAGGTGAGTAGGGGGTGGTATTAAGAAGCTACTCACAGGCCTCTCATCCTCTCATTTTTCTAGAAGATTCTCAAGGCATTCTGACAAGGCTCTAATTAGCTGAAGTTCAAGCCTTTGCCTGCATAGCCTATGTGCAAGGTTGCCAGGGTGTCATGGGAGAGCCGTTCCTCTACAGAAGGTTCATACCTTACTAGTGGACTAAATTAGTCCTTGACAAAAGATTATTCTAGATATGCCACATCCAAGTTCAAAAAGTAGCCTCCAAAGTTCCAGCAGATCCACAAAGAACTTTATTTTATGCCCACAGTTATTTTCAAAGAAACACAACAAAATCTATCATCATGTAAAATTACAACATCTGGCATACCATCAAAAATTACTAGGAAATAAGTGTAAAAGCAGTAAAATAGAATCCATACTCAGAAGAAATATGAGACCCAGAAATGACACATGTGCTGTGATTAGTAGACAAGGAGATTAAAACACCCATTATCACCCTTGTAAAAATGCTCAAGGATATAAAGGAAAATATGAGTATAATGGGAAGAGCAATGGAAGATATTAGAAAGTGAATACCTAAGTGGGACTTATAAAGATGAACAATAATAAAGAAAAGAAAAGAAAATTTCACTGGAAAGAATTAAGAACAAGGTAAACAGTGCAAAATGAAAGATCAATAAACTTAAAGGCACAGAAATATCCAAATGAAATACAGAGGGGAAAAAAACCTAGGATAATATCAACTATTATAACATGTTTTGTAACTGGAGTTCCACAAAAGATGGGGGAAACAAGAGCAAAAAAATATCTGAAGAAATAACTATTAAAATTTTTCCAAATGTGAACATTATAAAGCACAGAGCCAAAATGCTCAAGGAACCTCAAGCAGAATAAATTTACGGAAAACCACATCAACACATATTGTAATCAAATTGCTAAAAAACAGTGATAAAGAGACAATCTTAACAGCAACAATGGGAAAAGGTGCAAAGTTGTGACTATGGTAAATACTCTTAGGAGAACTTATAATGGGGAATTTGACTTTGTCTGAGAGGTTAGGAAACTGACCTCTAGACCTGATGAACAAATCAGATGAATAGGTAAGGGTGGAGAAAGTGCTAGAGACATAGGAAACATATACAAAAGACCTGGGGTCTGAGAGAGGTTAGTGTGTTTGCGTATGCATTGCGTGTGTTTCTGAAAAGAGGAATTGTGACTAAAGTGAAGAGAATGAAAAAGAATCTTGATTGTTATGAGTTTCAAGAGGTGTGGGAAAGCCCAGATGATATAGGACCCTGTAGGCTATAAAAATTTCCTATCTTATTTTTTTAAAAAAGTCAAGAAACATGAGGATTTTAATAGATCTAGAAGAGAGTAACATCTGGAATAGGGATTAGAAAGGCCAAGAGACATAAAACCATATTCTCTTCCTCTGGCTTCAAGGAAATAATTCACCGATTAGTCCTTCTCTGTCTGCTTTACTTGAGCCTCTTCAGCTCCTTAACTCCAAAACGTTGGCATTTCAAAGGGTCCTGCCATTAGCCCTCACCACTCTTCACTTGACACACTCTAGCCAAAGGATCTCATTGACCATCTAAAAGCCCATGACTCTCAAGACTAAGGCTTGTCTCCTGTCAAGCACAAATATACAAATAACTACTGGAAGTGTCCATCTAGAGACACCACAAGTACCTTAAATTCAATATCTACAAAGTTTGAAATTATCTTCTTCTCTTCCTCCTATATATGAACTATTTTTAATGGTACCCTTAGCTCACCAAAAACACAAGAAAAAGTCATTCAACATTCTTTCCTCTTCCTCAATGATCCCATCAAATATGACAATAAATGCTGTCAATTCTGTCTCCTTAATTACCTCTCATCCATATCTTCATTTCTAACTCACCTGAGACTGTCCTCATCTAGAACTTTACCATCATTGGTGTGAACAATTGTTATACACCATGCAATAACAAAATAATGAAATAAGTCTCAAGGAAGATTATGTGATTTTCCAGGTTAAAATTGTTCAATGGTTCTCCATTTCATTTACAAGATTGTCAAACTTTTTAGCCTGGGTATCTTGGGCCTTGCTTATTTCTTATATCACAGCACCCAAACAAAACTCCTTATCACTAACTCCTTTCACTAACCAGAAATACTTCACACATTTGTTAATTCTGAGCAGTATCTTTTTCTTCCCCTGAGGTATAGTTTATAAGCCTTGTTTTTACTCATTGTCACCAGGGTAGTATTTCTGAAATGATAATCTGAAACACTATTGTTTCAGTGGTCCCCCATTCTCTCAACAATTAAAACTAAACTTTTTCATGATTGGCCCCATACTAACTTCACCAGCATCATCTCTCACTATTTCCTCCTTTGTGATCCTAAATTCAGTTGTATGGGCTCCCTTGCATTTCATTGGATGTAACACTATTCATTTTGTTCACAATGCCTTCCAAATGCAAACGACTACTGTTTTTCAACAGGTGAATGAATGAACAAAATAGGGTATATTTACACAATGGGATATTACTTAGAAACAAAAAGAAACAAACTACTGATATATATATAACAACATGGATGATCTCAAAGATGCTGTGAGTGAAAGAAGCCAGAAATAGACAAGTACAAACTGTGTAATTCCACTTCTATAAAGTTTGAGAATAAGCACAATTTATCTAATCTAATAGAAGTCAGAATAGAAGTTGTCTCTACTCTGTCAGGGAGATTGGCTGGAAAGGGGCAAGAAGGACTTTTCTAGGAAGATTGAAATATCCTATACCTTGATTGGGAATGGGTTTCATGGACGTATACATTTATCAAGACTCATTGAACCATACATTTATAATGCACACTTGAGTACTTCACCATACATAAATTAAATCTCCATTTATAGAAAATCATAAAAATGACATAGGAAGAGTAATAAGAATAGCTGACATTTATTGAGCGCTTGTTCTGTACTAAAACTATTACTATCCTTTGTGCAGAAGCCACCTGTACTTGCATTTAGATTGGTGGCATCTCATATTAAATGCTTGGGTGATTGTGGCTATTATCATAAATATGTAATATATGGGAAAATTTAGAGGATGAGGATGTCATAGAATAGGATATCCACAGAGCTTCTGAATAGTCACAAAATAAAACTACTTTTCACTCTTTTATATCCGAATGGGGATAATATTGTAACGATACAATGATATTCTTTATAGGATCTGCTTTCGTATCATGTTTTTTTTTTTTTTATCTTTGGTACTTTGACTCCCGATAGCCACTAAAAACTTGAGATGCACCTTTATTTGCAACACTGAAATGAAAAACTGACTAAAACCAGAGGGGTCAAGACAGTTAAACCAATTTTACTAGCTTTTATAAGAAGCTTAAAGGAATAACCTTCTGAGGTTGGAAATGCCTTTTTCTCTAGAAATGAAAAAGGCATCATAAAAGGACATTTACTGGGTTCATAAAATTCAAATGAATACATTATTACCAAGTTTCACAATATTAAAAGACAGATGATGAAAGGAGAAATGAAATACATGAAAGAAAATTGAAATTGATCATCAAAAATGCTAGATATAAGAGCCCTAGAAAATTCACTGGTAAACCAATTAGAATTATATTACACCTCAAATGATTACCATAAAATCTGATATCATTTAATATGAGATTCCATTTTTCTTTTTTCCCAAGTACAAGACAGAGTTTAGCCAAGTATACTTAAAATTCTTGTCATTTATCAAGTGTCTAGTATCCTAAAATAAATCCCACTCTGAAATGGTTATGTAATATAGTTATTCCGGTTAATTTGATGAAATTTATGTGCATCTTAATCATTTTTTATCTAGTCACTAAATGATGCTCATCATTAAAAGTTATTCTGTCATTACATCTCTTTTGTAATCACTTCGATTCTGTAAAATGAAAGCAGAAGCCAAATGAAGCTTCCATTGCTTATATCTTGCTTATTTGACTGATATCAACTATAAAATATTCAAAGACACTGAAATTATCTATAACATCAGATCTTCAGATTGACTACCAACAAAATAATTCCTTTTCTTTCACATCAGCAGTTTTTTGTCACTCATGTGCTAAGTCAGAGGTGCTACCATTCTACCCCTTATCACATCTTGCCCAAGATTTTTTTAAGCAACCCAATAACAATGCTATTTCTATAATTATCTTAATGAAATCAAAGCTTACTCAATATAATGATAAGAAAATAAAGCTAAGCTTTTTAAATTAATACACAGTATTTTTAGAGAAATTTTAGGTTTAGAGAAACATGAACGGAATGTGTTTCTATATACTTCCTCTCCCCCTGCCTCTTCACACAGTTTCCGCTACTATTAACATCTTTCATTATTGTGATACATTTGTTATAATTAATGAACCGATATTGATGCCTTATTATTAGCTAAAGTCCATAATGTACATTAGGCTTCACTCTTGCCCTATAGGTTTTAACAAATGTATAAAGTCATATATTCATAATTACAATGTCATATTTTAATAAAATAGTTTTCCTGCCCTAAAAATCTCCTGTGCTACACCTATTCATCCTTGCTCCAAACCTCTGGCAACCACTGATCTTTTTACTGTCTCTATAGTTTTGCCTTTTCCAGAATGTCATATAGTCAAAATCATATAACATGTAGCCTTTTAAGACTGGCTTCTTTCACTTAGCAACATGCATTTGAAGTTCCTCCATATCTTTTCATGGTTTTACAGCTTTATTTCGTCACTAAAAAATATTCCATTATGTGATCTAACACAATTTACCTGTTTACCTATTGAAGGACATCTTGGTTTCTTCTAAGTTTTGGCGATTATTATATGAATAAAGCTGCCATAAACATTTATGTGAAGGTTTTTGTGTTGACATAAGCTTTCAGCTCATTGGGGTAAATACCATGGAGCCCAATTGCTGGATCATATGGTAAGACTATGTTTATATTTGTAAGAAAGCTCCAAACTACTTCCACAGTGGCCATACCATGTGTATTCCCACCAAAAATGAATGAGGGTTCTTATACTCTACATCCTCACTAGCATTTAGTGTCATCAGTACTTTGGATTTTTGCCATTGTAGTAGGAATAATGGTATCTCATTGTTGTTTGTATTTACAATTGTCTAATGACATATTACATTAAGTATTTTTTCATATGTTTATTTCATACTATGTTGAGGTCCAGATGGGTGCATTGGTGAATTCTACCAAATATTTAAGAAAGAAATGATACCAACTCTATATGTTTCAGAAAATTGAAGCAGAGAGATGTCTCTCTCTTTCTAAGAGGCCAGGAATGCCCGCATATTAAAAAAAATAGACAAGAAAGTAAAACTGAAGACCAATATCTCTCATGAACATAAATATAAAAATCCTCAAGAAAGTATTAGCAAATTCTAGCCAACCGTGTATAAAAGGAATCATGTACCACGACCAAGTGATATTTATTCCAGGTATTCAAGGCTGGTTCAACATTTGAAGATCAATTAATGAAATCCATCAAATTAACAGGCTAAAGAAGAAAAATCATATGATCATACCAATAAATGCAGAAAATGCAGTTGACAATATCCCACATTGATTCATGATGCAAACTCTCAGAAAACTAGGCCCTGTCTGGTGATGAGTCCATGGAAGATATTCTTCATTTCTGATACAGTGTTTTGTCATTTCTGGCATTTTCCTGTGGTTCTTTCTTAGAGTTACATAAATCTCTGTCCTTATATCATCCATCCATTCTTTCGTGTTGCCCACTTTTCCCATTAGGGCCCTTAGCATATTAATCACAGCTATATTAAATGCCCAGTCTGATCATTTCAAAATCTCTACCACATCTGAGTCTGATTCTGATGCAATTTAATGCAATTCTAATCAAAATCCCAAAAGATTTATTTAGGAAAAGCTTATCCAAAAATTCATAGGAATATAAAAGTTCCAAGAATAGCCAAGGTGACCTTGAAGATGATGAAGAGGAAGAGGAAAAGAAGGAGGATGAGGAGAAGGCAGCAATGAAGGAGAAGAAAAAGAGAGACAGAGAAAAAAGAGATGAGGGAGGGAGGAGGAAAGCTTGCTTTAACAAATCTCAAAATTTACCATTCAAGCTTGGTAAATAAAGTAATGTGCTATTGATGCAGGTGTAGACAAATAGAAACCCTACAAAAAGACCATAGATACATTGCTATTTGAGAGATATGGAATGGATCAGTGGGAAAAGGATGAGTTTTTAATAAAGTAGAACAGTACAAAAGATTATCCACGTGGAAAAAAATAAATTGGTTTATTACCTCACACTGGACACAAAAGTAAATTCCAGGCAGCTTAAAGCATCAAACATAAAACTTTAAAAATTTTGGAAGAATAGAGAAAATTATCTTTACAACCTTGGAGCAGGAAAGGATTATGTCAATAGGTCTTAAAAGTATTAACCATAGTGTGGGACGGTAGAGAAATTATTTTTAGGTTTCTGCACAATAAGGATGTCTGGGCTTAAACACAAGCCACGGAAGTTAAATGTCTGAATAGACAGAGAGAACTCCAGAGAGATTTACCTTCCTGGGAGATATGTGTTCACATTTCAAGGAAGGAATGACACAAAGCACCATGGAGACATCCTGTAGGTTGTAAACACAGAGACACTAGTCTGAGCTTCTCCCTGGAGATGTTTATTTACATTCCAAAGAGTAAGAACCAAGGATCCTTCCTTTTGCGTTCCAAGGAAAATTTATTTACACTAGGGAGATAAAGTTTCTCTTTGTATCTCAAGAGGGAAGAAAAAAGCTGTCCCTCTTCTATATAAACTCCTAGATTCCTATTTTTGTGGTTCTTTGACATTAATGCAGATCCGGTTCATGTCAGATGACATCTGGCACTCATTAATCACACCAGAAAGAGGGAATAGGGGTGTAGAGGAATCTGTGTAGTTATTACTATATATAAGCAATAATTAATATGTTTCTGATCCAGAAACCTTCAGTCTACTTTCGGGACAATATAAATAACTACACATATTAAAAACTTGATGATACAGAAGAAATTATTCACAATATTGACATTAAAATTAAATATTTTTGTAGATTGAAAGACATTATAAATAAATTGGAAAAATCAAAGATACACAATTCTGGATAAAATCCTGATTATTGAGTGAAAAGAGACATTAACAAGTTTAGCCACAAAAGAGAAACTTCTACACTGTGAAAGATGATATCTGTAAAGCTAAAAAATAAAGTTAAACCAGTGATACTCATCTATGGCTGCATATTAGAATCATCTTGGAAGACTAAAAATTGCCAATGTCCAGGTCTCACCCTAGACCAATTAAATGAGAATACTTAGGGTTGAACTGGCCTCTGACACATAGAATTACATAAAAAATTCCTCCAAATAAACAAGCTCAGTATAATATAATAATGGGAAAAATATACAAACTAGCAGTTCAGGAAAAAGTAAAAATATTTTCAATCTTAATAAAAATCGAAGAAATACAAATTAAACAGAGTATATCTTTTATTCATTAGGCAGAAATTAACAAGACAGCTAATATCAAGTTTTTATAAATCAGTGGGAAATTAAAACCCTCTTATACTTTTAGGTTTTCTCCAAATAGTTTGGAGAAAAAAATGTTTTTGATATTTTATCAAAATTTTAAATTCTGTTAAAGTCTTTGAAGCCATAATTCAACTTTTGTCACACAAGGAAATAAGTGACAATTGTACAGTAGAAGCTCTCTTGCCTGACCTTCACTTAACTAATATATTAGGTTGGCTGCCTCTATTTTTCATTCATAAACCACTTGAGCAAATACTCTTGGCTTGCCACCTGCTGACAAGACAGTGACTTTCTATTACACTCAGATACTCTAGCTCACAACAATTTTATGCTAAGTCAATGTGTTTGTTTCCAAACATATTATGCCATTGAATTTGTAATTCAAAGTATGTAAGTTTATTAAGTATTATATACACCAGAAAAAAAGACAGTTGTTTTTGTTAAAAGTGATTTTTGCAAGTTTTGAGGAGACATCGAAAACTCAAATCCCTAAAATATACTGTCAAATACACTAAGCAAAAAATACCCTAAAATTATTCTGCAATTAAATACTTTGGAAATGTGTTTAAATTCTCAGGGAACTTTTTACAAAAGCAAAACTGGATGCAAAAGAACAGTGGCTTATGCAAAAGAAGATGGCACAATAATTTAATATGTTGGCTCAATATATTAAGGAGCAAAAGTTGTACATTTGTGTACATTTGCACTTATAAATTAATATCTCTGTACCATATCATTTCTTATAATTATTCATTTTAACAATCTTTGGATTATCCAATCTTAAGTTCTGACTGTGCTGGATAAGGGCATTTCAAGTATGTATACAAATATTTATTGCACTGTTCTTTTAACAAGAAGAAACTGGAATCAAAATTAATAAAATACCTGTCCACCGTAACATTGCAAAGAATCAGAGCTATACAAAGTACTAGAAAAAGATATCCAAAATAAATTGCCAATTAGAAATAAAAAAAAATGTGTAAAATAGTAGATAGAATATGACCCCAATTTTTTGTTTGGAGAAAATAATATTCAAACATAGAGCAATAAATAACTAAACAGAATAAAAGGCTGAAAAAATATGCCTCAAACTATAAATAGTAGTTTGTCTTATTCTTAATTTTCTTTTTCTTGATGTACTTCATTATTTAAATACTGGTTGAGTATACCTTATCAGAAATGCTTGGGATCAGAAGTGCTTTGGATTTCAAATTTTTTCAAATTTTAGAATATTTGCAATATATATATATTTACTGGTTCAGCAACCCTGATCCAAAATGCTCCAGTGAGATTTCCTTTGAGCATCATATCAACCCTCAAAAAGTTTTGGCTTTTGAGCATTTCAGATTTTCAGAATTAGAATGCTAAACCTGTATATGATTTGTGGGAAAAATCATTAGTATTTGTTTTCAAATAATCTACACCAGTGTTTAATTTAATTTGTCCTATTTTTTTGTCTTTCTAAAACTGCTTTATACTACAGATATTGTATTTGTGTCAAACGGATAAAACATATTTCCGGTAAATGATAGTTCCTTTCCCTACCACCTTTGCTTTTCAAGACTAAATGCCTGAGCATATAAAGTTGTGTGGCAGAGCCTTCGTCTTTAAGCAACCTGTCAGTCACTTAAATTGCTGATTAATTTTGGCTTGGCACCACTTATCATTTTAGATCGAGTGCTTGATGAAATAATCAGTCATCTGTGCCTGGTATGAGAAATTAGCACTCATGTTTATTTGTCAAAATGTCAAAGTGAGTCTTTAATCCTTAAGTACTGTCCTGTGCTGCGTATGTCAACATTTCTCAACATTAAGAGGTTAATACTCACAAAGCAAGAACCACGATTCTTATAGGAAGACCACATTTGTAAACCTTCCTCATATATTTTTAGTTAGAAATTAAGTAGAGCTGGCCAGGCGCAGTGGCTCACGCCTGTAATCCTAGCACTCTGGGAGGCCGAGGCGGGCGGATTGTTTGAGCTCAGGAGTTCGAGACCAGCCTGAGCAAGAGCGAGACCCCGTCTCTACTAAAAAAAATAGAAAGAAATTATCTGGACAGCTAAAAAAAATATATAGAAAAAAATTAGCCGGGCATGGTGGCACATGCCTGTAGTCCCAGCTACTCGGGAGGCTGAGGCAGTAGGATCGCTTGAGCTCAGGAGTTTGAGGTTGCTGTGAGCCAGGCTGATGCCAGGGCACTCACTCTAGCCCGGGCAACAAAGCGAGACTCTGTCTCAAAAAAAAAAAAGAAAGAAAGAAAGAAATTAAGTAGAGCTAAAGCTATTTTAAGGTGATGAGTTCCTCAAAATTTTTTATCAGAACCCATAGTAAAGCTAAACTGTTTTTTTCTTTTTTCTTTAAAAAGAAAAAGCGATAGGCATTCTTTTATTTAATAGAATTATTAAATGGAAAGCTCATTTTCTCCAATACCTAGATAGATGTTGCAGAAAATGAGCCAGAAATTATTCATATGGGGAGGGGATGCTGAACATAAAGTCAGCACTTTGAAATCAAACTAATACAGTATTTATACATTAATATTTATTGAGATCACTATGTGTGTAAAACCGTATCTCTAAAATTACAAATAAAGCCAATGACAGAAGTATACAGTCTTGGCAGTCATAAATTACAGTCAATCAATGTCAAACATCAAGATATTATTATTGTGGGAGATAGCGAGAAATTTGTTTAAGGATACAAAATTACAGCTACATAGGAGGAATAAATTCTAGCCTTGTATACTACCATACGATGGCTATAGTTAGCAACAATATATTAAATAGTTTCAAATAGCTAGAAGGAGGGTATTGAATGTTCCCTACACAAAGAAATGACAAGTATTTGAGATGATGAATATGCTAATTACCCTGATCTGATCACTATACATTATATGTGTGAAATATCACTACGTACCTCCCAAATATGTGCAATTATTATATGTCAATACAAAAAGTAAAGAAAAAGGTATTATTACTTGAAAAAGTTATGTCATCAATCTATCCTAAATAGTAGGATCTAAGATTTTAGATGCGTTTCCAACAAAAGATTGAATTTATGCTGATGCAATGTATTCTTCTTTCCAAGAATAATTCTAACCTTAAAATTTATATATGTATTCATCTGTATGTTTGCAGTAAACAAGTAAAAATTTTACACTTCTCTTGTGTTATCTTATATCCTTCTTATAACAATATATGTAGATAAAATAAAGGTGAAGCTAAACAGCAATTTTTGTTAATAATTATTTGAAAGTAGATTAACGTTCTTTTGTAGAAAAAAAAGAAAATTAAATACACCTTAAAAAAATCACTACTCTCATGACTAGGAAATACAAAATTAATCCCAGATGTGAAAGATGGCTGTGTTATAGTTTTTAACCTTTACACATTTTATAATAGAAATAAATAGCAAGAATTGAGTAAGAATGAATAAAAAGAGAAAATGTCAGCAAGGAGAAGTGATACATAAAGGAAGTTGATTCTATAAATAAATATTGAATAAGCACTTGTTATGTTTCAGACACCTGGATGCCCAGTGAATAAGATATCTATTTTTATGGAATTTTCCAATATAAGCATAAAAAATTACAAATATCCCTCTATGTGCTGCTTTATCTGTATCCCAAAATTTGATATGTGTGTTTTCATTATCATTTAGTTCAAATAGTTTTTTTAATTTTCCATGTCACTTACTCTTTTACCCATGGATTATTCAAAATTTTGCTGTTTAGTTTCCAAATATTTGGAGCTTTCTATATATATATTATCATAATTAATTTCTAATTTAATTTCATAGTAGTCAGAAAAAATATTGTACATACTTTCAATTACTTTAAACTTACTGATATTTTTATGCCCCATCATATGGTCTATTTATCTTTACAAATTAAGCATATGCCTTTGAACTCTAGTTGTTAGGTGAGAGAATTTGATGATAAATTGATTGACGAGAATGAGAATGAAGCAAAGTGAAAAATACCACATTTCTTTTCCTGGATATGGTTGTCACTTACTGAAATTTAAAAAAAAAAATGAAAGTAAAATCAGAGGTGCGAGTTGTGGATGTTCGTGAATTTATAGGGTACGTACACAAGCATGCTAAAGAAGAGAAGATGATGGTCAGAGATCACACGTGTTTTGGGCATGCTGAAGTTTAGTTGACTGAAAAACCCAAGTATAGATGTCCAGTAAATGTTTGCTATATAGATATGTCACTCAGATGACAGGTTTAGGACAGAAATATTATTAAAAGAAAAGTCAAGCAGGTCCAAATGAAACTATACATATAAAAACAAACAAACAAAAATAAAGCAAGGAACAAGGTTATGTTTCCAGGTTCAAATTTTGAATTTTTGTCTTCATAATTTATACATGATACTGAGCCATTCTATCATAATTGTTCTGATCTTTGTTAGTATTGGTATACAGTAGCCAACAAGCAAGGGAAAAGAATTAATGGGCCAGATAAACTCTTGCAAATTCACTGTAGGGACAGTATCTGATTTTTAAAGTGTACATGCACACACACACACACACACACACACATACACACACAATGTGAAAAAAAAAGGCAAATACATTTAGCCAGAACACCATATATCCAAAGGCTTTCCTGCCTAGAAGTATTACACTTAAAAGCAGGACTCCTCTGTTGAGGAATGTCTTTCTTTCCAGAAGAAATCAATATGGAACTCAGTGAAGGAAAGGGATGTTTGCTTCTCCATTCAGATCAGTCAACCCACTTGGTGATCAGTGGAACACAAAGGCTACCAGCACACATCTCCAGGTCTATTACACATAGGTTACAGAAGCCTTATTTCTTTTTTAAAAAATCCTGGCTATGAATAATTTTTCCAGGAAAATTAGAAGCATTAGTCATAGCCTCCTTAAGCAAACATACTTAAAGTTGTTGAACTCACAAGGCAATTACTCTGGGTTTGGGAGTGGTGACATCTAATTAGAATGTTAAATTAAGTTCAGTAGTGACACCACACTTGTTTACACATTCAAACTAATTTCAATAAAGTAAATTTAGCCAACAGAGATTATTTACTTTGTCACCATCCATTATAATAAAATTATGAAGGAGATTTTGAGATTAGATGATGACTAAATAACTCCCTCAACTTCCCATTGAAAGATTCATTGAGAAGGAGGAGGAGGAGAAAAAGTACACCAGCAGACCAAAAGTTCTTACTTCCTTGTAAACCAGCAATATTAATCAATGTTTTGCCAAAGTTCAGAAAGAAGTTCCATTAATCAAAGCATAATTGAGTTCCTGAAAATAAACTAGCAGAGCCCCATTTATATTCCTACTATCATGATAGAGAACAGTCACAGTCCAAAAAGTCCTGGTAATCGACCTTCATACACTTCATGCCCCTTTCCAAAGATTTTCTTTTCTTCTTATCTTTATAATGAGAGATCTATGCATGTGTAAGCTTGAATGTATTTATCTGTAGTCACTTTGTGCTTTTACAACATTAATCAGGGCTCACCTTGAGCTTTTACAAAGGGAACCAGCAAGGTGTGATTCAAAGAAGAAAGAAATTAGAAACAAAACAAAGCTCAGTACATTTTGGTGTGGAGATTAAGACATATGGAAGAAGTGTGAAATGGGCCAGACATCTGGGAGCTTTGAGGTTGACATGTTACATAAAGAGAAGTCATGAGAGTCAATGTAGGTGATTCCCCAACATAGAACTAAGTAAATCCAGGGAGGGGTGTTATGCTGATTTCTACTCAAACGGTATCCGTAAGTCACATAAAATAGGATTGCTAATCCCTTAAAGGAAATCAGAGAGCCCTAGGACAGTAGCAAAAGCAACTCCATTGAGAGATTTATTTTCAATGAGCTAGTTTTCTAAGACCTCTCAGGCACGGATGCAAAAGAGATATCATGTGGCCAGATGTTTTAATGAGCTGGTGTGTTGAGTTGAAGACTACACCTCCAAAGTTGTACAGTTCCCCAGATTTCTCCACCCAATGCCTGAGTTAGAGCCTTTACTTCTAGGAAAACCCCAGGCCCAGGATGCACTCCACCCCCATGTGTCTTACCATACTATCCCCATTTAAAAGTATGCCTTCCTAGCTGTTGCAGCTGGACTCAGGGCAGGCAAATTGCTGTGAGCAATTTCAATCTCCTTCAATCCTCAAGTTTAGGGGGAATCCTCCTCTTCCTCTAAGCAAAAGAAGAAAATTCAAGAAGTATGGTTATGGCAATTATTTGTCAATTCCCTTACTCTATTTCATGATGATTTCTGATTGAATGGCGGAAAAAAGGTAGCTCTTTAAAGAATATTTCTAGCTCTTCAAAAATAAATGCATACTCAGTGAAAGGTAACTTCTTGGTCACTGGATAGCACTGTTCTCCTTAATCAGCATGACTCTATATTAAGATTATATATCTTTTCCAAACTCACAAAGTTTGTAAGTGGCAAAACGGGTATATAAATTCTAACTCAAAAATCCAAATTTCCAACCACAACTTCAATTACCTCTACTACTGTAGGTTTGGAATTATAAATAATTCAAATATAGTATTGTGTTTTAAACACTTCTAGAAGTACTATAAATTTTATATCTTTTCATACTTGCTTTCCTGATCTTAAGAAAAATTGTGATGAGAGCGTTTTTTTTTTTTTTTTTTTTTGATATTTCCACCTTTCCTACTCTCTTAAAAGTCTCCACATAGAATGCCAAGACTAAGAGTCTTCAAGGCATACTATTTATCAAAATATCCTAAAATACAGGAATATGTTTGATTTTTAAACAGATTCAGATATAGACTGTGAATATTTTCCTGTTCAACAGAAAGTGATATTTTTATTATTTAAGTAAAGTATAGTTGTATATTTTTTCTTATGCCAATAGTAATGTAAAATACTTGGCCAATGTCAATGTCATCTCAACAATACCATGGAAGGCTAGCCTTAAGTAAATTTGCGAAGTTTGTTTTAGGTTAGCAAGTTGCTTAATTCTATACAACTTTCACAGAATTACCTTGCAAGTTGCAATACTCTTCTCTAATCCCACAAAAACTTACTTGTTCAGGGCATCCTGAACTTCTGGTCT
>CM052441.1:18460289-18524547 GCA_028533085.1 Varecia variegata | reverse complement strand
AGAAGTGAGGGAAAAATAATTAAAGCATGAGAGTTATTAGCATTCAAAAGTGAAAA
This sequence comes from Varecia variegata, assembly GCA_028533085.1. Classification (NCBI taxonomy): domain Eukaryota; kingdom Metazoa; phylum Chordata; class Mammalia; order Primates; family Lemuridae; genus Varecia; species Varecia variegata. Next base: position 18,524,491 of record CM052441.1, on the reverse strand, counting down.
AGAAAACATCCCATAGAGTTTTCCCTTCCTTTCCAGCTAATCCTTTAACCTGAATTCCTAAGTTCCAATATGAGATATCTTTTTCTTGTTCTCTCCTAAGATAGTCATGTAAGCCATCCCACACCACATTTTAATCCCTCATTCAACTAAATTATGAGCCACACATACTTTAAAGCAAAATTCCAGGCATCAAAAGAGAAGAGTTTTAATGTTTATTACCTACCACTAAGGATTTAGTAGCTCCTGGTTATAGGCTTCACATGTTATTTTGTGGATAGGTAATTACAAAAATTATCACCTTGCTTCTACCGAGAGCTGCCTGATACTTTAATACACGGTGAAGTGAAAATTTTGCAATTGTCACTATTTTAAAGGGTGATAATTTAAGTAGTTACCCAAAGGGTTCATGTAGTCCCATCAATTGGCAAGATGTGATACCAGTGCACACCTGAGGATGAATGCAGAGGTTGCTATGGCAACACTAAAATTTGGTGAACTGCTCAAAAAGCTCAGTGTTCTTGCAAATCCCAAGAACGCTTGCAGGCCTTACTGATCACCCGGTCAGGGTATTGCGAGCACTGTGCGATCAGGTTTTCAGCTTTGCCTTTGGTTCTCCTGGCTTACAACTCTCAGAGCCGTTCTGCTTCTTTTGACCAACTGAAGCTTTGCTTCACTCACTATCACTTTGAGTATTTGGAAAATATGTCCTATTCAGTCAATATCAAGATGGGCTTTTAGACCAAGAGTTCAAGGTTGCAGTAAGCTGTGATCATGCCACTGGCACTCTAACCTGGGTGACAGAATGAGACTGTGTCTCTTAAAAAAAATAGATTTTTAACTTAGCTTATAGCAGTGGGTCACTTGAAAAAATGTGTTTATAAACTTTAACCACTAATGCAGTGAAATTTGGAATGTATTAGAAACATAGAAATTGATTCTAAAAGTTACTTTAATTGAAAAAGAGGGTGGCTTTTTTCCCCCGGAGAATGAGAAAAAAAGTGAAAGAAATTATTTTAGAGGCCCGTCACATTTCAGAGCTGTGACCAAAATGATATTAGTTGTTGACCTTACAGCTAGGCGAATGCATATTTGTAAATGAATATGAATGGCCCTGTAAAACAAAGATCTAACTTCCTTTTCTCCAAAACAGAAGGACAGAGTAAAATGCTTCACAGAGATTCAATTATCACGCCAACACAGTTTATGCACCTCATTCAATAATTTCTACTTGTTTTAGGGCGAAATTTTAGAATACTTTTTTGGAGCTTTTGAGATACTGATCATATTGTACTTTCTCATCAAATTGTTCTCCAAAATATCTCCAAGGCAACAATCCCTGAGTGTTTACTGTGAACTTGATACTGCTTTATCTGTCTTCAGAAAACATAAAATCAAACAGGATAGTCAAACACATTTGCTCCAACAACTTTTGTAGTGTACAGGTACTATACTAAACTATACGCATTTCACTGCATTGTACAGTAGTTGATAATTTTTGGAGAAGGAAAGAGACAAGATACAGACAAAGTGGGAAATGTGAACACACAGGCAAAACTGAGCAAGAACAATGTTCAAGAAACAGCCTGGTAAAGCAGTAACGGGCAGGGGAAGTGTAAGGGCTGGATGGGGAGTCTGAGTATGGAAATGAGAATGAGGAGGAAGGTTTCAACCATGTTGTGGAAGGCATTGAATGTTTTAAGAAGAGGTATGATATAATCATATTTGTAACTTTGATATTAATGCAGAAATGGATTCAAATAGAGAGGATCAGAGCATGGGAGACCAAGCAAAAGAAAGTGAGTAAGGACAGAGCCAATAGGAACGCAGAGAAGGAAACTGGACTATTACAATGTTGACAAACAGTAATATTTTCCAAGGACTCACAGTGCATTTTCAAGCCAACTGCATTTCATAACAGTATCTTATTTCATCTGCCCCGGACTCTCCTTAAGCACTAGTATGCTACCCTATTCATAGGTGAGAAAACTAAGCACTGAAAGGTTAAGGAACTTTTCTCAAGGTCACATAACATATAAAGAGATTTTGAATCAAGTCTGTCTGATTCCAGAGGCATACCCATTGAATGACTGCAAAGAAGTAGAAGAAGAAAATGAGCTAATGGTTTTCTTAGCAGCAAATCTTTCCTTTCAATCTCTCCTTTCTATAAACAGTACCATTTTCATTAAAATAGAAAAAGTAATGAATCCTTTGCAATGCTTTTAATTAATTTCATGGGATAATAAAGAAAATGCAGTGCAATAAAATGGAGACTCATTAACAAGTATGATATTATACTATTTTAGAATCTGAGAAAGATTCATAGAGTATAATGTTTCTTTCTAATTTTATCTTCTCATTCCCAGTACCGAGAACAGTGGATCAGGTGAACACACAACATATTGTTTAATAGAGAGGCTTAGACATCAACTATGCCAATCTCCTCATTTTACAAATAATTAACCTGAGATTCAGCTTAGTCCTGTGACTTGATAAAGTAGGGCATAAAAGTCACATCTCTGATTTCAGTGAATCTAGACAATTTTTATAAATAATTAGTTTATTTTAATAGAATACTTACAGGAATAGCACAGAGAACCAACATTATAAATATGTACTTGTATGTATAAGAATTAAATTAGCAAAGTACAGTCAATGGATGGAATGTACTATATAATAAGTCTATAAAAACCATTTAGTTGCCACCAGTAAGAGATTTGCTTGGTGTTAAAATATCCAAAAGCTGGCATTATGCAGAACAACTTAACAAGTTTATTTATACTTCTTATGATGTGTAATTTTTGACACTTGTTTACTGAAACATTATGACTCACATTAGTTCTTTATGGCCGTATATTTATATTAAAACTCACACATTGAAAATGGAAAAATAAAATGACTTCCCACTATCGGATTCTGTGACCCAAGTTTTCATTAATTATCATATACTTGGGAACCTTCTGGCCCTGTTGGGCCACACTGGAAACTACCAATAACAGAAAGAATTTTGATGTTGTGTATTTGAGAAAGAAAGTTCTCCTCTTTGAGGATTTCAGCATGTTCTCTACATTGAAAATATGCTAGTAAGATGCCTTTTGGCATAATTTTTATACATTTGCATATGTAGCACGTAGTTTGGTGTCTTTAAAGGGACCAGCCAAATAAGCCTCACTTTCCTCCTGGGAAACTCCAAAAGCAGTGTTCTAGAAGTGCAAATCTAAGCCCCAAGCAATGTTTTTGTACTAGGACCCAGAAGAAAAGTTTGTCAATCAGTGGACTTCTGATACCCGATTTGGCAAAGTGCTAAATTCTCAAACAAGTAAGAATGAGGTTTCTTCACCCCTCCAGCAGAGGGCACACTCTTAGCAGCTTAGTAGCTGGTTGCTTCCTGAATGTTTTAATACCAGTTTATTTGTTGGCTACAAGCCATTAAAGCAATGCTGTCAAGGTGTGGACCCCAGACCTGCCACTAACTGCAAACTGTCTATTAACAGACTGGTACCGGATAAGGAGATTAAGCTAGAATATAATTCAACTATGTCACTAAGCATACTATTTAGTTTAGCTGGAGTTGTGTGTATTGGGGAAGGAAAAAGACTTTTTCTATGAAGAAAGTAGTACATTGATTTTCATTCTGGAGCAACCCATCTCATCTTGCCTGGGACTTCAGAGAATTCCTTTCCCATGTAGCCCCGCTTCTCATTCTGATGGACATCTGCAAACTAGAGGTGATGCTAGAAAGCAAATGGAGGACCCAGAATTATGAAATGTCTCATTTTCTTGACTAAATTGTATATGATACAATAAGCATTGAATATTGAGGTCTTGAGAATAAAAAATATATATTTTTAGTTTTCCTGTGATTGAAGATGTCATTTGGCTTTTTAAAATCTAAATTGCTTTCTATCAGCCTTTTATAACTTATGTTATCAACATTCATATTAAGAATTGAAAATTAAGTATGTTCCATGGCTCCGAGAAGTTGCCATTAGGTGTGCATACTAAGATGTTTTGAAGGGTTGACTATGACTGCATACAAAGCTTAAAATTAACCTTTTTAAATTGTATGAGTAAGGAAAAGGACATTTTGTTTTCAGATTTTCTGTGGATTTTACCTTTGATGAAAATCAAATTTTTCTTTCTTTGTCTGGGCAAAATGGTATTTTTTAAATTATTCAAATGTTCTAGGTTTTCATGCTAATGCTAACTAGTTAAAATATAATAGAGATGCAAGGTTTTAATGATCCTTGCAAAATAAATTAGATGTACTTGGCCACTTCTTGAGTCTGAAACATATTTATTTTTATTTTCATTTTTCCTTTCAAAAAGCAATTTAAAAAGCAAAGTCAACATAGTATAAATGTTTTGCTTTCACATCAATTTCAAAGATGAAAGGGGTAGTTTAATGGAGTGTGAGAAACAGCATCAGTTTTTTAAAGACTTTTATTATCAGTGTGGAAGCTTTTAAAGACATTCTCTTGTTAGAAGAAAACAATATAAGAAAAAATTTGGACTCAGTACTGTTTCCGTTGCTTTAAGACTATTTGGCTGTTATGTTTGGCACACTATTCTAGATTAAGAAAACATCGCAAAGGGCTATAAAATTGAACCAAAATACTAGCACCATTTTAGGACTTAGCAAGAACATTATAAAGTACTAACTTACTATAATTTGTGGTTATGTAGGTAAAACAAGTTTCCCTCAACAAGTAGTGGGACTTCAAATTCATGAGAGTGTTTCTTGTAGGTTCTCTCATCCTTTCAATCAGTTGTTAAATGGCTTGAAACAGAGTATTATTAATGAGAGAATAATATGTTATATGCCATCTCCTAAAAATGCAACCTATTTGAAATAGTTCTTATGGTTGGCTGCAGCCTTTTCAGAAAATGAATTACACACATATTCTAGAAGATTATTAAACTCAACTAAAATAATCAAATACACATTTGAACCCATTTCACACTATGCGACTATGTATACCACTATAAAACCATTAACAAAAGCATCTGTTAATGGTGGAAAATTAGCAATGTTATCTGTCTAAAGATAATACAGTTTGTAAAAAATTTCTGCAATTAACAGCTGTTAATTAATTCCTCCAATTAACAGCAAATTATTTTATCTGTTGCATGTTGAGTTGTTTTGAAATCTTAAATCTTTCAGATGAGCTTTTATTTGAGCAAAATAACAGTTTTAATAACTTCATGCATAGATATAGGTGGTCCTATTTACACAATTTTTTAAATGTATAATGTTTAAAAAGAGCAATAATAAGCATTCCCAGAGGCAAGTTTTTACTATTTTCTTTAATTTTCATGAAGTCTTATTTATCAGTTTTTACTTTTACAAATTATGCTTTTTGTGTCAAGTCTAAGAACATCTTGCCTAGCTCTAGATTCTGGTTATTTTCTTTGATGTTTGCTCTAAAAGTATTATAGTTTTACATTTTATGTTTAAGTCCATTTTGAGCTAATTTTGGTATAAGGTGTAAAATTTAGGCGAAGATCCTTTTATTTTTTTCCTGGCCCATGGACATCCCATATCCAATTGGTTCAGCCCTATTTTTTCAACAGGCTGTCCTTCCCCTGTGGAATTGCTTTTGCACCTTTGTCAAGAATCAATTAAATATTTGCATAGGCCTATTTTGCATTCTTTCTTCTGTTCCATCAATCTATGTGTTTATTTTAATTCTGTCTTCATTACTATAGCTATATAGTAAGTCTTAATATTGGACAGAGTGACTCTTTGAGCTTTATTTTCTTTGTATGGATTGCTTTTAGCTACTCCAGGGACCTGAGACTTTCAGTATAAATTTCAGAATAAGCTTGTCTATGTCTACAAAAAACTTTATAGCGGTTTTGATAGCAATTGCATTAAGCCCATAAATAAATTTAGGGAGAATAGACATCTTGACTATGATGAGTCTTTCAATCCATGAACACAATCTGTCACTCCATTTACTTAGGTCTTTGATTTTTTTCAATAGCATTGGTAATTTTCTGCATGCAGATTCTGTACATGTTTTGCTAAATGTACGCTTCAATCCAATTTACCAACTAATAGGAACTCATTCTTCAATTGCTATAGGGATCCTTCTTACATTTGCAGTTATGTATTTCTTAATAATATCATCATTTCATAATCTGTTTGGAAATCTAAAATTCTGCTTGTTTCTGAGATATTCTCTTTTCTTTGTGCTGACAAGTCAGTTCTATTAAGATATATGTTGTTCTCAAAAGCTTTAAATATACTAGGGTCAGCTGTAAGAGATGTTTTCTAAATTCATCCTTTGATAACCTGAATGATCTTGAACAGATAGATTTGCCAAACATGGTCATTTATTAATAATGGTTTGAGGAATTAAGGCAAATAAGTTACTGTGGCATAAGAAGATAAAACATAAATTTATAAAAATCATATAGAGGATAAATGCAAAATGAAGTCATTTCTTATAGATCTAATGTTTACTTACTCTAGACAAGTAAATTAATAAAGAATGATGTAGACCTGAAGATTGCTTCTGAATATAACCAATTTTCGCTAAACACCTCCAAAGCTATAAATTTATATATACATACTTAGTGTTTGTACTGGCTTCACCAATTATATTTTTGCCTTCCTGCTTTATGTCCAGTCTCTACAGCATGTGGACGTGACATTCTGGGCTCTTTAGCTTCTTCCACTGACGTTTACTTTCCTTATTTCAGTAGCATGCTTCTCTCCTATCTTACAAGCAAGAAATATCAGATTTACCTTTATCTACACTATGTCTTTAAACCAGATTATTCCTCATTTTCCTCACATTTCCAAAGTCGTCTTTTCTTTCAATAAATATTTTGTCAATAAAAAGTCTGTTTTATTGGCCTCCTGAGTTTGAGGCTCTTTCATTTGCACTTATTTCAAATATTAGTACTAGTTGTTAAATTCCTCAAATTTGATTTGACCATTCTATTATGATATCATTGCTTTTAGGAGTTGTAATATAAATATCACTTATTCATTGATGGACTATGATGGGTTCTATAGTTTATACAAAAAAGTATACAGAGGGACTTTAAGATGGCCATCTGCTGGTACTCACCTCCTCCACAAAGAAGAATGAAAATAGATAACCACACTTCAATAGATCATCTAAGAGAAAGCACTGGAATTCAACAGAGAGGTGACAGGAAACACCTGTTAGGTTAGGAGTTAGAAGAGGTAAGCAAGGCAGTCTGGGATCAGCTGGGAGCCTGAAGAGGCCCCCCAGGGCAGGGAAAGGGTGAGTGACCCGCTTAGGTCTACATTCCTACCGTGGACTCCTGCATCCTAGCTGAGGGAAAGTCCCCAGACCCTTGTAGGCCCCAAGGCTAACATTGGGAGCTGCCGGGAGATCACTGCTCCAGAGCGGAATTTCATGCTGAGTCCCGCATACTTACCGAGCTCTAAGCAGCTACCGCAAGGCCCATTTTGAGAGCCGAGCCCCCACCAGACTGTATCGTGTCTGCAGGCCCAACAGTTGCTACATCTCCACATCCCTGGAGCCCCGCTGACATTCCCTGCCCATAGCCACTGCTGAGGTTGGCTACTGCCTCCAGGGCTGAAGCATGAGCATTGACAAAGACCCCACTGCCCCCAGCAGTGAAGCCACAACACATTTTCACCCACCCTAAAGTTAAACTCTGCTGCCCTCAGTAGCTGCTGCTGAGGGCTGACACAGCCAAGGGCCAAAGTGTTTTCATGCAGCTGCTGCTACCCCCACCTGAGCATTTCATCTTGGGTCTGGAGACCACCCTGCCCCTGTCTACCAAAACCAGCACCTGCATGCACCGCTGGGTGGGGGCTTGCAGACAGATCTGCCCAGCCCAGCCTTGCTTCCCCCGGGCCTGAGCACACCATGCAAGACCATCCAGCCCAGTCCTCCACTGTTGGCATCTGAACACTCCCACCAGGGGCCTGAGGTGGGAGTGCTACTGCCACCAACACAGCGGGAACCCACCTGCATGTACCACCTGCAGTTCTGGGGACTGGCCTACCCAGTCTGTTGCAGCCACTGCCAACACCAGTGTTGACTGCTTGGGACCCAGATATTAGTGCCACCATTCCTATTGCCATTCCCAATGCCATGCCCACTGCCCAGAGACCTGAGAACCTGCCCAAAACACCACTGCCATTGCCAGCACCAGAGCAAGACACCTGGAGACTCATGAATTGGCCTACCTGTATTCCGTAACACTGGTGCCAGCACATGTCACCCTGGGGCCCAAGCACAGGCCCAGCTGATGTCCCCACATCCAGCAAAACTTCACCACAGCCTTTACTAACAACCGCAACCATAACTCACTGAGAAAATCATGGAAACCACTGATGCTATTTACAGCTGAAGAAATCGTATGAAGACTACGCTATTGCATGCACCCAGAATCAAAGCCAAAGTGACCTACCCAACCAACACCATAGACACATCTTCAGGAAAAAGTCCTCCCCTACTAAAGCAAATTCAAAAAATTGAAAGAAGCAACAATTACACCAGATGCACAGATATCAATATAAGGACACAAGAAACATGAAAAAGCAAAGACGTATGACACCTTCAAAGGAAAAAAAAATAATTCTCCAGCAACAGATTCCAATAAAAAGAATTTATGAAATCTCAAATAAAGAATTCAAAGTTATGATATTAAAGAATCTCAGTGAGATAAAAGAGAATACAGAAAAACAATACAGTGAAATCGGAAAAATAATTTAGGATATGATGAGAAATTTACCAAAGAGATAAAATCATAAAAAAAACACCAAACAGAAATTCTAGAGCTGAAGAATATATTAAATGAAATACAAAAAATGTTTGAAAGGTTCAACAATAACTTATATCAAGTAGAATAAAGAAGTTCAGAATTTGAAGACAGGTATTTTGAAATAATCCAGTCAGACAAAAGTAAAGAAAAAAAATTTAAAAGAATGAATAAAGCATACATGACATGCGAGACATCACAAAGCAACCAAATACTTTTTTGATGTCCTAGAAAATGAAAATGAAAGGATTAGAAACCTATTTAACAAAATAATAGCTGAAAATTTCCCAAGTCTAGCAAGACATTTATGTAATTTTGTTATTTAAATGTACTTAGAGGATACAAGTGTTTTTTATTAAATGGATGAATTGCTTAGTGGTGAAGTCTAGAATCCAATATATCTGTCAGCTTAATAGTGTACATTACCAATAAGAAAAAAATGTATCTTTTAGAACTGTTACCATTGAAGAGATAGCCAATATTGGAATCATATAGCTAGAAAAAGTGTCAGAATATGGCTAACCAAGCCCTTCTACCACCTCCTGAAGCACAGTTACTCAATCTCTCTTCCCTGCTCTTATATCATTGGTTTTTTACCTTGGTTGCTTCCATTACCATATTGTTAGATACTTGTTTTTCCCTCTAGACTGGGGCACCATCAGTTAAAAATGAGGTCTTGCACCTATGCAACACAAATCTAGTGCCAGATATGAGAGGAATATCAAAAAATACTTTGTGAATGAAAGTTGACAAAACAGAAGCAAGTAGTAGCATTTCACTGTCACATGTCTTGGTAGTGACAGAATCAATACTAAAGCCTGTGCTTCCTTACACCTAGACCAGTTCCAGTTTAGTTCTAACTTACTCATTTTTCTGTAGCATTTCTTAAAATTTTGTGATTATAAAAGTCATTGGTATATATTCTAAAATATAAATAATAACATATAGCATAAATTAAAAAATGATATTCTAAAATGTAAGTATTCAGACATAAACATTAATTTATTGCTGTCTTTTCTCCTGGCCCGTGTGTGTGTGTGTGTGTGTGTGTGTGTGTGTGTGTATTTAATGGAGTTCATGTGCTTTATATTGCGTATTGTTTTTTGTCATAAACAATTATTGATTCCATTAATTATGAAATAGAAAATAGTAAAGAGAAAGATTTAGGGTAAGATGATGAATTTAACTTGTGGGTATTGAATTGAGCTTTCTAAACTACATCTGAGTGGAGATATTTGGAAGATCATACATTTTCTCAAGTAGCTCTCAGAAACTGGGTATAGAAATTGAGAAGAAAAAAAGGTGAAACCATTTGAGGGCCAGCATTTTATCAGGCAAGTAGTACAAAAAGGAAGTACAAAGGTGCTCTTTTAAGCCATGTGCACTTCTGGTTGTCATACTCAGAAAGAGGTTAGTGAAACCAGGTAAGGCTGTAAAGACGGGAAAAATAAAACTATGAAGTTGACTTCTGTTGACAAAAGTGATAGAAAAGAAATATGAATGCAGAAGATAGAAATTGAATTAGTAGACATCAGGGAACAGCCACCAAATTAGAACTAGAACCAAGAGAAAGATGTCTACGAGGCCAAGGAAAGATATAATAATGGTAAGGAAGAAGACTGGGTCAACAGTTGAATCCAGAAATACTTACTGTGATTTACCACATGCCCATCAGAGAGCTTAGTGGGAGGAAAGCAGATGAGGAAAGCAAAACTCCTGCTCTCAAGAAGCCCACAATCCAGCAAAGGTATAAAACAAGTACATCAATTACTGTATTTCAAATCTAATAACCAGAGCCCTGATTATGGCACACAATTATGAGAGCCCTGAGTGAGACACAAAATGAGACATAAGAGCCAGTTGGGAAATCAGGACAGATTTCAAAGAGGAAGGGTAAAATTAGCTTGAAAGATGCATTGGACTCATATATATGTGTGAACTAAGAGAGAGGAAAGTAAACAGAAATACCTTAGAAAAACTGAGAATTAAAAGCTGGAGCATGCCCAGATAGCAGAAGCAAAGGAGGTGATAAAACTAAAAGGGGCAGATAATTAAAATAAAGCCCTTTGGAATGTTGGGTCAATGAGAGTACTATTTCCTTTGCAGGTGTTTAAGCATCTGCTAAGCCTCTGTGGGTGCTGATATGTTTTTCATCACTGATATTATGAGGGAATTGTTATTCACATATACAAATAAATCAGCCATTATGGCATTTTTTGCTCAAGCATAGATGATAATTTACAAAAAAAAATTAAAAAATAAAAATCATGAGCATATTGCCTACCATGTTTGGCAACAATCCACAAGACTAATACCATTTTATGCTTCAGGGTTTTTGCAAATATAAATACGTTTTTAGGGAAGAAACAATTTGAGAAACCACAGTGTTCCCTAGCTCATCACTGGAAATAGTAATTAGCACATCAGTAAATCACCTGTAGAATTTTATTTCCATGAACAAGAAAATAATGTTATCTCGCTCAGTGCAGCAGGTTGATGTGAATTATGACTTTCAGAAAAATGAAGCCTTATGATTAGCCACCAAAGGTGCAAATTCATGATGATGATGATACTGTACCAACAACTCATTATTCTGAAGAACAGAGTAATGTTCACAGAATATTCTGAAGAAGTCCCTAGAATAGCTTGAAAACACAAGTATGTCCTACCCCATTTCCTTCCCTCTGAGATCGGGGTGCTAAAATTTTTCATTGTTTCTCTTTGTTTGGTTTGGTGTCCTTCAATACTTCAAGAGAGCCTCTTTGAATGTATCTATAGCAAATTGCTGTTGTACCACAAATTAGTTTTGTTAATTAAAATTTCAAGAAGAAAGCTGGTTAAAAGGCTGATAAAATGATCTGGACTATTATATATATATAATTGCTATCTGCACAGTATTTATATATCACTTTCAATCTAAATGTAGCTTTTAAGTTTTTTTTAAAAAAATCTTCCTATTCCTCCCTTTTTCAGTGATTAATTTTTATTTTATATTATTAAACAGTTTATAAAAAAGAGATACATATTTCTACTGAAAATTAATAAAGAGAAAATGTTTTAATAGACTGCTTTGAATTACTCATTTAGAAATCTAGAAATCCCTGTGACTAACTGCTTTGCAAAAAAAAAATAACAATAATAGAATTAAAGTATGGAAGTGAGACCTTATAGGTAATTAAATATGGCAATGCTTACATTTCACCTACAAGAAGCCCAACAAGTCCTTTACCCTGCTCTTCGATAGCTCATTCCTAAAGAAGTCATTACCAGTGTGTATATATTCCGTCTTCAGACTCTTGTGGCAGTTACTCTTTATATTCCCCATGGGTCTTCTCTATTGTCTCACACTATATCTATGTAAGGTAAAATAAAATCTGCTTGTACATTACATTACTTACATATTTTCAGTTAAAGATAAAATTGATTTTATCTTTAGAGATTGAAATTGATTTTATCCTAACCCCTATCAGAAAGCAACATTTAAATAATGAAAACAAAAGACAACTCCATCTCTGACAAAACTAAGTAGCTACCACCTCCTACCACATAAACTATGATGACATATATCAAATATAGGAAATTTGAGCCAAATCATGAAAAGATGCAGAAAGTAAATGTAGATTTTAGGCAGCAAGCTGAATTCTACAAAACTGTCAGAAAATTCTCAAAGAACCCAACCAAAGGTTGTTATGTAAAAAAACACAGTCTGGAAGAGGGTTTGGGTCGTGAAAGCCACCTTTGCCCATTTCATACTCAAGAGGGACAGTAGAGATGGGGCTGATGAGGAATCACCAAGAGGCACCATAACACAAGTAAAAGGGATAAGCCGTTTAATCAAACACCAAAGAGAACCTAAGAAAACTCTTTAAAAAAAAAAAAAAAAAACTAAGAAATATTGCCTATCAGAGTTTCTTAAAAAAAACATTTTGGGAAATAAGTGGATATTTGCTAATAACATATCTACATCTCTAATTTCTCAAACAAGTACTAATGTCTTTGAAATATTAGATTATTAACAAAATTTCTGACTGGTCATACTTTAAGGTATTACTGTTTCAAATTCAGTTTATTTGTTTCTAAATAATCCCTATCAATCAAAAAAGACAAAAGGGACACAGATTCTGCTTATGAACCAATGAAGCAGAAAGAAATACTTAAAATAAATATAATGATGTATACAGTGATAAATGTCTTTAAAGATAAAATTCTATAGAATTCAAATAGATTAAATTTCTATTTTTGAAAGATCAAAGACAGGAGTTTTCCTCATCTTCTCAAGAAACTGTCTTCAAGTAGCAAGAGTAAGAATCAGAAGCAATTACAACCATAAAAAAACTTGTTAAACAAATATTTATCACATGCCTAACTTGATATTGCACCAAGTACCCTGATACAAGTAAAAAGATAAGTAAAACAAACATGATTTTTGTCCACATGAAATTCACAATCTACTGAGAGATTAATGTCTAGCAATATGTTCTAATACTGTATCTTTCAATAATGAGAGCAGTTTTTATTTTGCAAAATTATACCAGTAAGAGAAGAAATAACATTATTACAATAAGCAGAAATTATTTAAAGTCACATATAGCTTGGCTGTGATAAAATAATCTGCGCAAATGTGATGATGTTGATTCAGAAATAAATTATAAACTAGGTTTTTTTCTAATTATTATAATTTTCTTTATATGTGTAATGAATATTTTGCAAAATCTAATTAGTGAAATGTACTGTGTGTCATGTATAAAACAAAAAAAAGGTATTATTGTGATGCCAATTCCTTTCAATAAAAAATAATTTGGCACTCATAAATATCCCTGAGAGTTTCAAAATGATGTTTAAAAAAATTTAAAGAAACAATAGAACACAGTATTATTATTTTATTCTCAGTTAAATACATAAGTAAAAAATATATTTACTACTTGAAAATAGTTATTATGACCTATTAGGCATAATATCAGAATACATTACTATACATTGTAAGTCCAGGATTTTTGCTTCTATATAATCATTATCAATTAAAAGAAACAAAAGAGAGCCTGTTTATTACCTAATAGAAAGTGAGATATTTAACTACAAGGATACATATAGTAATAAATATCTTTAAATGTGGATGGGCTGAGCATGGTGAGGCACACCTGTAGTCTCAGTCATTCAAGAGGCTGAGGTAGGAGGAATCCTTGAGCCCAGGAGTTCAATGCCAGCATGGGCAATACAGTGAGACTCCATCTCTGAAAAAAAAAAGTGGATGAAATGTTAATTTATAGTTTTAAAAGGTGAGATTATCCCCTCGGTAAATCATCATTAAACAACAAAACCAAGAAATCAGAGGCACAAACCTCATGCCTTTAGATCTCAAACAAAGCTTACAGAGCATCTTTCTTAAAAAAAAAAAAAAAAAAAACAATAATCTCTCATGGAATCAAAGGAACAAAAACAAAAAATGGCTAAGAAAGAGAGCTTTTCTGGGCCCACTTTGGCATGAAGTCTTGAGAAGCAGATATAAATGGAGTTGTTTGCAATATTATATTGGTGGGGGAAAGCACATCTTCATAGAGCAGTCTATTGGTGAAGCTAAAAGTGGAGAAAGGATGCATTGAGAGACATAATTCTGTATTCAGACATAACACTGCTGTTATTCTGGTTATTCTGACATGTAGCTCTGGCTCCACTCCACTTCTGTGACTCACTTACCAATAGATGATCTTGGGGAAACTCATCTTATCATAAACAAGCAAAAATTTTCAAATGACCATCTTAGGTGTATCCAAGAATATTTCAACCAAAAAGTTGAACACAGAAAGGAGAACATAGAAAAAAAAATAGTAGATTAAGAGTATTCACTAAAAAAATTGCCACAAAAATAGATAAAAATATTGGTTAAACATATTGTCACTAATTAAAAGTATTTGATGAAGAAATCTTCATATAAATCAAGAGTACAAAGTAGCAATACAAGAGTTTAAAAATAACATGTCAAGACCTAAGATGTGATCAGATTTTTTTACTCTTCTATGTTGCTGGAGAAGAAAGTACACTATTAATATTGGGTATTAATTTCAAAATATCTATAAGTTCTACCATATTTATTATATTATATATGTCTTCCAGATCTTTATTTTTTTAATCCACTTGACTTGATTTGGATTGAAAGTGGTATATTTAAATATCTTAACATTAGAGTGTATCTGTACCTTTCATTTTGTATCTCCTACAGTTTCTGCTTTATGGTAGATAGTTGCTGTAATATTTAGTATATAGATATTCAAAGCTTTTATATCTTCATTGTAAATTGTAAACTTTAGCATCATTAGTATCCTACCTACCTTTCAAGTTTAATTTTTCACTTCAGTACTCTATCAACCCTATTCATCTCCCATACCAAATATCTTACACTTTAATTAATGTGTCAAGCTTTGTATCTCTCTTTGTCTCAGTGGAATACTCTGCCCCAAATAATTTACATGGGAAGTCAACTTGTCCATCAAGACTTTGCTCAAGGTTACTCCCTTTCTTTCTCTCTCATTAAACCATATTTTTGTTCTAGTATAAGTATATGTGGCCAACTACTATTTACCATTTATGTCCTCTTCTAGACTGTGAATTTTTTTTTTCAGAAACAGAGTCTCATTCTGTCACCCAGGCTGGAGTGCAGTGGTGCAATCATAGCTCATTGTAACCTTGAATTCCCAGGCTCAAGCAATCCTTGTGCCTCAGCCACCTGAGTAGCTAGAATTATAGATATGAGCCACCAAGCTTGGCTAATTTTTAAAATTTTCTGTAGAGATGAGGTCTCGCTATGTTGTGTAAGCCAGTCTTGAATTCCTAACTTTTTAAGGCTAATGGTTCTATGAATTATCTATGTCTGTGTCTACAGGGCCTGGAATATAGCAAAGACTCAATGGATGTTCATGATTCTAGGTAGTGTGATGAAATTAAAACTATACTCTAGACATCAGTAAAGGGTATAAGGAAAAAGGTTTAGTTCCTATGAAGAGCAGAATTTAAGGTAAAAAGCTAGGCAAAAAGTCATAGTCACATCTATGGGATTAAGGTCAGAAAATTGAAATGCATTATCTGACATAATGCTTGAGTAAGTAAAATAGAGTTTAAAAGGAAAGATAGCCCCCACAAGTGTGGCATATAGGTACATAAAAGCCATCTATGATACTGGAATCCAGACAGGTATAGCAGGCAGAATTCTGAAAAGACCTCAAAACTTTTGCCCCCTGATACACATATGCCTTCCTCTAATTATTCTATTAAACACTAATCTAGGTGCTTCTGTGAAGGTATTTTGCAGATGTTTTTAGATTCTATTATATATCAGTTAACTTTAAGAAAGTTGATGGAGTGATCCTGATCTAATCATGTGAGCCCTTAGAGAAGACCAGGCTCTTCCTGACCAAAGAGATTTAAAGTATGAGAGGGATTCAACAAAACAGCAATTCTCCATTGCTGGCTTTGAAGATGGAAGGGAACACGTGGCAAGAGATTGAGAGTGGCTTCATCCAGCTGACAACCAGCAAAGGAACCAGCCTCAATCCTACAGCCATAAGGAACTGAATTCTCCAACACTGAATGAGCTTGGAATAGGACTCTAGGCTCCAGACATAAACACATCCTATAGGAACCTTATCTCAGCCTAATGAGGTCTGCGAGGTGAGACCAGTCATAGCATGCCCATACTTCTCACCTACAGAACTGTGAGCTAATAAATAGGTATTGTTTTAAGTGGTATACCCAAGGGACCTTAAACTTAAGGTATCGTTTTAAATATGGGGTAATACATTGTGTAACAATGGAAAAATAATATACAGGTAACTAATTTTATACCCCAACCCCTCCCTAATGTAGTCAGGATTATGTTAAGAGCCACAGTGGGACTTAGCCTCTAGCTGGCAGATCTTTACTATTTGCATCAGAACCACATTTAGGAGGGCAGGACGGACTACAGCAAGCCTTCCAGAGACTGAGTCCTTCCTCTCATTCCCCCCACTGGAATCTAACTTCTTGCTGTAGGAATGCTTGCTGCTTCCTGTGGCCTGCAACCAGATTTTTCCTATTGAGTTTGGAAGCTACTCAGATTGCTTTCAAATCCCACTCTACCTTTTAGTTCCTGAATGATCTTAGAAAAGATATTTGACCTTACTAAGCCTCTATTTCCTAATCTGTAAAATGGGGATTGGAGTAACTATTTCATAAGGTTATTATGAAGATTAAATGAGATAATGCCCTTAAGCTTTTAGTGCATTTCCTAGAATACAGGAAATACTCGTAAGTATTAGCTAGTATTAATTCAGTATCCCAGACAAATTTCTTTCTTTCTCTAATGTTCTTTCCTGGCTTAAAAAACACAAATGTTTGTATAATGGCAAAGAGTAAATACCCATGTGTTTGGGTTATAATACACTAAATTTTGTAAATAATGTCTTTCTGTAAATGTTAGAATACAAATGTGAATAAACACTTATCTGACTTCGACAGCAGGTGGATTTACATAAGCAGAACATGGTTAAATAGCTGGGACCGTGTCCATTTTACCAATACATTTTGTGATATGCTGTCTACATTTTAATTGCAACACCTGCTCCTGATTCTGAAAAGAAAATTTTTGCATATTTATGCTTTAATTAAATTAAGTGAATAATACTGCCATGTTGCTTCCCATCATATGTTATATAGTTATTTAGTATTTCTAACAAAGTATTTTTCATTTTGAGTTCTAGTAGTAAAAATTAACTCAAATTCTATCAAGCACCCTACTAGATGTGTGGTTGGTTAGTCTGTGTGAAGACATTAAAATGAAAAGGCATTGCCCTTTCTTAAAACTCAGGATATACTGGAGTAAGGGAGAATAATTATAAAACTATTGTGATAATTACTAACAGTGGTAAGGAGGTAAACTAAGGTAATGCAAGCTGAGGGGAGAGGGAAATAATGATGAGGGAATGTTGCTAAGATTAAGAACATTTGGAAACTGACCAGGTGTGGAGAATAAGGAAAAATGAGGAGTGAAATTGTCTACCATTTATCTCTTAGTCCATAACCCATGAGTTATCAAACCCTGTCAAATCTATCTCCACAACTCTGAAACAAGATGTAAATGAAAAAGAACACAATCCTTTTAGATTTGACAAATCTAAGCTTGAGTCTGAGTACTGCCATTTATGATCACCATGACTATGGGAAAATCTCGTAATGTCCTTGAGATTTGATTTTGTTGATGGTAAAATAATGATGATAATTGTATTTGCCTATCTCTACCACTCAACTCATTTGAAGCTAAAATCAAAGTATGCAAAAGACCCCTTAGGTTTTTCAAGATGATGATGATGTCATTGAAGGCAGTAGTAATCGGGGGTAGAGAAGTAGATTTCTGTCAGTCTTTGAGGAGAGTGGGGAGTTCAGAGCATGCAAGTTATATTTAAGAAAGCAGCAGGACATTCCAGTGTAAATTTCAACATGGCTATTTGGAGATAGCCCTGGAATTCAAGAAAACAGTGCTGGCTAAACAAAGAAACAAACAAAAATACAAAAACAAACAAAAGAAGATTTAATAGTTATTTGTGTAGTACTGATGGTTGAAACTACTGTGGAAGTGTATCAGATGGTCAAAGAAGTTTAAAGATTTTGGTACAGATTGAAAAAGGAGAATACAGAAATTATTTTATTTCTTCTCTTGGTAATTTTTTCATTCATTTGTTAATTTTTGAAAAACAATACTGAACACCTATTATCTGCCAAATACAGAGTTAAACCCTGATGATTAGGACACATTCTTTGTTTCTAAATAGCTTACATTTCAAAGACAAAAATCACACTTGAGCACAAATAATTTTAATTCAATAATGGATACTAATAAAGTATAGAGGCTCTGCTCCTGAATTTCCTTAGGGACAGGGACATCACCATGGAAGTTTCATAGAGTTAAGTTGATACTTGGGAAATTGAGGAATCATTAAGCAGATAAAGAACTAAGGGGCACCATAACAGGTACATTGGTTCCTGCACATACACACTCACACAACATGCTGAGCATGCTAAGACATAAAAATCCATGATGTGTCCATGCCACAGCAAATCATGCAACTTGGAAAGAGTCCAGGAGTGGTGAGGTAGTAAGGGAAGAAAATAGAGAAGTCAAGAGACGGAAAATCATGAATGGCAGATTCTGAAGGAATTCGGCTTTGCTTTTTCTGTGGGTGATGAGCAACTATTGAAGAATAGAGCAGAGAAAGGCGAATGCACTTAAATTAAACTCTGTATTTTAAATCCAAACAACTCATAAGTCCAGAATTCACCATGGCAAAATATTTCATGTCATGAGAGAGAAAAAAAAGAATAGCTGAAATGATTTTGACAACTAATGTAATATTTTGTTAAAAAAACAAAAGAGAAGAAATCTTATGAGTCTGTGCAAAAATGACAACACAATGGCTCCCAGCAAAAAGTGAAGACATTCTCCATGATGGAGTCTAGAATTGCCTCGTTACTTTTGCATTGAATAATGGAATGTGGAGGAAGCAATTTCAAATCAATGCCAAGCCTGGCACTCAAGATCTTTGCACACTTCCACTGTCTCTTGAAATCCTGCCATCACTATGTGAGCAAGAACAGGCTGACCTATTGGAGAATAACAGACATGTAGGGCAGATATAATAAGCCAAAACTGTCTTAGACCAACCAGCCTCTAGCTGATCTGGCAGCTGACCCAGCCCATATTAATGAGCCTACTAAACAAAACCAAACTGCCCAGCTGCACCCAGGCCAAACTCCTCATCCATAACATCATAGGAAAAATAAAGTGTTGTTTTAAGCTACCAATATTGGTGTGTTTTGTTACACTGCAAAGATAACTGAGATACAGTTGCCAATTACATGTCAGTAAATGCAACATTTTCATGAACAAATTTCTCATTGATTGGTCTTTCTATAACAAACTTGAACCACACCATTTGGTGGTAAGTTATTCATGTTCTGTTAGGTATTCACATGCACAATGTAGTAAAATTATTTAGATTCCAGTCATTTGAAATGGTATCACATGGACTGGAGACATTTTGATTTAGTCTAAAAAAATGTTTTGCTATAGCCAATGAACAATATAAATAGGATTCTAGAGAGAAGGCATATCCTACTTACTACAATAAATTGTTTTCAAGGACTTAGAACTTTTGGTAACATGCAAATAACAGAAAAACTAATGGGCTAAATAAAATCATTCTTATCTTCACACCAGTCTATTAGCTTAGAATGTTACAATTTGTGTAATAAAACAGTAGGAGTGCAGTTGAAAAGAATATTCTATGTTTCATACTTTGTTGATTTAAGTGGATTTTCCTCTTATTTGGTGTGAAATTAGTGAAGTATTTCTGATATTTGACAGTCAATAACTCTCCCACTGACAGGTATCTATGTGCATAACCTATGTCTCTGTGTGTCCAAAAATCTAAAATCAAGCTCCTGATTTATGTCTTAACTCCTTGCATTTTTTAAAACTAAACACATTAATGATTGTCTCCCAACAACAAGCACATGATTTGGGTTCACCATTCTGTGACCATATTCTTTCATCTAACCTATTAGAAAGGAAAGTATTGTGACTGTAACTACGGATTGTAAAATCTAAAGAGGAAAATAAATATGGGAGGAAGATTTTTGAATATTTGACCTTCTATTAATATCATGGCACTTTATAATATAGCGAGCAGTATTTAGTTTTTTAAAAAAAACCATCCATACTTTCTTTACAGTATGCATTCCATCAGCAGTGTCTGAGAATTCCTATTCGGCTATGCCCTGTACTATGCCAGGAATCATCATTGTTAAAAATGTTGCCAGTTTCTTAAACAACACATTAAAAACTGCTACTTATTATTTCTTTAATTTCATTTATTGTGTTAGTGAGGGTAAATATATTTGCATGTATTTATTTAAATTTTCTCTTCTGTTATTTCCTAGTTGTACCCTTTGATAAAACCTCAAATAATTAACTATTAGTTTACCTCCAACCCTCCCATCTCTCATCTCTCATCTCTGTCTCTCTCTTTCTCTTTTTCTCCCTTCTCTTCTTATCCTTTTTTCATATTTTCCCTTTAAACATTGGTTTTATAATAACAAGCAAAAAGCATAAGTACAGAGGACATAGTAGTGGGGAGAAAACCTACACCACAAACAAGAAAATTTGGAAACTCTTCCTCCAAGCTAACCCTTTAGAAGTCATGCATAGTTTTGCCAAGCCCCAAGAATGGATTACTCACTCCTGTTAAAGATAACTTTTGAAGAATCCTCATTCTGAGAGACCAGAAAACAATGAGTGATAACATAAGTATAATTCTATTTGTGCAACTGGCTTATTGGAATGTTGTTACTTCCTGGACTTTTGTGTTTAAAGAGCTCAGTGTTTTAGAATCCTAGTAACATATACAACTTTGCCAGGAACCAAGACAGTAAAGGAAATGGTACAAAGGAAGCCATGCAGAAAATGGCAAAGGAAACAGTTATTCAATTTTCTGCTAAAAATTCCCAGAAAGTAGCATGGTAAAGCAAGGATTCTCAAAGTGGGGGTACCTGAGTCACCACCGGCAGCAGCAGCACCTGGAAACTTGTTAGAACTGCAAATTCTCAGGCCCCATCTCTGAGCTACTGAATCAGAAGCCCTGAAAAGGGGCCCAAAATCTGTGTCCAACATATCCTCCAGATGATTCTGAAACACACTGACGTGTAAGAGCTGTTGGTCTTAAGGACCATGTGACCACCTGCCTGCCCTGCCAACAACATATTATTTATAGTTTCCTCCAGCTTTGTCTTGTTTCCCTTGGTACGTGGTTAGTTCATGCTCTCCACTAATACTATGACAGTTAATTTAAAGCTTCCCACAGTGGGAGTAAATAAAGCAAGACTCTTAAAACAGAAATCCTTGCATTTCTGCTTGGAAGCTCGACTAATTTTTAAGATTTACATTGAGTTTCCTGAGTCTTATCAGACTTTGAAACTTTGAAAGAAGGGGAGGAATTTTTTTCCTCCACATCATTATCCAGGGCCCCTTCCAGAAAGATTCTCAGAGATTCTGTGTTCATTCATGCGTTCACTCACACTTGTGCTTTGTGCCAAGGCATGTGCCTGTCAATGGGTTAGCCAACAAATATGGATGATGACCACACCGAAATTAGATTCTAAAAAGATGATTGATTTGTAATATAAAGTCACACAGGTATTTAATTTTAAACTATGCTAAGTGTCATAACAGGTAAACGTGTAGACCAGGTTTTCTACTAAGTGGACGCGGTGAAGGTGGGGCACCTCTTGTCTTCAGATATGATATGCAACTCTGTTTCCACCAAATAGGAAGTAAGTCTTCCCATCAAAGATAAGTTCAAGTGATCAAGCATTCCAGTGAATGCTTCAGTGATCAATGATCAAGATCAAAAATCCCAGTAGTCAAAGCAAAATTTGATCACTAAATCCAAGGGATTAGGGAAGAAAGAACTCTAGGTTAAGAGCCAGAGAGAGCAGATGAGCAGCAAACATGGTCAGCAATGATGAAGTCCAATAAAGCAGGTTGAAGGAAAGGGAGCCCAGTTGATGTGGAGGAACAAGTCACGTCCAGAGTGGTTACAAACATCAAAATATCCATAAGGAACGGTTAGCATGAGGATAAGAAAATGCCTTCTACTGCTCATCAATAACAGCTCTACAGTTTGTACAAAAGAGTCTCTTCTGTGACCAGAGGGAAAAGAGTAATCTCACTCCCCAGAAAAATTTAGATGAAACATAGGGCTAATTTTATGAGCAAGCAAAGTAGATTGCAACCTCTGCAGTTGGATATATTTTCTAGTTCTTCTGTGGTTATAGTTTTACTTCATTTGCTTCTTGTGTTTTCATTTAATTTTTAAATAGCTGGTGCATTTCACATGGTTCCAAAAGTCAAAAATGAAAAAAAAAAATTAAACTTATGTGTGAGAAGGAAGTCTCTCTCCCAACACGGTCCTCTCTGCTTGTCTAGCACACCTCCTCCATGATCCTCACCAGGAAAACACTTTTATCTTTCCAAATTTCCCTCAAGCATACAAAATAAAAGAGCATATAAATTTTTTTTCTATATTCATCTGCTATTTTTACACCAGGTCAGCATGCTATGCACATTTCCTGTGCCTTATACTTTTCACTAAACAATGTATCTGAGTAATATTTCCATACTATTACAGAAACTTATTATATTTCACAGTTGTGCATCATTGCATTGCAATGGAAGACTGTATTTTATGACTAGTACCCTATTAGTGGACATTTAGATTGTTTCTATGCTTTTCCAACCACAAATAATTCTCCAATTAATAGCCTTGTTTATGAATCAAATTTTGAGTATGCAAGCATATTACAGCAACAAATTCCCAGAAGCCACATGGGTTAGTCAAATTCTATTTCTTTTTGTAATTTTGACAAGTATTAGCAAATTTCTATCCATAGAGATTGCACTAACTTACACCCTAACCTGAAGCGTATGAGAGAGTCCGTGACCCCAGACTCTGGCCTCAGACTATACCAAATTTTAAATTTTTGTCCACACAGGATTGGGGAATCTGCATCCTTAAGGTCACATATGGCCTTCTAGGTCCTTAAGTGCGTCCTTATGACTGAATCCAAATTTTACAGAACAAATCCTTTTATTAAAAGGGGTGCAGCAGAAAAAGATGAAGCTTTTCTTGACTTCTTCAGTGCTTAAAAAAGAACAATCTTGAAATAAGAAGGCTGCAGGTTCCCAACCCTGTCCTCTGTTGAGTCATTAGAAAATTTATATTCAAAAATTTTCACAATCAATTTGGCATAATCCCCAGCCAGTAGCAAAGGATGCCAGCCCAATTAGATGGAGTGCCAGATGTGCACACCTGGTATGCCCATAGCATCATGTTCCAGTGGACAATTAGGCCTGATGGGTGGTCTTTTTGTAGGTGTTTTCACTATATAAGAAGAGTTGAAAATACTTTTTTCTAAATTTATGATTTACATCTTGACTTTGCTTATGTTATTTTTTGAAGGGCAATTCAAATGTTTTTAATTTGAGATCACTAAATTTTCAAACCTTTCTTTTATGCCATCTGCGTTTGCAAATAGAAAGCGTTTTCCACTCTAGGAATTTGTAGCAATTTCACTTAGATTTTGAGTAAATATTTACATGTAAACTCTTAAAACATTTGGATGTTATTTTAGTATATATTGTGAGGTATAAATATAAATCCATCATTATTTTTTCCAGATAGTTATGAAGTTGTCCAGCTCTGCTTATGGATTGGCCCTCCTTTTCCCCCATTGACTTGAAAGCAACCTCACCCATATGCTAAATGCCTATATGAATTGGGACTTATTTCTGCACTTTCTATTCTGTTTCATTGATCCATATCACACTGATTTAATTAGTTAAATCTTCATAACATGCTTTAAGTCTTTTAAGTCTGTTCTACCCTCATTGCTCTTCTTTTTCAAATGTTTTCTATTTATTCTTCTTTATTTTCCTATATCAGATTTAGAGTTCATTTGTATTGTGCCCTACTTCTTCAAAAAAAGATGTAAGAGTCATTTTAATATACTGCTACTGGGAACAAAAAATCTAGAGGGGAAATTGATTATATCTAACAAAATTGCATGTGCATTTACCCTTTGAGCAAGTAATCCTAATTCTAGAGATTTATTAGTAAAAAACATAAAATGACATATGCACAAGGCAAGTCATTGTGGCACTACTTACAATAGCAAAAAGCTGGAAAGGCCTAAATTATTATCAATAGGAGACTGGTTGAATAAAATATGTATACCTACACAATATAGTAGTAGGTAGCTGTTTGGATTGAGTTTTATTTCTATGTACTATGATGGAGTGACTGAGTTAAATGGTATCTAATGGATTTTTTAATTTCCTTTGTTTCTCTGACTTTTTACTTCTTGTCACTTGTTTTTGGTTCATTTTTTCTTTCCCTCTTCATCTGTGGGTTAAACTGATCTAGCTAAATGTTTAAATCAAAAACAGCTTTTATATTTATTAATTCTATAGGTTTTTTCTGTTTTATAATGTATTTTGTGGTATTTTACAACCTCTTGATTCAGGTGCTTAATTATTTGTTTTCAATTTTCTCTTTTGTTATACAAATACATGAGCCTATAAATTTCTTTTAAGCATTCTTTCAATGAATTTCATATTTTATGTAATGTCTTTACTGTTATTATTTTCTACAATTTCTGAAGTTCTAGTTTGCATTTTATATTGACTCTAGAGATGTTTACTGGTTATTTGTTTGTTTGTTTGTTTGTTTTAATTTTGAGGTGAAAGTGTCTTTTTGTTTTCTGGTTTTGTTACCATTTTCTATTTTTGGCACATTTCAATCAGAGAAATTTTCCTTACTATTTACATTTTCTGGAATGTATTGAGGTTGCTTTCTGAGCTTTTATTTATTTATTTTTTTTTTTTTTTTTGAGACAGAGTCTCGCTTTGTTGCCCGGGCTAGAGTGAGTGCCATGGCGTCAGCCTAGCTCACAGCAACCTCAAACTCCTGGGCTCAAGCAATCCTTCTGCCTCAGCCTCCTGAGTAGCTGGGACTACAGGCATGCGCCACCATTTTTTGCTTATTTTTTAATCACGTATATACTCATCTCCTTATCATCAATCTCTTTAGTTTACATGATGCATTTTAAAGTAAATTGTGAAATATGTACATTTCCATTGAAGTGCTGCAGAATGCATATTATAAACTAAAGTTCAACTTTTTTTATAGTTTCTTTTTTTGGGGTATAAAATGTATGGTGTAAGATACCATTATCTGACAGCTACACTAGGACAGCTGTGTCCTAATCACTGGAGATGCCTAGAAATCTGGTACCAAGATAGGAACAAGGGGGCTAACTGAAGATTGATGTGCTGTTTAAATTTCCAGTTTTAAACTTTACACCCAGGATCAACACACCTGGTGTAACTAAACACCCTGGTTTGGCTATGTGACAAGGAGGACATAAAAGACCCTGCTGGAAATTTTTCTCATGGTCTCCTGAAATTAACATTTCTCACTTCGTATAGGTGGTTGATAATTGTGAGACTCAGTGAATTCTGTGAGACATACCCCTGGGGAGTATGCCTTGGAGTCTCGCTGTCCCTAATCTTGCTTATACTTTCTTCTTCTGTCTGTGCTGTTTTCTTTACCTTGATTAAAGCCTTACATGAGTATGCTCTGTGAAGTATTGGGAATTATTTCAATTACCCAATCCTGTGAAATTGTTGCCTTTATATACAATAAAATACATAAAGTTTAAATCATCATATTCATTGAGTTTGGGTAAATAGATATACCTATATAATCCAAACTCCTATCAAGATACAGAATATTTTCCTTACCCCAGAATGTTCCCTTATGTTCCTTCTTAGTCAATCTCTAGAGCACCCCTAAGAGGCAACTGTTGTTCTGTTTGTTGGGTTTTTCTCACTATAGATTAGATTTGCCTATTGCAGGAATTTGTATATATGGAACCATACATTATGTGTTTTAGGTTTAGCTTCTTATACTAAGCATAAAGTTTTGAGATTCATTCTTGTTGTTGTATTAATATATAGCTTCTTTTTATTGCTGAATAATATTTGAGTGTATTAATTTACCACAGATTGTTTATCCATCCTATTAAAGTATACCAAGGTTTTTTTCCAGGTTAGAGCAATTCAGAAAAGAGTAGAATGAACATAATCGTAAAAGTCTTTTTATTTTCATTTCTTTGTAGTAAATATCAAAGATGGAAAATGCTAGCTCACAGGATAATTGTATGTTTAGTTTTGTAAGAAATTGCCAATACTTTCCTAAAGTAGTAGCTGCATTTTACATTCCCATCAGTAATTTATGGGAGTTTTAGTTACTCTATATCCTTGGCAGCACTTGAAATTATCAGTCCCTTTAATTTTAGCCACTCGAGCGATACCAGTATAATGGTATCCTATTACAGTTTTAATTTGTATTTCCTAGGTGACTAATGATATTGTGAAATGTTACATAAACTTAATGGACATTTGTAATTTTTCTTTTGTGAGATATCTTTTAAAATATTTTGCCCATTTTTTAATTGGGCAAAACGTTTTGTAAAGAAATTATATTATTTTTGCCTTCTCATTATTGAGTTGTGGTATTTTATTATATATTCTAGGTACCAGTCCTTTTGCAGTTATCACCCATGCTGTGGCTTGCCTATTCATTTCTTTCAAATATGAGGTTTGTTGATGAACATAAGTGTTTATTTTAAAAAGTCTAGTTTATCAATTTAACCTTCACAAGCAGGAAAAATATTAAATCATTGTCATGTTAAACCATAACATTTTGGGGTGGTTTGATATTCAATAATAAATAACAATACTTGCCTATCTACATAGCTTAAAAGTTAAAAAAAAAAAGGAGATTAAGAGAAGAGCTTTGACTCTGTCTCATCCATTTCTAAAGAGCATAAGACTGGTATAAAACTGAACATTTTTACTAGAATAAGTATAAATCATGACTTTCTTATATATTCCCCATCCATGCATAAATACAAAAGAATACAAATCCTTCATGAATTATGCAAAGACTGACACAGAAACTCTTAAAATCTCACAAGAATGGAGTTCTACTTTATAATTTTGATTAGTACTTTTTAAAAGTACTTAACGTCTGGCAAATCATCAAGTGTTGGCTCTTGATAATTTGCTTGACGTAGCCAACAACATTTCTTGAATGTGAAAAATAAGTTGACTAAAATTATTTGAACCACAAAAATTTGACACTAGAGTTATATAATTATAGTTGTCCTGGTTGTAATGTAAAATAGTCAATTAAAAAGAAAGATTGTAAGAGTGTCTTTTCTTATTCTCACCAGGGGATAATACTTAATGATATGACATGCTTTTATGAGGGTATTAACTAATGTCAATGAGGGTTGTTTTTTTTTCCCTGAGAAGACAATTATAAACTCTAAAGCTGTGTTTGACTCACTTATATTTTAATACAAAGTGATTAACATAAGAAAAAAACATTTTGTAAAGAAATTATATTATTTTGTGTTTTAAAGCTCCACACTTTTTGGAAAAGAGAAATAAAAAA
Source organism: Varecia variegata (assembly GCA_028533085.1). Taxonomy (NCBI): domain Eukaryota; kingdom Metazoa; phylum Chordata; class Mammalia; order Primates; family Lemuridae; genus Varecia; species Varecia variegata. Next base: position 18,496,616 of record CM052441.1, on the reverse strand, counting down.
CTTAAGAACAGAATAGCAATCTAGATTTAAGGAAAAGAAGACAAAATCTTATTCTCTAGGATTATTTTTTCTTAATTTTGAAATTATAAAAATATATAGTCCAATAATTAAGTGATTATATTATGATAAGGATAAGTTATTAAAGAGTATTCCTTTACTCAGACTATATTGGGTTCTGTAAGACTTGGTTTTCATCCTGAAAATATAAGCAAGGATCCATGTCCATTCATTCATTCCACAAATATTTATTAGATACCATCTCTATGCCAGATACTATTGAAAGCTCTGCAAATACAAAAATTAACAAAACTAAAAAGTTCCTACCCTCAGGGAGCTTGCTTTATAATGGGAGGGAAGAATTACTAATTAAGTGATATTTCTAGTGGTGATAAGTGCTCTAGAGAGAAATGAAACAGGCTAAAAGTTTAGTGAATGGTGGAAGAATGGGGGGTGCTATTTGCTAGGGAAAACCCAACCTAATGATGCTTGAGGAGGTACTTGAAGGGCGTGAGAGAGCAAGCTATTTAGCTTTCTGGAGGAAAAATGGTCCAAGAAAAGGAAGAAAAGGGGCAAAAGCCTTGGGACAAGATTATATATCTATTTTTTAGAAATCCCATGAGGCTGGAGTGATGTTAGGCACATGTGCTAGGGTCAAGCCACATAGTGTCTTTTAAGCTACTGTAGACTTTTGCTTTTTGTCTGACTGAGAAGAGAAGCCATTGGATGACTTTGAGCAGAGAAGTGACATGATCTAACTGTTTTATAATTCGCCCTTTCTGCTCCATGGAAAAGATATAAAGGGTAAGAGTGGAAGGAGTAACACCAGTTAGAAGACTATACAGTTATCCAGTTAGGAGACAATTGTATAATACCTTGGACGAGCCGTTGTGACACTGGACATGATCAAAGGGTGGCTGGATAAAGAAGTCGGGAGTTCAAGGGAGAAGACTAGATCGGAGATATAAATTTGAGGGACTATAGCCTCAAAATTGGATGAAACCACTTTCTGCGTGGGTGTGGATAGAAAATAAAGTGTTGAGGGAGACAGGGGAGAATTATTTAAGAAACTAAGAAGTAAAGTCAGAGAGATTGGAGGTAAACCAGGCAAATGTGAAGTCTCAGGAAACAGGTGAAGAAAGTGTACCAGGAAGGAAGGAGAGACTGCTCTACTGTGCCAAACGCTGCTGGTAGGTTCAGTAAGGTGAAGACTGAGAAACGGCCATTGGATTCGTCAATATGAGTGAAAGTCACTGGTGAGAAGAACAGTTTTGATGTTGTGGCAGGGGCAAACACTTAGGAAGTAGGATTGGAGCCAGCAAATATAGACAAGTCTTTCCTGGATTTTGGTGTAAGAGGGAACTGACAGATGGAGATGACAGTTGTAGAAGAAAATTGGGTCAAAAGAAGGAAATTTTTTATGTAAGAAATCACAGCATATTTGTAAGCAGCTGGAAATTATGCAATGGAGAGAAAGAAAAATTGGTGACCTATCTTAGAAGAACATGATCGTAGAAGACATCATCAAACATTTTGATAGATTCACCCACATGTGCTTCCTTGTGACCTGTCTTCAGAGCTAACCGTTACCCTTCATCTTGCTGCCACCTTTGTGGAACCACTTCTAAAGCCAATTAGGTGCTTCTAATTCTTGATCTCTGGCTCCCCTCTCAAAAATCCTCCTCTCTCGCCCTCATAAACCATGCTGCTGTCCTTCATTAAACAACTCTAAAACACTTTCTCTTCACTTTCCAAATGTCTCCTACCCCTATTGTGAGTCTGAATAGTCTTAAGTAGGATATTTAGTAAGAGGCATTTAGTATGTGGGTGCATACTTTTGCATGATTTGTAAGAAAATGTTGGGCTCTATTCCCATTAACTTTAAAGCCATGAAAAGAACATTTATTTCTTTATTAGAAAATTCTGAAATATATTAAATCATCTTTGGGAATGAACACTAAATTTCCCACTTTTCCTAGATATAATTCATCTAACAGGAGATGATCATCCCCATAAGGAACTAACACTCATTTCTCCTCTCCATATTATTGCTCCATGCCTTGTTCCCTAGCCTACTTCTCCTTATTTAAAAATATGTATATATATTTTCTGAGTATAAAAGAAATAGACCTCCACTGTAAAAAAGAGATACCAGAAAATATAAGGAGAAAATTACAAAAGAAGAAAATTACTGAAACTTTCCCTGCTCAGCTTAACATTTTGGATTCATTTCTACATTACTATGCAAATTGTTTTACAAACAAGAAATCCCACATAAAATTTGCACTTAAAATAATACAAGCACCATTTTCTAATGATAATAAAAATTCTATTTTATATGACTGTTTTATAGATTTTGTAATATTTCATTGCACAGATACACCATAGTTAAGTTTTAAACCTTTAGTTAGTAGCTGATTTCTTGTCACTATAAAGCACACTGTTGTAAATTCTTATTCTATAACTGTTTATTTTGCTCTTGGGAGTGTTCCTTAGGGCGTATACCCAGAAACACAACTTTTGGGTCAAAGCATGTGCACATAGTTAGGTTCTGGATCATAGTTACAGTTTCCAAAAATTAGTGCTTTACATCCTTGGTAATTTGCTGAAAATGGTTTATCATAGTTACAATTTGCCTACTCATTATTCGTATAAGTAATCTCTTTTCAATGTTAATTAAGTATTTGTCTTTCTGGTTCTGTGAATAGTTTGTGTGCCTTGTCCCATTATCTATTGCTTACTTTAGGGTATTTTCCCCTCTGTTAAATTGTTTAATGTCTTTATACATTAAGAATACCAACAATCTGTCAGATTTTATTTTAAATACGTATCCATGTTTTCTCTTTTAATTCAGATTTTTTTTTACTCTATTGATTTGAAGGCATTTACTTTATATACAGTAAGATGTATTGTTCAATTTTAGCTGTTTGATTTTATTCAGATTCATAAAGCTTGTCTCCATTCACAAGTTAGATAAATACCCACCTATATTTTCTGCTATTTTTTAGTTTCATTTTCTATGTTTAGCTCTTTCATCCTTTTATAATTTATTTTGACAAAATGGAGTGAAGTGAAATCAAAATGGATTTTTTAAACTAGCTCATCAATACTCTCAGCAATGCATTTTGAATGATCCATCTCTTTGACCTGATTCATGAGGATCCATTTATCTTGCATTATATTATATGGTCTTGTTCTATGATAGCTACTCTATTCCATTGATCTGCCAGTCTATTTGTCACCACTGATTGCTATTGTTAATCATTTAAATTACACAATTAATTATTCTAGTTTTATATATTCTATCTATATATGTTTTATTATCTTCTAGGGCTAGTCCCTATGTAACATTTTTTCCAAAATTTTCAGAATGTTTTACACCAGCTTGTCTTTTCAGATAACAAAGTCTGTTTTTGTTGCAGTTTTGTACAGTGATTGAGAAAATCAACTCTAATTACAGTCTGCATAGGTTCAAACTCTCAGCTCCCTCACATACTAGCTCTATAACCTTGGGCAAATTAGTAAACTCTCCGCACCTCAGTTTTGCATTTGTAAAATGGGTATAATAATAGAACCTACCACATACAGCTGTTGTGATAATAGACTGAATGATGAAATATATGTAAGGCACTTAGAATAGTACGTGGCAACATAATATAGAATATTGTATAGAAGTGTTTTCTATTATTATTTAGCAACAACCACTTTGCTAAACTTTATATGCATCCTATCACTGGATCTCTGCATGATTCTCGTTCTCAGGACTCTCCGTTTATGATACAATGATCTTGAGAAAACTAATCAAATTAAAATAACTTCATGTTTGGTCATGAGCAATGAGTCCCACAGGGGAAAAAAAGAAAATTGGAGACTAATTTTTCCATTTATATTTCAATTATTTTTATAGGCATTACCTCATCTCAAGGCTACTAATTCTCTTAACTTTCCAACCAAAAGAAATAAAAAACATATGCTATGTGAATATGCTTTTTAAAATCATTCGTAATTCATTTTTATCGAATTATTGCATTATGGTGTGTCTTCTGTTGTGATTTTATCCAATCTATAAAATAGGATTGCAGGAATGGCTTTGCAACTTGTAGTTTGCCTCAAGTAGAGAGCCGTATGCAGATGAAATTCTCTTAGTTGGTCCTTTATGATGCAGTTTGGGCTCTCAGTTGTTAAGGTCCATAAGAGTTACCAAGACAGCAGGTTCAAATTGAAGATTTCATATATTCTGACCCAGCAGGTCTGCACATTTAATAAGTTCCCCTCCTCCAGATAGTAGAATGTAGGTGATTCCAAGGAGCAGATTTGGAGAAATATTACCCGATGGAAGGACACAAAGAGAAGCATCTGACATTGCCTATAAACTGTGGCTGTTTCTTTATGAAAAAAGAAAGGAGACAGACTTCTCAAATTAAGAAAACCATTATCAGATTACAGTGTGAAAAAGAATGAGTCAAGGATGGAATAAAATAAAGACACACCTACGTATGCTGCCCGTCTCCACTAACAGTTGATTGAAATCAACAGCTGCATAGTCAAGCAGGGTCTGGAGATACTTCTCCTCCCTGATGTAAGATCCCTGCTGTAGGGATAAGGCCTTCTTCCTCAATGCCAATTCTTTTCCTGTTTCCATTCACACACACATAGACACACACACACACACACACACACACACACACACAGGGTTCAAGAGACAGTGGCCTATTAAAAGATCATGTAAAACTGCAGTCTCCACTTTAAGGTAGGCTCTCAACACATTTCCTGTGTGAATCATCTCCTTCCTAAATGTCCTAAAAACTCTAGGTTGTAGCATCTGTGTTTTTACCTCCCATGGCTGACTCTTCATTCAAACACAGTCAGTTCAAGAGGAAGAGGAAAAAATCATTAGCTCTTTCAATACTTAAACATAAGTATGAAGACAGTCTCTTTCAAAATGCCTCTAATACATATCTAAGATTATACAGTAAATGATTCTACACTAATTTAGATTTTATCTCTGGAAATGTCATCACCAATGTGTTGTTAAATATAACTTAAACCATTCACTTTTCCAATTGGCCAGCATAGATGTCTTCTCTTGCACACACAATAGTACCTTTCTGTCTCCAGTCTTTTCCCCTACCATCAGCACTATATTGTAATGAATTCCACATGTCAATGAGATCCATGGTATTCTGAAAACCATTCTAGGGTCTAATGTTTCAGAAAGTTCAGAAAAAGTTCAAAATTTGAGTAACAATTACGTGAGAAATGGGTTCCCAGAGAAGTATTAATCATGTTTAACTTGCAGCAAGTTACTATTTTCACAGTCTAACATGCTTCAAGTGTATGATAAACTTTTATAGAGAGAAAATCATGCCAGATTTTTTTTCCCCAATACTGGCTATCACTGATTGAATTTTACTTAATGGTTTAATATTTGCTTGGAGTTTTACAAGCCATTTAATGGGTTCTGTTAAAAATATTCATTAATAAATTATGCTTATGGATGGTGGGTTACAATACAGCCAGTTATCTGGGCAGCAATAAAAGAGTCTCAGGTAATAGCATCCATCATCCTCAACTTACTGAAGGCAAGTGGTTTTCGTGAATGAGTTGTATGTTTCACTGACCAATTTGCTTCACTTAAGGAAGAACCTAAGCAGTAGCATAAAGCCAGCGGAACAAAACTCCAAGGAAATACAGAATGGGCAAAAAGCATTACGTGAAAAGACAGTGAACCAATATCTAAGTACAAAAAGTTGGATTCAGTGAACACTAAAAATCTGAGGCTCCAAATAAGAATGAAGTAGAAGTGGACTCTCTTTCTTGGGCCATTTTTAAAACACTTGTATGATATTAACTATCCCTGCAAATAATTTCTACCAGGTCAAGTAAACAGTTAGGAACCAACAATTGGCAACATTTTAATATTTCTGGAGTACCATTTAGGGAGCATAATATGACATTTTAATGCCCTAAAAAATTTTTATAAAAAAGAATCTTCCTTTTGAATTTTGCCACAGCCTAGTCATTCGTATATAAAATAATAGTTTCCTCGCAGTGACTAAGGCTTTCCCTCATCCTCATCCTCATTCTACAGATTGGTTTACTGCCAATGGATACCATGAGGCTATAATGTCACTATCCTAGAACTCCAGGGGCACCTCAGAGCTGAAACAGAAAGCAGTTAGCCCAGGAGAAACAATCTCTGACAAGGTCAACTTTCAGCAGGCTGTGGTGCAGTAGGAATAATCCCAGATGAGGCGTCAGAAGTCCTGGGTTCAAATCTAGGTTCTTCTGATTGCTACATGTGCAATCTTAAGCAAATCACACCACTTTCTAAGCTTATTTCCTCACTACAAAACAATGATGGTAACTCTTAACTCATAGGATTAAATATGACATTGTATGTGAAATATCTGTGCTTATCCAGCGCTTAACTGTGGCTGAACCTAAATCTAACTGTTGAGAGTACAGAATCCCTCACTTAATTTCTACTCTCATTCACCCTGGAAGGTAGGCTCCTCCAGTGCATACACAGCTTCAGTAAATGCCTTATTTGTTATACATTGTGGGTGTGCAAAGCTCTGCCATATATTTGATGTGCAGTTCACTTAGTGCCAGAAGTAATTTCATAAATGTTACTGATTTGAATGAAAATAATAGTAAACACAATGTGCCAGCCACTGTTCTAAGTGCATTACCTGTATTAATTTATTTAATCCACACAATAAGTTAATGAAAAAAGAATTAATTTCTTTTTCTATGGCTAAAGGCACAGGCAACAAAGAGAATAGAATCCCTTGTGTTTTAGAAATGCTTCTAAAAAATAATGAGAAGCCTGGATTTTGTGCAGATGTTCTTTTTGCATCCCCTTAGCTACAATTTGTTTTAAGAATACAGGAATCACTCCAAATCTTCAGGATGCAGAATTCCAAAGAAATGATCCAGGTGGCTGGCTATTTAAGAGAGGTGTATAACAGCTAGAACTATAAGCTTTCTTAGTAAGGAAGAGAAAAGGTCAACTTAATTCAATCGCAGTACCACTAATCAAAACAATTTTTCTATAAATCACTGGGGATTATAAAGGATAAAGAGAAATTTTCTTCTTTTCACTTTTACACTTTTTTGATTTGGTGTATACTCCAAATCAAGGTCTTTTTTTATATTGATGACTGGAATAGTCTTTTCTCAAATTCTATCAGATGGTTGAAAATATTAAGAAGATCTCATTCTAAGATGTCAAAAAGACACAGAATAAAGACAGGCTTGTATTGAGAGCATTCAGTGGCATTTGGTGACATTTTCACCTTTGAAGTAGCTGTGATTTTTGCTGTTCTTTTTTTTCCCAGTAAACTTGAAGCTGTTATATAAATGTTTCCTGTGATTCAAAACTTTTTGCTTTAAAGTATGGAAATTTTAAAAATATTATTGAATCATCTTGCCACAAAGTAGCATTTATTATTATATTTGTACATTTTGAAATATAACAAAAAAGTACTTCAAAACAGAAATAAGACATTAACCAGAATATATAATGATTTTAGAAAGCAACAAATTTTGAAAGGATTACAGAGTAAATTTTTTAAAAGGATAAGGAAATTGTGCTTCTTTCTCTCTTATAGTACCCCTTGTTTCTTCGTATCATTTTTTTAGTATATGATTATTCTATTTTCAAAAGTATAAAGCTCATTTTTCTTTAGTTTTTAAAGGCTTTTAAAGTTTATTTAAAAGGGAAATATTAGAGGGTAAGGAACAAGATTGATATAGTTCTTTTTTTTATTATTATTTCAGGATATTATGGGGGTACAAACATTTTGGTTACATGTTATGACTTTGCCTCACCCAAGCCAAGATTTGAGGCATGCCCTTCCCCCATAAAATGCTCACCACATCCATTAGTTGTGCATTTACCCACCCCCACCCCCCAACCCCCAATGAATATTACTACCATGTGAGCACCTTATGTTGATCAGTTAGTGCCAAGTTGATGGCGAGCACATGTGGTGCTTATTCTTCCATTCTTGTGATACCTCACTTCAGAGGATGGGCTCAAGCTCTGTCCAGAAAAACATAAGAGGTGCTAGATCACGGTCGTTTTTTGTAATTGAGTAGTATTCCATTGTATACATATACCACATTTTATTAATCCTCATAGATTGACAGGCACTTGGGCTGTTTCCACATCCTTGCAATAGTGAATTGTGCTGCCATAAACATTTGAGTGCAGATGTCTTTATTATAGAATGTCTTTTGTTCCTTTGGGTAGACGCCTAATAGCGCTATTGCTGGATCAAATCATATTTCTATTTTTAGCTCTTTGAGGTATCTCCAGAGTTTTCCACAGAGGTTGCACTAATTTGCAGTCCCACAGCAGTATACTTTCAGGGATCATTTCTACAGCTGGTTACTAAAGCTCATTTTTAATTTTTTCTATTATTATTTTTTATTTCAAAATATTATGGAGGCACAAATGTTTTTGGTTACATGGATCACTTTTGTAATGCTAGAATCAGGGCTATAAGCACATCTTTGCAATTGTGAATTGTGCTCCTATAAACATTCCAGTGCAGTTGTTGTTTTGATAAAATGACTTCTTTTCCTTTGGGTAAACACCCAGTACAGAGATTTCTGGATCAAATGATAGATCGACTTTTAGTTCTTTGAGGAATCTCCATACTGCTTTCCATAGAGGTTGTACTAATTTGTAGTCCCACCAACAGTGTGTAAGCATCCCTTTCTCTCTGCATCCATGCCAGCATTTATCGTTTTTGGACTTTTTAATAAAAGCCATTCTAACTGGGGTAAGGTGATAACTCATTGTGGTTTTAATTTGCATTTCCCTGATGATTAGGGACTTTGAACACTTTTTCTCCATTTGTCTATATTCTTTTGCAAAGCTTCTGTTCCTGTCTTTTACTCACTTTTTAATGGGGTCCCTTGTTTTTTTTCTTGCTGATTTGTTTGAGTTCTTTGTAGATTCTGGTTATTAGCCCTTTATCAAACGTATAGCTTGTGAATATTTTCTCCAATTCTGTAGGTTGTCTATTTGCTCTGCTGATTGTTTCCTTAGCTGTGCAGAAGATTTTTAATTTAATCAAGTCCCATTTAATTATTTTTGCTTTTGCCATTGGGGTCTTAATCATAAATTCTTTGCCTCGACCAAAAACTAGAAGGGTTTTTCTTACATTTTCTTCTAGTATTCTTATAGTTTCATGCCTTACATTTAAGTCTTTTATCCATCTTATATAATTAATTTTGTGAGTGATGAGAGATAGGGGTCCTGTTTCATTCTTCTGTATATGTGACTATCCAATTTTCCCAACACCATTTATTGAATAGGGATTCCTTTCCCCAGTGTACATTGTTGTCTGCTTTGTCAAAGATGAGTTGGCTCTAGGTAAATGGTTTTATATCTCAGTTCTCCATTCTGTTCCATTGGTCTGTGCCTCTATTTTTGTACCATTGCCATAATGTTTTGGTTGCTATAGCCCTACAGTATAGTTTGAAGTCTGATAATGTGATGCCTCCAGATTTGTTCTTTATGCTTAAGATTGCTTTGGCTATTCAGGCTCTTTTTGGGTTCCAAACAAAGTGTAGAATTATTTTTCCTAGATCTTTAACATATGGCATTGAATCTGTAAATCACTTTAGGTAGTATGGACATTTTAACACTATTGATTCAACTGATCCATGAGTATGATATACTTTTCCATTTGTTCGTGTCATCTTAAATTTCTTTCCTCAGTGTTTCAAATTCTGTTTGTAGACATCTTTCACCTTCTTGGCTAAGTATATTCCTGATATTTTATTTTCTTTGTAGCTATTGCGAGTGGTGTTGAGTCTTTGATTTGCCTCTCAGCTAGACTGTCATTGGTGTATAGGAATGCTACTGATTTGTGTACATTGATTTTGTAATGTGAGCATTTGCTGAATTTATTTATCAATTCCAGGAGTCTCTTGGTATAGTCTTTGGGGTTTTCTAGATATAATAACATATCGTTAGCAAAAAGTGATAGTTTGGCCTTCTCTTTCCCAATTTAGATACCCTTTATTTCTTTCTCTTACTCTCTCTATCTCTCTCTCTCTTTATTACTGATTGCTCTGGCTAAGACTTCTGGCACTATGTTGAATAGAAGTGGTGACAGTGGGCACCCTTGTCTTGTTCCAGTTCTTAGTGGGAATGCTTTCAACTTTTCCCCATTCAGTATGATGTTGGCTGTGGGTTTGTCATATACTGCTTTTTTTGTTTTGAGGTATGTTCCTTCTATGATTAGTTTGTTGAGGGTTTTTTATCACACAACGGTGTTGAATTTTGTCAAATGCTTTTTCTTCATCTATTGAGATGATCATATGGTCTTTGTTTTTACTTATGTTTATGTGGTGAATCACATTTATTGATTTACATATGTTGAACCATCCTTGCATCCCTGGGATGAAGCCCACTTTGTCAGGGTGGATTATTTTTTTTGATGTGCTGCTGAATTCAGTTTGCTAGTATTTTATTGAGAATTTTTGCATCTGTATTTATAAGGGATATTGGTCTATGGTTTTCTTGCTTTGTTTTGTCCTTTCCTGGCTTCAGTATCAAGGTGATACTGGCTTCATAGAATGAGCTAGGGAAGATTGCTTTCTTGGAATAATTTCTGCAGTATAGGTACCAGCTCTTCTTTGTAAGTCTGGTAAAATTTGGCTGTGAATCTGTCTGCTCCATGGCTTTTTGTTGTTGTTGTTGTTGTTAAAAGATATTTTTCTTACTGCTTCAATCTTGCTGCTCATTATTGGTCTTTTCAGGAGTTCTACTGATTCATGATTGAGTCCTGGGAGGTGTGGATTTCCAGGAATTTGTCCATTTCCCCTACATTTTTGAGTTTATGTGCATAGAGATTTTCATAGTGTTCTCAGATGATAGTTTGTATTTCTGTGTATTTTGTAATATCTCCTTTTTCATTTCTGTTTGAGGTTATTTGGGTCCTTTCTCTTTTATTCCTGGTTAATCTAGCAAGACATCTAACAATTTTGATTATCTTTTCAAAGAACCACCTTTCTGTTTTATGGATCCTCCATAATTTTTTTCCATTTTGTTTAGTTCTGCTCAGACCTTTGTTACTTGTTTCTTCTGCTGGCTTTGAGTTTGATTTGCTCTTCCTTTTCTAGTTCCTTGAGATCTGATATTAGATTGTTAATTTGTGATTTTCAATGTAGGCATTTAAGGCTATGAATTTTACCTTTAGGACTGCTTTCACTGAATTCCATAATTTTTGATAGCTTGTGTCCCCTTTGTTTTTCAGTTTGTGGAATCTTTTGATTTCCATCTTAATTTTATTATTGACTCCCTTATTGTTCAGCAGCAGGTTGTTTAATTTCCATGACTTTGTGTAGAATTGGGTGTTTTTCTTGGAGTTGATTTCTAGTTTTACACCATGTGGTCTGAGAAGATATATATTATGATTTCCATTTTTTTGAATTTGTTGAGAAATATTTTGTGGCCTAAGATATGATCAATCTTAGAGAATGTTTCATATGCTGATACTAAGAATATATATTCAGCAGTTTTTGAGTGAAATGTCCTGTAAATGTACATTAGGCCCATTTTTTCTAGAGTCCCATTTAAGTACAGTGTTTCTTCATTTATTTTCTGCTTGGATGATCTGTCAAGTTCTGTCAATGGGGTATTGAAGACTCCAGAAATTATGATGCTGCTGTTTACCTCTTTGGTTAGATCTAGTAGATTTACTTCATGAATCTGGATGCTCCTGTGTTAGGTTCGTAAATATTTAGGATTGTTATGTCTTCTTGTTGACTTGTTCCCTTTACCATTATATAGTGACCATCCTCATCTTTCCTTACTATTGTTGATTTAAAGTCAATTAGGAGGAGTGCGATGTGCACTGTCTGGGGAATGGACACGCTTGAGGCTCGGACTCGGGGGATTGGGAGGGACATGGGCAATATATCTATGCAGAACTTTTGTACCCCCATAATAAGCTGAAATAAAAAAAAATTTTATTTGATATGAGAGTAGCTACATCTGCTTTCTTTTGATTTCCATTTGCATGGAATATTTTTCTACCCCTTCACCTTAAGTCTCTATGTGTCCTTGTGGGTTACATGTTTTACTGGAGAGGGCGGATATTTCATTTGTATTTTTTTATCCACTCAGCCAGCCTATGTCTCTTGAGTGGGGCATTCAGATCATTCATACTGATTGACAGAAATGATATGTGGGGTGTTGTTCTGTTCATCCTGTTGGCTAGTACTTTATGAGTTTTTTTTTGTTTGTTTGTTTGTTTTTTTTTTTTTTTTTTTTTTTTTGCCTCTTGTGTTACTGTTTGTTATGAGCTCTGATCCATAGCTTTTGGATGATTTTATACTGGTGGATGTCTACTGTTCTAATCTATACTCTAATCTGAGTATTTCCTGCAGGGTAGGTCTGGTCTTGACAAAGTGTTTGCTTGTCTGCAAAAGTGTTTATTTCTCCTTCATATATGAAACTCAGTTTTTCAGGAAACAAAATTCTAGGCTGGCAGTTAGTCCTATTTAAGAAGACTGAAGAGGGGGCCCTAATCCCTCTGGCTTGTAAGGTCTCCATTGAGAAGTCTTTCATTGATTGGCCTGATGGGTTTTCCTTTGTAAGTTACTTGATGTTTTCACCTCACAGCTCATAGGAGTTCCTCCTTTGTGTTGACTTTGGCCAATCTGATGACTATGTGTTTTGGTGATTGTCTCTTTGCAATGAATCCCCCATGTGTTTGTTGAGCTTCTTGTACCTGTGTGTGTAAATGTCTAGCAAGACCAAGGAAGTTTTCTTCAAATATTCCCTCAAATAGGTTTTCCAGCCCTTGTGTGTTTTCTTCTTCATCCTTAGGGATGCCACTGATTCTTATATTTGGCTGATTCACATAATCCCATATTTCTTGTAGGCTTTGTTTATTCCTCTTAATTCTTTGTTTCTGATTTTTGACTAAGTTAATTCTAAAGAATTGTCTGCAAGCTCTGATATTCGAGATTCTTTCTTCTGCCTCGTCTAGCCTATTCTTAAAACTTTCCACTGTGTTTTGTATTTCCTCAAATGAATTTTTTATTTTCAGAAGTTCTATTTGGTTTTTTTAATATGTCGATCTCTTTAGTGAACTTTTCATTCATTTCCTGAATTGTTTTTCTGGTTTCTTTGAGCTGGTTTTCCATATTCTCTTGGATTTCATTGAGCTTCCTTACAATCCATATTTGGAATTTTTTATCTGTCATTTCAATATTTACATTTTGGTTGCTATCCATTGCTAGAGAGCGGGTGTTCCCCTTTGGGGGCGTCCTTTCATTCTGATTTTTCATACTTCCAATGTTCTTTTGCTGATTTCTCTCATCTGAAGTAGCTGTCACTTCTTACTTTTAGATTTTCTTTTGTTTAGATGGAACTTCCCCCTCCCCCCATAAGTGTGTTCTGTAGCATATACCAGGTAAGAACATTGGGCTTTGCTTGTGAGTGCTTTGATGATGGTCTAGGCTCTCCATGGATGCCTTGGTTATAGATATCCTTAGTGTGGTGGTTTTCTCAGTTGCTAGCTGTCTGTAGGCTGTAGCGGTATTGAGCTATGTGTGTGGGCAGATTCTCTGTCTTTCTTCGATGAGGGAGGATGAAGGTCTTTGAAATACTTTTCTTTCCCTAGCCCTGTGGTCTTCTCAACAGTGTGAATTATACTGGTATGCCCAGTTTAATCTGAGAAAGTAGGTGTGGCTTGTGGGTAAAAATCAACTACACCCTGTATGACTGAGTCAGTAAATGTTGTAAAGCAGTGGTCCCCAACCTTTTTGGCACCAGGGACCAGTTTCATGGAATACAATTTTTCCATGGATGGGGCCATGGGTGAGGGAGGCAGAGCTCAGGCAGTGATGCGAGTGATGGGTAGTGGCTGTAAATACCAATAAAGCTTCACTTGCTCACTCAACGCTCACCTCCTGCTGTGTGCCTCCCCTCCCACCCTGTTTCCTATGTTTCATGAAAGACAATTTTTCCACGGGCAGGGCGTGTAGGGGAGCTCTGCAGCCCAGTCCCTAACAGGCCATGGACTGGTACTGGTCCGCAGCCTGGGAGTGGGGGACCATAGTTGTAAAAGGCTGTGCAAATTGACCTCCTATCAGTAGGTGGCACTAACCAGAAGGAACAAGCTGCAGTGTTGTTTTGGGGACCTGTGACTAGCTCTAGCCCCTCAGGAGAAGCACTTGAAGGCCCCAGGTTGTGGGTGGGACCCTAGAACTTCCAGGTGAGTTTTTATTCCCCACCACAGCAGAGGCAGGTGGGGGAGTGAGGGTGGGTGGGCCTGGATTGGGTAAGCTTGCCCTCAACCTCCACAAAAGCTGGTAAGGTAGCTATTTTGGAGGGGTCAAAGGGGTATAAGTTTATCTATTATTGTTAAAAATATTTTGTATACTTATAGTTTTAAATCATATTATTGTACTGTTTACAATGAGGTGATTATTAATTGCTTAAGTCACTCTGTATCAATATAATATAAAAGGCTGTGGTTACAATTTATTTAGAATATATAATTAAGAGTTTAGGTTTGTGCTAAATAAAATAAAACAGGATCGTATTCCACCTTATTATATTCGGACATGCAATTGTCTTTAAAATCTTGAATTATAAAAATTATTAAGCATTACTCTGATGAAGAAATGGGGAACATTGAAGAATGAAGGAAAAATATTTAGGCGGAGGAATACAGGGAGAGGGAAAGAGAGAAACCTAACCATAGGTGTATTTAAAGGACCAATGACAAAAGAGAGCCTGGTGAAAGAAAACATGACCCCAAAGAAGGACTGAAAGTATTTCTATATTTCCAAACCAAAGAGTTGAAGTTTGAGTGAAATAAAGAAAAGACTAGGGGAGGGGTAAACAAAAGCAGACTTTCAGATACTCTATAACCATCAAAGGAATCACTTATTCTCAAACCTGAATGTGCATTGGAAGCACCTGAAAAGTTTGTTAAGCCACCGTGCTGGACCTCACCTCTAGAGTTTCTGATATAATAGGTCTAGGGTGGGGTCTGAATATTTACAGGTTTAGTAAATTCCTTGCAAATGCTAAAGATGTTGATCCATAGATCACATTTTGAGAGACTGTTTTAAAAGAAACCTCTAAAGAACTTTTAACAGGGGAGAGACTTGCTCTTTGGAAAACTCGCTTTGCTACAGAATGGAAAATGGATTCAAGACGAGGACATGTGGAGGAGATCCAGAAGTGGTTGCAGGGATGCAGGCAAGGCAGCAGAGGAGGAAAAGGGCATAGCCACAAGCTTTTGACCAGCGGATGTCAAGCATTGTCCTCAAGGTTCTGGCTTGAACGCCCGGGTGAATGGTCATGACATTGCCTACAATAACACTGGCAAAGGGGCCAATTTCAGGGAGAGGACAGTGTGTGACATATAATGGTAGAGTACTAGAAGTGTTCTGTTAAGTGTTTCGCCTGCTCTCTGTGGGGAAAGGGGGAGGGGGAGGAGCGCCCTGGGTTGTAGCACTAATTTGCATGGGGGTAAATATTCCTTCCATGGCCAATTTTGAGCTACCGATGTGATTTCACAAGGGAGGGAAGAGATGTGCAGTAACACATCATTATGTAGCATCTCCACCATATAGATATAAAGCGAAATTCTGCATAGGAGTACTTACTCTATAGGAGTTGTGGGCAGAACTTAGGTGCATGTTAAGTCACAGGTACAGCAGTAAGGTTCAGTCAGAAAAACAAACCACAGGCAAGGTTCTATTTGTGACACCAGATCACAGTCTACGTCAGCCATTGGGTGACCAAGGGCAGTAGGGGGCGTAGGTCTCAAGACATGTGGGAGGACAGGTGTGGAAGGGGGCAGTCTTCAAAGAATAGGCAGAGTCACAACGGGCATACTGAGATCAGTCATGGGATAGTAGGCTCTTAGTGACCCTGCTGTGGTTTAGGGTTCTTATCTCCCCAGAAAAGAGGTAGCTAGAATAAATTTGTGGCCTATTATTAAGTAACAGAAATATTAGATCACTTAAACAGGGCTATGGTATGAGGCAGGAGTCCAAGTAATGTAAGAGGCACTTGATGGAGGTCAGTTTCAAGAAAAGTCAAAAACCTAGTTATCCAGACTGGTGTCCAAGGCACACCACCAGCAAGTGTGAAAATGCCCAGCTGTGTAACGCTGGGATGAATCTGGACCTTGTATCATGATAGACCCTAGGGTCTAAGATATTCAGGAGAGGGTTATACACTCCAGGTGAGGCTAAAGGAGGGTTTTAAAGGCTGAGAATCAAGCAGTGCATAATAACTGTACAGCTCATTTGCACTAGTACCTCTAGATTACCCTGCAGAGTGTCTCTTCCTTATCACTTGTCACCGTTCATGGGCAAAAGACTTTCATTCCCAGGATAGAGAAGAAAGATGATTCTCAAAAATGTAGTTTTAATATGTATTACTTAAGCTCACTGGTTAGATTTCACTAGTAAAATGAAAATGTAATAAATCATAGTCCCCATCAAGTCCTAAATACAAAGAGAGAGCTTGAGTGTCCTAATGTTAAATGTGCTTTTTGAAAGTATTGATTGGAGTAGTCAAAAATCATCAGTCTACCTTATAGATGACAGAGTAAATAAATTCAATGAAAGCAATTGCAAAAGTATCTGAAATGGTAAGATTGTGAGAAGGAAAAGGAAACAGAACAATTTTGTTTTCTAAATATTGCACCCTTTTAGATTTTTTTTCTACATTGAAGTCCCTTATACTCAACTAAAAAGCATGAAAAAATATATTGGTCTAGTTTTTGTGTTGAAACAAATCATTTTAGCTTGCTACTTGTATATTTAGAGCAGTTACAGGAATACAAATAAAATTTAATTTGTTTTAAATCAATAGATTTCAAAAGCCAAATCGAATATATTTCAAAGGCCAACTTGAATATATTTCTGTTAAGGAAAAAAATGAAACGAAATTTTCTATCCAGAAGAACTTATAAAGACTCAAGGATTTCAGAATACTGCCATAAACAGAAAAAAAAAATTGTTTTGTTTTCCTTAGCACTGTTTTTCCAGTACTCTTTGTTGTTTTTACCTGATTTTTTTAGCCTGTTTCTTTAAAAAGAAAAAGAAATCAGTCATTCTATTTGGTTTCTATAGTAACAAAAACTAATTTCTGGGTTTCTTCATGAGCTATGATCATGTTGAAACCAAAGAGGGCTCATGGGTCTTGCAAAATTCATAAGTCCTGAACAAATAGGACTGCCATCTTCTGGCATTTGTCTGAAATGACAGTTAATTGTACCAATTCTGCATCCTAATTATAAGATTTTTCCCCCTCATATTTCCACTTGCTATTTCTAATATAGCATTATGATATGGTACATCCTCAGACAGTTCTTGGGTGACCTCATCAAGTTGCAAATAAGCCATTTGTCCCAAAGGGAACATGAAGAAGTAAGGATATCGTAATATAAATGTTTACTCCAGGAAGTTGGAAGATAAATACACTGGATACTGAAAGGATCAAAATCTCTCTGCTTCTTTCAAGAGGTTATTTAATCATTTTAGAATCAAAACAATTCAAAGCATGAGCCATGCGGTTCAAGGGAAATTTCACCAGTGATTACTATAACGGCATTTTTCTCTCATAGGAAAGAGCAGAAAGAAAACTAATGGAAGAGGGCATATAGGATCTGCAGACTTCCTCTCACCCTTTATAGCTGACAGCAGTGAGTTATGAGGTGTTACAGAGTAAAACAGAGTTACCGTAAGAGCTGTCCAAATAACTTATGGCATTGAATCACAACACCATCTTCAGAAGATAATTCATGTCACCAGTGAAATGTTCAGTAATATGGATTTTCTCCAAAACACCATATTTAACAGGCAATGCCACTGAGAGGTGAATTTAATGGCAAAGTGAATTATTTAATAGAATTGAACTGTACTCCAACATGGAACAAGAGCTGATTAAAATGTATGCATAGCTGATAAAGTCATTTAAATTAAATACTAGATGTGAATAGCAAATAATAATCAGTTGAAAATGTTAAGCTGCTAACCAAATCAAAGATTAAGGGAAATAAAGAATAATAGAATTAGAATTTGGATATATTTCAACACTACTTTTTTGTCATTACAGACATAATAGTAAATTAAATTTTTGATGTATAATGCAGACATTTATTCTACCAGAATAGTTTATTGTTGCAATATCTATTCTGTACAAAATTAGGCACATAAATAATTCCTTGAATAAATGAAAGTTTTGTAAAACCTTTAATTTATTAATTAAAATATTATGTGTAGGCTGTCCCCAAAAGTGAGCTAGAATCTTCTCAATAATTGGTTAAGTGAGATAACTATAGAACATTATAATATGCAATAATAGCAGTAACATGTCATTATTGATTCCATTTAAACAATATGACTACTACTTTTTTTTTCAAGACTGAAGAAGACCAAAATGGGATTTTAGTGCCCTTACTCCCAGATCATGCCTCTATGAGAAGAGTTGGAATATTATAATCAGTTCTTGGTCTTGGCTCTATGATCGGTGTGACATTCTGTCCTAGTATAAATCCTCAACTCTGATCCATTGCTAAGTCTATCTTGTCAATTTACCCTGCATAACTACACATATTTCTCTGCAATTGGTAATGCTAGTGTATTTCTCTGCACTCTGTTGATGTCAAGTTTCTGTTTCTGAAATTTGAAGATCAGTCAGGTTGCCCTTGCTTTCTTTCCAAATCAAATGGTTTTCCACTTCACAGATTGTCTCCATAAAAGAGCTAATTGTACCAGCTATAAGTCTTATATATAGGCAATTATTAAAGTAAAAAATAAGTATCTAGTAAAATTCCATGTATCCTATTCAACAGCCTGTGTGTTCAATTTATCTCTAAACTATATTTTGCTTCATCATCTTCTTTCAATTCCCACTTCAACACCTTAGCTCAGGCTTTCACAGCTTCTCATCTGTGCTATCCCAGGCAATAATCTCCATTGTTTTCCTAACAACTTCCTCCCTCTACAAGCTATTGTACATGCTACTTTCATATTAGTCACCTAAAGAAACAACTGTGATTAAGTCACCGCTTTACTCAAAGTCAATGAGTGTCCTTTACTTGTAACACAGAAGCCAGTCTTAGCATGCCATTCAAACTGTGCACAGTCTGACGCCCGTTTACCTTCCTAACTCTCGCTTCTATAATTTTATTTGGGAAGTCAACATTCCATCCAAAATAGACCCATTACCATTCCCAAGACACGCCTATTATACAATAGTCATTCCTTCCACTTGATGTTACCTTATCCCAGTTCTCCACTTATTACATCCTAACCATCCATCAAGACCCTATTTAAATGCTATCAGCTCTTTAAGCTTCTTCTGATAAACGAGCAGTAGAAAACTCTCAATCCCTGAACTCCCATTATTTCTATAATTCTTTTGGGTCCTAATGCATTTCTCAAAATATTATAATTATGCTTGTTTATTTTTACTTCCATTCAAAAGGAGATTAATTCAAGTCAGCTACCAAATTTATTTCATTTACCCTTTTATTCATAAATTCAATAAAGATTTCTTGAGCAACTACTTCATCCTAATCCCCATAACAGGCACTGGGAATAGAGTTATGCATGTGCCAAAAAAGGTTTCTGCCCACATAGAGCTCACACTGCAGTGGGAAAACAAACCATATAAAAGGTAATAGGTAAATAAACAAGAAGCCTAGGCACTGAGACAAATTCTAGAAAGGATATAAGGTGATGATGTAAATGTGAAAGATAATTTTACTTAGGATAGCAGAGTAAACAGTTCATCTGAGACTTAAAAGAATGAGGATTTAAACAAGTAGAGCTTGGCTCTGGATTGGATGCTGTCAGGAAGTGAGGGTAGTTCTATGATGGGGCATCTTACTTAATAAACTAGACCCAAGCAAACACCATGATTGGTAAAGAAGCAGCAGTTACTCATCTTAGCCAGGATAGGGGGCATTGACATAGTTTCTGTGGCTTAGAAAAATGTGCATGTTTTGTCTGTGTTCAGACATGACTACACAGCAGTATTGGTTTTATTCTTGATCTATCTTGGTCATAGTATGGCTTTGCACAATGTTAATGTTCTGCAAAATTATTTATGTTTAATAGCAGAACACTGAGGTCTAGCTAAGGTCTAGGCCAGCCCCAGGATCTCAGGGACATTTTATCTTTCCCACAGGTTATCCTATATAATTGTAGTGGATTACCATGGCTTTGTTTGTTTTTTCACTTGTTTTGATACACAAGCTTTCCCCCACACCTCTGTTAGGATAACAGCTGCTGCCCCCTTAGAAGTAGGCATACGCACCAGGCCTTAGACATAATGCTTGATCACAGCTGCACAATTGACACCCAAGAAGTGCTTATCAGGGTCCTTCTCGGACCTTATACGTGGATGAGGAAATTTCTCTGATTCTTCTGATGCTTTTAACCTGGGACGCCTGAGATCATGTTGACTGACACTTGAAGAAAGGAGAGTAGCATATTTTTTTTAAAAGAACAGAAACAGAGATAAAAGGTTGATGCAAAGTTCAAAATCATTTATAGGCTTGGATACAGCTCTGTCTAAAGTCCTAACCCAGCCTTACATTTCCCAATCATATGAGCCAATATAATGTCTGAGTAAATTCTTTTTAAAATCTAATTTTAATTAAATTTCTGTCATTTACAGTCAAAAGAGTCTGGAGTAATATATAAATATTATACACACAAGTAAAATTCCCCCATTCAAGAATGAAAAGTTCATCAGTTAACACTAGCATATAATCCATCAACAATTCCTTGTATGTATACTGCCATTTATATCTTAAATTTGACCACTTCTCCCTGCATTGCCACCATGCTGATATGAGCCATCAGTGACAAAGCATGTTGTTGCCATGTGTACTATTGAAGTATGTTCCTTACTTCTATCTCTGCTTCTTTCTAGTTTATTTTCCACACATCAGCCAAAATAATCTTTAATAAATAGAAATAATAAATGTATACTTGCTTGGTTAGAACACTTTAAAACTTCCAATTTCACCTCAAATAAGTGCCAAAGTCTGGCATGACGGGACCACTGCTCCCAAACCTCACTTCCTTTTAGCCTTCCCCTCACCCACTCTGCTTCAGCCACACTGGCCTCCTTTGGACCCATCAAATAGATCCTGAGGTTTTTTTGCCATCAAGACTCTATGTGCACTATTTGCTCTGACTGGAGCATTCCCCTAACTACCACTGCCCCCCATCCCTATCCCTACTCCCCTAGGTGTCCGTCAGATCTCATTTAGGGGAAAGTGATGTAACAAAACAATATTGACAATAAAATGATTTTTAATTTTTAAAATAGCCACACTGGGAGGCTTCTTTTCATCCTTCCTCTCAGCTTAAACATCAGTATCCTTTCTCATCCCCACCCACACATTGTCATTCTCCATCTCTGCACTTGATTCTTTAAAAGCATCAGCATCACATTGTAATTATAAATGACATTCTTCAACTTTTTGGGAATTGTATCTCTCCAATATTTATCTATAAGGTCTGTGAAGACTGAACACTTTAGCTATTTGACTATAAAGCATAACTATTTGTTTCTGCCTACATTTCTTGCCAAGCTGTCTAGTTTCCATTTAGCATAGAAATTCTCAATATCTTTCCCCAAGATTTTCCTGCTGCTTGAGTTAGCCAGTGTGTGTGGCTGACGACTAAAAACTTTCTGACCATGTCTGGTTTTTTATACTGTATATCCAAAACTTAATAGAGTTTGGTTATATATTACAAACTTTTTGTTCCATAAATATTTGTTAAAATGACATTTCTATGCTATTTCATGTAAAAAGCTTAAGTCTAAGAACTATTGCTATAATAATCCACAGGAAAAAACCTCCAAAAAAACTAGAAAAGTAACAAAATCAACACAATTGAAGACAAACTCTCTGCACAATTTCAGGCAAAGGAGCCCATTATAAGACTTTTGTCTCAAGCAGAGAGAGATTTTGAAATCCAGGAGATCAATGATTTTGCATCTGGTCAGGCCTCCAATCATCTGGAGATTTTGAGATTAAAATCAACATGTTCCATTATAAGTAGTCATGGTAGACCACAGTTCAGTGTAATAACTGGTTTACAAGAGCTTTATGGGATTAAATTGTATAGTTTGTACATGCCTTCCGTACTATTTGGGCCTCCCGAGTAGTTATCAGAATAAAGTAAAAGTGCTGTCTTGGGAAATTTAACCTTAAAGTTATCAACAAAAAAAATTGTTCTTTTATCTCAAACGTGAACCATAGCAAAATAAAAGGAAGGATAAACTATCAAGAAATATGTTCTGACACTGACTCTGTACACTACAATACATTACCAGGAGAACTGTAAAGTGTTTCTAATGGAGACTTTAAAGAGAGTTCTTTTACTAGTGGTTTAGATATCATCTAACACCCAAATAAAGCTTTGGCACAGATTATGATTCTAGTAAACTATGGTTGTTGAAAAACTAATGAAATAAATCTGTACGAAACCACCGTGATCAAAATTGCTCATCAAATCTATCATTTAAGCAGAATTTTACCATGCAACATTTATGGATAGAAATAGGAAGAAAATCTATATTAGACCTGCAAAGGACAATGCCTAGTTATCCTGATGTGTTCTACTACACATTTATCTCAAGGTTGATTATTTTCCCCCTTACTAGTATGTTATCATTGTTCACATCTCGTCAACTTTAATTTTGTTTTTCATTACTAAGCATAAGAAGATAAAAAAGAATGAGAAATCAGCCATGTTTATCTTCACCTATATTTTCTGTGAGTTAATGAAACAGTCTCTCTAGATCAGGAACACATCTGGTATCCATCTGGAGAAAAAGCAAGAATATAATTCTAGCCTCAGTTGGTGCTGTTATTCTATTATACCCCAGCCTTTTTAGGCGATATGCATCCCAGTGGCTAAGCAAATGTCAACAGTAAGAAGGCGGTAAATCAGACAAAGCGTGGAATTTACAGCATTCAGAATTTCAGGATTTTTGATACAAGAACTAGATGAGATAGTTAAATGGTCACAATAGCCAGTGCCACAGATGACCTAGAGTCTCTGACCTGTGTTTTCTAACCAGTCAATTATATCCAACCATAAAGCATTTGAATTGAAAACTATTTGGCAAGTTTTTTGTAAATTATACACATTATTTTAGAAAACTGATTTATAGCTTTTATCGATACCTTAATACTACCTAAGATTACATTACACAGTGACACTTTTTTCCTTTTTCTCACTTTGTAGAACTATCAGACAGAACGGAATGCAGTCAGTTTTGGGTTATAAGTCTGCAGAAAGAGAAAGAACCTTGATGCAGATATAATGGGAATCAGTGGATTACCTCCCAGCTACTGGGGAGTCATGGTTCAACATCACAAAGTGACTGTTCTAACCTACAAAAAAGGATTCTCAGGAGGCATAAAAAAGTTGCTTCCTGATGAGCAACTGTGAACTTTCTTTTCACTGCAAACTACAAGGTATTTAAGATTAAGGCAAATCTAAAGGCATGAGTTTATCATGTGGCTTTCAGGGCAAAGGTTCCAGTTTTTCTTTAAGTCCTTGTCATTTCTTTTGAAAGATAGCATCCAAATGATACTTCTTAAGAAACTCTAAGCTTTGGGAGGCCAAAGATACAAATCTGTCATATTCTGCAGGCACCTGACATGGAAGAGTCCATGTTTATCTCTGCATTGTAGTACAGAGGATATAGGCAAGGTATAAGACAATGATAAACCCGACACTTCATGGGGTTGGATCAATCACAGTTTAATTCCTGTTCAAAAGAAGTGTTTCCATTATGTAAGGTAAAATAGGGGTATAGGATAATCCCTTGAGACATTCCATAAAATCCTTCCATCCTGTATTTCCAAGTACTCTCTTTATCTCCCAACCCAGCACCATTCAACCTTCTATTTATTTCATCCACAAGTATTTGATGCTCACCAACTACATTAAACTACACTCCAGGAACTGTTTTAAGCCCTGACAGACAAGTCCCTGCTCTTACAGGATTTATACTCATGATGAAGAAGAAAGACCATATAAGCGAGTAAATAGACAAGATAAGTGCTATAAAAGCATAAATCAGAAAAAAATAATATATTGGAATAATTTGAAAGTGGCTACTACAGCTTAATCACGGAAGCCTTTCTGGCAAGAAAGAGTGAGTCATGTGAATATCTGAGAAAACAGAGTTCTAGACACAAAGCACAAGTGCAAAAGCATTGAAGTAGAGATTTCTTTAAATGTGCTTAAGGAACACAAAAGAGTGCCAATGAGGTTCAAGTTCAGTGAGCTAAGCAGGGAATGAATTTGAAAAGACTGAGAGGCCAGATTACCTAGACTAAACAAATAGTTTTAATTTTATTCTCAGTGTATTGAGAAGCAAAGGTGTAACATTATCTAATTTAGGTTTATCAACATTTTTGTTTGCAGTGTAGAGTATGGATTTCATTTTAGACTAGGCTGAAAGTAGGGAGTTTAGTTAAGAGCTTATTTTATTAATCTGGGCAAAAAAGAATGGTCACAGTGTATGTGATAACAGTGGAAATGGAGACATAGTGAAAGACTCAAGATATACTTTGGAAGTAGAGTTAACAGGACTTGCTGATTAGATGTGAAGCAGCACAGAAAGAGGAATTAAGGATAATACTCCTGGGTTTTTTTTCCTTCAATAAAAAGTAGAAGACATGACATTTATCAAAATGTAGAAGAAAGGGGAATTCAAGTTTGGGAATGACGAGCTAGCTGTAGACACATTAACTTTGAGATGACTTTGAAACATACAGAGCAGATGTCCTCATACACTGGGGGTTTGCAGGTCTGGACCATAGCTTCTACCCTCTTCACCCGGCACCCATGTCCTTGGCCTCCTGGGCAAATCAGCTGCTGAGCTAAAACTGAAAATGAGAGTTACAATGACTCAACAACAAAGGTTGACTCAACTCAACATTTTTTCTTCTCTTTTATTTTCTCACCCGTTAGTGGAAATCTTCCTTTCCCTACCCAAAGAGACTGTTCAGCCCAGGACAGAACATATTTCAGCATAGCTTTGGGACTTCAAATGATTCTATATTTGATCCAAAACATCCCCACTCTAACAAAAAGAGTTCATTCCTACCTCTATTGTTGTAGTAATGAATGATGGTGAGTTCCTTTCCATGGGACTCCCTTCCCTTATGTACCAACATTGACAGCCACTTCCAAATTAAACTTAAACCCACCCCATTTCTAGTTCAGTTGGTTGATTCTATTTAAGTTGTAGATTCCACTTCAAAGCCTTCACTACAAGTAAAAAGAGTAAGCAGACTGGGTGCAGTAGCTCATGCCTATAATCCCAGTGCTTTTGGAGGCCAAGGTGAGAGGATCATGTGAGCCCAGGAGTTGGAGACCAGCTTGAGCAACATAGTGAGACCCCTGTCTCTACAAAAAAAATAAGAAAAATTAGTCAAGTATGATGGCACACACCTGTAGTCCCAGCTATGTAGAAGGCTGAGGCGGGAAGGATCACTTGAGTCCAGGAGTTCAAGGTTACAGTGAGCTATAATGGCACCACTGCACCTCAGTGTGGACAATAACAAGATCCTGCCTATTTAAAAAAAATGTAAACAATGTCCCCTGTGTTTCATATTTATAAGTTATAGGGCATTTTATGAAATAATTTATTGACTACAGTGATAAAAATCACTTTCTAAAACTCTCTAGAATCTTCAAAGAAGGATGCATTAAAAACACCTAATAGTCCATACTAAAACAAGAGAATGTGCTTTGAAATACATTAAAGTTATTATAAGCAACATTTTGGATATACTTCCCTGATAAAGGAAAATACCCAGTAAAATGAGCTGTTATTAATTATAGTTCTGATTTTTGTCTTACTCTATGAATATTTTTTGCTGGGTTTCTTCCAGCAAAAAAATTGGCTTTTTTTAGCCAATTTCTGCCTTTTCACAAGAAGTTGTATCTAAGGAGGCAATCCTTTGCTCTATATGTCCTTGTTATTGTCTCCTATCGTTTGTATCTAATTAGCAGACCTGCAAAAGCTTTATCTGATTATTATTTGCAGTGGTTATTATTATTCCTAAGAGCTCAGGACAGAATTCTCACTTGTTTAATGACATTATGTATTCCTTATTTTTCTTCAAGCATGTTTTTAGCAAGTAGGAACAAACATTAAGAAAAATATTGATTTCATACACTTTGAGGTAACTGACTCAATCTAAGAAAAGCATAAAAAACTATACCAATGAAATAATTTATTTATAGATAACCTAGCCACTAAAATTTAATAGGAGAGTTTAACCTGTACCATACTAAAATATTGAGATAAGATGAAAGGTTCACATAATCATATAGATACTTCATCTAAATACCAAATATTAAGAAACAGATGATTGTGCGCATGTTTTATTTTTCATCCAAATGTTTGGCACTCTGTCTAAATACTATTGGCTTATAAGTCTCCAGAGAACAAGAATGCTATCCTACCAAAAAGTATATGTGCAAAAAGAAATGAAAGATATCCTTTAAAGACCAATCAAGTGCAGCAAATTTTCCTTCAAGATTCCAGACTCATCTCTCACTTTGTCATGCATTTCCTTATGAAAATTTGAATTAAGACACTTTCATTTGTCACCACTTTTGAGTCTATTAGAAGAGATTGAGAGTGCAGACACTAGTATACACTAAATCCTACAATACAATTTTGAAGAACATACTCCAAGAAATACCTTCTCTAATGACAGCTTAATTATTACAGAAGACAGTTACCTCAACATAAAATCATGCAAGTAATTCATATATTCACCAAACATCATGATGCATCAACCAATTAAAGTAGTAAAACAGAAGATATTTCACACATAACACTGAAGTAAAAACTCTTTCAAAAAAATGTATACTGAGAGGGCAAAATTTTGCTTTCTTAGAATATGCAGTTGAAATCAAACTCAAGATTTCTTCAGTCAAAATATTTGTGTCTGAAAAGAGCAGCTTCAATTTTATTTCATTTTTGTCTAACCCTTATAGATTTCAGGTGTCTGAAATATAATGTTTTACCTCTCTGTAGGCAACTACACATTTGCATTCAAATACAACTGTACATTCTTTTTTGTAGGTCTTTTCTCAATACACCTCAAATCAAGCTTTATGAACTAATGTTATTAAAAGAAAAAATTATTCATGATTCATTATGATTGTTTTATTAAATCAGGAATATAAAAAGCTATTATATATTCTTAAACAAATAGATTAATGGCAATCAATGACCTCTGACTATTTTATCAGTGAGCATTCACTCATTGAAAAGCACAATATTCAAAATAAATTCTAGGGGCAGGGCACAGTGGCTCGTGCCTGTAATACTAGCACTCTGAGATGCCAAAGTGGGAGGATCGTTTGAACTCAGAAGTTCGAGACCAGCCTGAGCAAGAGTGAGACCCTATCTCTACTAAAATAGAAAGAAATTAGCTGGACAACTAAAAATATATAGAAAAAATTAGCCGGGCATGGTGGCGCATGCCTGTAGTCCCAGCTACTCAGGAGGCTGAGGCAGAAGGATTGCTTGAGCCCAGGAGTTTGAGGTTGCTGTGAGCTAGGATGACGCCACAGCACTCTAGCCCAGGCAGCAGAGTGAAACAATGTCTCTAAATAAATAAATAGATAGATAGATAAATAAATTCAAGAATATTTATTCCATAAATTTGAGATGGCAAGGAAAAAATAAATGATTCTGAGGTTGAAAGGGAAAAAACTCTCATGTTGGAACTGATTCTAATTTTATTTATATTAAATTCATTATGCCTTTAAAATAAGAGAAGGCAGTCATACTAATATGTCAAATAGAAGTATTAATTTGACAATTTCCACACATCCCCACAATCTGTATGTTGTCAAATATTAATTCAGAAATTTAAAGAAAATTTTCATCAAGTCCTTCACTCATAGCATCTAATTCTTTAATGCTGCAAATAATAGAATTAATTATTTAAACATTTTTAATCAGATTGGCTTTTTAAATTGTAATGATCACAAAATGGGTTTGATCATTATTTATGGTGTCATTTTTTTCTCATAAATGCTTCACGTTGACATTCAAGATGGTGGTAGTTGGCATCTACCACCATCAACAAAAAACATAGGAAGAAAATTGAGCTTCCTCCTTAGAACCAAAAGTTCAAAGTCATAGGCAAATTTTTCTCATATGCACCTTAGAAATCTAAATGACAGAATGTAATTGAAATAATCACACTGATGCTCTAAATAAATCTAGAGTAGGATAGCATATCACTAAATTAGAATATATATGACTTTGTAAACTTCAAAAGCATAATTGTTTTCTAATAAAAGAAAAATGAGAGAGGCGGGATTGAGGGTAGTAAAATTGGGTCATATTATTGCTAATTTAGTATTTTGAATTATTGCAGAGGGGAAATAAAATATTCCTCACAGTATTTAGTAGGATTCTAGTTTTGACTAAAAATTACAAGAAAAATTTCCTCAAAAGAAAATTATATTTATAGTCATATTTAGATTTTTAATTATTTAAGGAAATGTTAGTAAAGGGAAAGGATATAATTATGAGATAATTTATTAATAAATAAAAGTTTCTAAACTTGACACGAAAATGATGTTCCAAAAAGACTGTAGAACTTGCTTGCCACCAGAATGTTGTGATTTTTGTCTTCAACTATACACACTGAAGACAAAAATCCACCCTGATTTTATTAAGCAATGTTTTATTAATTATATAGTATTCTAAAACTGAGGTTGTTATAAAATGAAGAACTAAAAAGCATTTAAAGTGTTCCAACATTTATCTTTGTCTTCAATTTCTTGAATTCATTCCCTAATAATAAATTCTCCTGGAATAAAATGTATTCTCCTGTCCTGAGCAATGAGATACGCCAAATCATTTTACTCAAGCAGTGCTACATTTCATTAGTATGCTTCTTGGCAAACTTCCAGAGAAGAAAAACAAATTTTAATTTTTAAATACTGTAGACAGCTTATTATAGTGTAGGCTGAAATACAAAACTAAGGCAGGCAGATCAAGTACACCTGAATTCCAGCATGCACTTTTATGTAGCCTTTCTTAATTCCAAGAGATGTATTTGATTAAACATATAAATAGAAATGACAGTGTTGTTGGTAATTTGCTATTTGAATAAATTCATGTTTTTAAAATAAGTTAGAAGTGCACACTAAATTCAGTTTGCCACTGAATTTCATTAAGTATCTACTTATAGGTGTTTTACCAAGCTCTTCCCACTTTGCCACAGAGAATCATTACCCATTGAAAACCATGAATTTATGAGGATGAGTAGGTCTAATGGAGACAAGAAAGTCATGTTAAAATTATCTGTGAGTGTTGTCCTCCTACTTCTTCACTCTTATAGGGCCATGTTTATATAGTCTCCTTTTGTTATACATACACATAAATAAATGTATGCAAAATAGTATAAGATAGATCATACTGCTGAGAGCTTACTTACACTTTTTGGCATGAACAAGGCAGCAGAACACCACACACTACAAACAAATAGACTTCTAACACTCAGCAAAAAATTAGAAGTTTTAAGAAGTTTCCCAAATAAATTTTTTTCAGTATATGAAAACAGCAATTTGAATATTCTCATACTTGATTTTCAGATTTGGTTATCTACAATGGCAAAATACCTCAAATTATTATAGATTTCCCATTTCAAATAGTTCTGTTAAGTATCATTAAATAGTTTGCAAAATACATTTTAGGTTCCTACACAGGTTGAGTCTTTATTATTCTTCCACCATAAGGAATAGAGAGTAATTATTATCTGTTTATTGCCCAAAATGAGAGTTAGTTCCCAGAAATGAAACCTTGGTTAAGTTTTGCTTAATACCACTTCAAACACAAATTGGCCACGGCAGATTAAAACTTGGCTCTGTACATAAGAAAGTTTTCCTGTTTGAAATTGTGGTAAGACGCTGCATTTGGAACACTCAGAATAACTTGCCAAAATAATTTAGAAAACAAAATGGTATAAAATGCTATAACCACAACAAATCAATAGTGGTTCCTCTAATGATCATTAAGGATGCAGTTACAACCAGACATTCTTTAGCTCTCTTCTTTTTATTCTTTTATAGCTTTATAAAAATAACTTTCTGTGCTAAAGCTGACCATATTTACTCACATTTTTCCCTCTTGTTGAAAAAGTCTAAGGAAAACATGCACATATGTTAATTTATTTGAAGTTGAAACACACATGCTTATTCTATTTTAAGAGAAACCTAATGGTTGAAACATTTCATTTCTCAGCCTCAGTGTAAATATTTTCTGAAGGAGCAATAAAGCCAGTAATAAAATATTAGTAAATGGAAAAATTATACTTGTTCAAAATCCATTAGCTATTTTGAAGCTCTACAGGATCTCATAAACATTTAAGACATGTTTCTAACAAGCAAATATTCAAATGAAATATGTTTTTGCATCCAAAAATTTCCATTAATTTTTATGTAGCATGCAAAAAATGTATGAACAAATTTGGGGGCAGAAATAATGGTCCCACATTTTTATATATGAAATTTATTTTTATAAAGGTATTCACATGGGTGACCAAGAATTTAAGCTGTTATCCTTACTCTCGGAAGGATAAAGCTAACTCAGAGAACCATTCTTTTTTTGTCTTCCAAGGTCAGGAAACCTCTACATTTTAGGGAGGAAAATGTATGCCTATCTTCCAATTAATTATCTGAATTCCAGATTCCTGGAAGTATTGCCTATAGATAAAATACACGAATTTAAAGCCAGATAGATAAGAGTTTGACAAGATACTCTTCTATCCTTATCTTATCTGCTTATTAACCCCAGTTTCCTAATCCATAGGATGCGAATCAGAATAATGCCCTCCTTATAAGCTGATATGATGCACTCCGAGGCCATGGTTCCTTGGGGTTCAGTGGATGGGCCTTAAAAAACATAAAATCCTCAAATTCAGTGTAAGATTTGTGTCCATTATTTGTTTGTGTGATTTTATGAGGGTATCTACAGGTTTCCCAAAGGTTAAGAACAACTATTCAAGGTAGAAGAAAACCACAATTGAGTGGTTTTGGAGTAACGGAGCACACACACCGTGATGCGGTACCTGGTTTTAGATACCACCTCCACATGACTGTATAATCCCCTTCAAGTTATTTAATATCTCTGGGCCTCAACTTCCTAATCTATAAAATAAAGATAGTAACAAAACCTACTTCAAAGGTGGGTTTACCATTGAAATTAATGAACCATCACTTCAGAAGCCTGGCAACGACCTCACATGATCAACTGTTTTTGTAACATTTGCAAAACTGTACACTCTTGAATAAAGACACTCCCCAAAATTGTGTTACTTCACGCCTTCCCAATATTGGATCTTTCACTTGTTCACCTCAGTGATTATACTGAGGAGTAAATTAGATAATTAGCTTTAGAACTATGCCTATAACACAGAAAACTCTTGATTAGTGTTCACTATAATTATTATTATCAAATATCACAGGCAATTTGTATTTATTTTTCCCATTGCTATACACAATTGAATATTTCATATCTTAAATAGTATGGTATATTTAAGTAAAAGCTTAGTATAATAAGAGAATCTTCTCAGCAAATTTGGAAAGAGAAATAGTATGAAATATACTGATTTAAATATTAAATTTATTATACATGCTTAAGATAGGGGTAACTTTTAGAATTTAATCAAGACCATGTTTACATTTTGCTGAAAAAATTCAAGACATTTATTCAGAGAAAAGTGTGATATCATGCAGAAAAAACTCTCCTGAGTGAGGTCCCATAAACTTATCAGTTGGCTATTGCAAGAGAGGATTAGTTGATGGTTGAACTCACCAGGATTACACAAATCTTAGCACATCTACACAAAATCAGCCAAATATTCAAGGACTTAGCAATGGTTACAAAGATGGCCATACAAATTTCTGAGTCATAGTTTTCTAATTTAGGACATATGACACCTATTTTACATTCATGATATAAATCATACTCGTATGACACCTATTTTACAATTCATAATACAAATGTCATTGCTCATTTTAATCACATACCTAGAAGTTAGAGATATAAACTATTTATATAAGTTATGATTGATCATGCAAAGAATCACAATAAATATTGACTTGTGATTAAGCTCCACCTTTTGAATTTTTATTTATTTTCTTTAAATGAAGGATGGATATATATATATTTGTTATGAATAAAATTCACCAAGAAAATATAACTTATATTTTAAATAATAGGAGTTTAAATATAACCCTCATTGAATCGAGTCAATACAGAAATTTATTTTATACTTCAAGATAAAACAAATTTAAGATACATATGCTAAAGTTTGTTTTAGCAACAGCCTAAATCCTGAAGTAATATTGATTTACGCATATATTGAATTGCTTTTTGAATCACTTTTAATGTGAGATATATATAATGTGTTTATGTGTGTGCATATATGTGTGTATAGCGAGAGAGAAAGAGAGAGATATTTAAAGTCCAGTTCAAAGAAAAGTGTTTGTCATGCCTTTTCTGAGTCAATCATGAAGTCAGGCTCTAATGAATTTGCTAAGCAACAGTAAGAATGGGAAAATGATTTAGTTCTGCTCTGCTCAATTGGAATAAAAAGTTAGAAGTTCTCTCCAGGTAGTGAGTCGAAAGGCCAAAGTCACAGTGCCATTTCCTGCTTCATACTGTGCCCATTTAGTAAAACAGAATTGGTCACCACGTTCTTAGCATTGCTTTTCAGAGATGTCATGCGCACTGCTGAAGAGCTGAGTAGGTAGCTGGTTGATTTCTCTCGATAGGACTTCCTCCCACAACAGAGCTGGCTGTTGAAATGCCTCCTGAAGCTTTCACTGAGTAGGTAAAGAGCAAAGGGATTGACACAGGAATTGCAAAAACTCAGAACCCGAGCAATTAAGGTGACAATCATGTGGCCTAGAGACGGATCTATCTCCTTATAGTTGAAAGACCGATACATGTAGAGGATATGATTTGGAAACCAACAGAAGAAAAAGCAGGCTACGAACACCAGCACAATTTTAGCCAGGCGTTTCCGTGTTTCCATCTGCAAATATAAGAAAACAGTCCTACTGATTAAAATGTAAGTGGAATCAGCCACTTCCCAACCTTATATCATATCACAACAGGAGTAAAACTTACAGCACAACAATACATCCAAAATATATAAATTATTTATGTTCCTCATCATAGTGATGATTTTAACAATTTGATAAAGCCTATTTTGGTCACTACACTATTTTCCTGTCAAAATACTTGACAGTTTATATAAGACTAGATGGCAAATTATTAATAAATGGATATGTCTTCATGTTAAAACTATGATCTTAAAAATTCTATCTTATTTTTGACTATTTTCCTTTTGCTTAAAGTTTCATTGTGTTCAGTACAAATATAAATCATTTCTGTTTGTATTAAATCCACTAAATTAATGAGCCATAGAATATAATCAAGCTTAGGTATTTTTTCAAAAATTGGAATGTTTTAAATAGGAAAAAGTGATATAGTGACCCAGGGCTTGACATTTTTTAACTGTTACTCCACAGCAAAGAATTTGAGATTTACACTCTTGACTCACATAAATCAAAAGCATGTGATAAACTGTGAATCCTGTAAGCATTACTATGTTGTCACATTTAAAATAAAAATACATTTTCCTTTTGGCATAAAATTCACATATTGTGTTTACCGTTTTTTCAGAAGTCCTCAGGAATGTGGTAAATAGACAAAATTCAAATATTGGACATTAATTTTTTTAATCTACAATTTCATAACATCTAGAGTCCAAGGTTTAGCTCATATTTGTCTAATTTGTTCTGATATTTAAATAAGGCAATGCAAACGTGAAAAGATAATTTATCAAAAAACCTGATAGTAGGCATTATGATGTTTTCCGAGCTAAAACTGTTGGTCATCAACTTGAATGTTCTAGAGAAGACTGGAAAGTTCTAGGATTGGAACAGATCTGACGTTGAGCAGTAGAGAGCGCTGATGGAGGAAGCAAGAGAAGGTGCAAGTGAAGAGAAGCCCGTGCAGGAAGCAGAATGTGATACCCCACATGGACTGTGGCGGCACATGTTAGGCAACCCAGCAGTTTTAAGGAAGTCGGATGTGAAATTTGTAAGCAGTGTTGTCCCCAGCAGGTGGAGCACGGGTGTAAGAATTTTATAGCAATCTGTACGTGGAGAGTCAAGTGCACAGGCAGGCTATCGGCATTGAGCCTGCCTGTGCACTTCTTGGATGATGTCAAGACCCAGAGTTTGTAGGTCCCTATAGGGAAATTCACAAAAACAAGGCAAAGCCAAAGCCATTAAAAAACAAAACAAAACAAAACACTTGGGGGAGGGGCTATGTGTGAGAGAGAAACACAAGTTTACAAACCGAAAGCAAAATCTCAAATACCTAAATTAAAATACACATCAGATGATCATAGAGCTCTGAATAAATGAACTGATTATATAAAGTAAAACCACGGTAGCCTATGACATGAACATTTTGTTTCAGTGATGCCAAATGTTTAGATAATAAATCTATTAATTTATCAAGCAATGCCTTTAATGATTGGTTGATTTTTTAAGTCTTTTTTTTTTTTGATTTTTTAAGTCTTTAAAGCAGATGTGGATCTTTGATGTCGACAGCCATCCATTAACGGAGGTTGCCTTCCACACAAGAAACCTTTCCCGGCTTCTGCTGTTGCTACAGTGTCCAAGGCCCCAGCCTATTGCTCCATCTACATTCCAGCAAATTTTAATGGGCCGCCATTCAATTTGTTTGCCTTCAAATTGGGAACAGGCACCCATAACATCCCTGTACCTACAGAGCCCTTCGCAAGAACTTTTCTAAGAGTACACAAACGCACAACTAGAAACTCTTTCCCACAAAAACACTATGTCCTTCTCTTTGTGGATTAACACAATTGGTTTTTGCCTGAAAATAGTACAGCATATTCTTTAAGGAAGAAAAAGTATATACATGTTGTAATTTTTAAATTAGAGAAAGCTATATATTTGAGTTGGGCCACATATTGCTTCAGCATCAGCCCACCTTTGGATCACTCTCATCCTTTTTCTGCTGCACGGGCTGTTCCCAGAGCCTCCCACTCTGGCATCTCACCCAAACCCCACCCCCAGATCCTGGGTAGTGTCCTACAGTCCTTTCCCGATGCATCCTTCTTCCAGACTCCTACCATCCTTAGTGGGCTAATTGGAGAAGAGACAATAATTAAATAAATTTACACTTAATATGTGAAAATTTTTCTGGTTTATTATGTTGTTTTTTGCATAAACATTTGCACATAAAGAAAGGCCTTCAGAGGCAGTAATAACTGATGGTAGAATTCTAGGTCTTGTCACAGACCCAGATGGCTGATAAGCTGGACCCAGTGGGGCGTTGACATAGGTGTAACATGACCACATATTAGAAATCCCCTCACATTCCTCCCAGTGAAGGCTAGTGCAGGTCTGACTCTGTTCTCATCATTCACAGGATTGAGAGCCCAGGAAATACAACACAAAATAGCAATCATTGGTCCTCACAGCACACCCCCAACACACGCCTACTAACCTTACCTGTTTTTTAGTATGTTCATTGTATTCTCCAGGAAGATTATGTGCACTTTTAATTAAGGTCTTTGCAATATGATAATAATAAATGCTAATAATAGCAAGCGGTATGAGGAAATAGACCAAGAAAATGAGCACTGAATGAATCTTGGGATGTAATTCATCCGTCTGAGGGTAGGGAATACACGCGGTGAAGCTGCTATTGTCCAAGCCACCGATGCGTGCCACTTCCGAAAACACCGCTTCAGGAACTGCCAACAGCACAGAGACCACCCAGATGCCCACGGCCTTCACGCAGGTCCACAGCACTGCCCCTGACGTCTGCATGTCCATGGGGTTTACGATGGCTCTGTATCTGGGAAGATAATACATCTCAAATTATTCTCTTAAAAAGAAAGAAGACCTCTTACTTGATAGGAGAGGTGCCACACTCCATCATTCCCTGGCTGTTTTGTAGTGTATAGAAGACCTAAATCTCTCACTCTGATAAGATTGCTAGCAACAGATAACAGAATCTTGGTTTATGGAAAGCAAGAAACCCAGCAGGAACACAGGACAAGGATAGGGAAGGCCTTTTCAACAGGGAGGATTCTGAGCCACCTCCTGTGAGAAGAAGTAGGCACCAGGGATAGTCTCTAAATGATACAGATTTGAATGAAAGGGCAGTCTTGCAAATTCTAC
>CM052441.1:18425449-18459789 GCA_028533085.1 Varecia variegata | reverse complement strand
AAAAATAAAAAGCAAAAAGTAAAGCAAGATAGTGCAAGTCAATGTGGACATATTTTATCATGATGCCTCAGATATTTATAGAAAATGTCCAGGGGAAGAGGTAAAGTCTCTGACTATATAAACTGTTTCATATGTGTGAAAAGATACATTTTCCCTTACAATTAGTCTCAAAAAGATATCCCTGACTGAAAACTAGGTAATAGAGAATAATTGATGAAAAAGGAGACAAAGAGAAACATAATTACTATTCATGTATTAAACATCAATAAATAAATATACTTATTTTGGATCTAGCTTATGATATCTGCATCTGTTTTAAATTAATGTAAAGAGATAATTACATTTAATCATAATACAAAATATACGATGAAAATTTGATCGTTTTTTAGCTCTTACAAAGTCATCATAACATCTCAGAAATGTCCATTTCCATATTTCTGCAAAACTTTCTAGTTATACTACCCATAGTTTCTTTTTTTTTCTATCAAACTTTCATTTGTCAGGCTAAGAATAGGCCAACAAAGAGTATAAGCATGAACTACATGATAAGAGGAGAGATTTTGGTCACTGTTGTATCTCTAATACACAACACACCCTACACCCGGAGCGTGATAGGTTTTCAATAAATGGTTGTTGAACTAATAAGGAAACTGTGGCCTGAGCAACAAAGAGATCTTTGTTAAGAGCAATTGCGATAGAGTGGGGTAGGAATTGTTAGATATTACATTGAGATGGGAATGGTGGTGAAGAATGCAGACAGAGTCTAGTGTAGTGATGCCCAAGGTGCATCAATCTTCAGAATCACCCTGATAAGTGAAACAAGTAAAAAGTATTAGTAGGTTTTTCCCCAGACTCACTGATGCAGAGTCTCTAGGACATGAAGTATGAGAGTCTGCATTTTACTTAGATTTTCGGGTGATTCTGAATAAAAGCCAGGTATAGAGACCACCTTCAAGAGGACTGAGTGCAGCAGCATCTTTGCCACAGCCTTCCTGCAAGGTTGTACAGTGCAATGGGTGCACGTTCAGCAGCAGCATGGGGAGTATCTGGAATCCAGCAGAAGTTTGATATTTGAAGAATCAGATGCCTGCCCTTTACAACATGACACATCATGTTGAAGACATTATTCTGATTTTGAAAATAAGGAAAACACTGCCTTGTGGGCATGTGCTATTTTATCAGTTTTCTCCAAGTAAAACATTTGGGCATAACAGATGCAGGGTTGGCACCCGGGTGCCATAAACTCCAGCCTGGTGCAATCTCTCCTTATAATGTGTCCAAAAGTTTTCAGATCAAGGTAGGTGAATAATCTTCAAAAATTATAAAGCAATATCTAAATTATGGCAATATTATGAATATTGTGAGAATTATACAGTGTCATTCTACGTCAATGTGTGAAATTCTAAGGAAAAGAGAAAGGGAAATAATCTAAAAGGTTAATGAGTAAAATGTATGTAATTTATTAGAGTCAAATATAACAACCTTTATTTAACAATATGCCCTATAAATTCAAATTAAAAACTAATAAACTGGTAAATTGATGCCTCCCAATTTGTTCTTTTGCTTAAGGTTGCTTTGGCTATAGGGCCTCCTGTCTGATTCCATATAAAACATAGAATTATTTTTTCTATATCTGCAAAAAATGATATTGGTATTTTAATATGGATTGCATTGAATCTGTAGATCACTTTGGGTAGTATAGACATTTAAACAATGTTGATTCTGCCAATCCATGAGCATGGT
Source organism: Varecia variegata (assembly GCA_028533085.1). NCBI lineage: Eukaryota > Metazoa > Chordata > Mammalia > Primates > Lemuridae > Varecia > Varecia variegata. Next base: position 18,458,046 of record CM052441.1, on the reverse strand, counting down.
ATGGTTTTCAATCTGTTTACATCCTCTGTTATTTCCTTCCTCAGTGTTTCATAGTTCTCCCTGTAGAAGTCTTTCACCTCCTTAGTTAAATATATTCCTAGATATTTTATTTTCTTTGTTGCTATTGTGAAAGGTATTGAGTCTTTGGGTCGGTCATCAGTTTGATTGTTGCTAGCATATAGGAATGCTATTGTTATATGTACATTGAGTTTGTAACCTGAGACTTTGCTGAATTTATTTATCAATTCCTTGGCAGTCTCTTGGCAGAATCATTGGGATTTTCTAGATATAAGATCATATTGTCAGTAAAGAGTGATAGTTTGACCTCTTCTGCCCCCATTTGGATGTCCTTGATTACCTTCTCTTGTCCACTTGCTCTGGCTAGGACTTCTAGCACTATGTTGAATAGAAGTGGTGATAGAGGGCAACCTCGTCTGGTTCCAGTTCTAAGTGCGAATACTTTCAGTTTTTCCCCGTTCAGTATGATATTGGCTGTGGGTTTGTCATATATGGCTTTTATCATTTTGAGGTAAGTCCTGTCTATGCCTATTGTGTTAAGCATTCTTATTATAAAAGGGTGCTGCATTTTGTTGAATGCTTTAAATGCTCAACATCTCTAACCATTAGGGAAATGCTAATCAAAACCACAATGAGATTGGCTTTTATCAAAAAATCCCAAAACAACAAATGTTGGTGTGGATGCAGAGAAATAGGAACTGCAGAAATACACTGCTGATGGGACTGCAAACTAGTACAGCCTGTATGGAAAGTAGTATGGAGATACCTCAAGGAACTAAAAGTAGAACTACCATTTGATCCAACAATCCCACTACTGCGTATCTACCCAAAGGAAAAAAGGACATTCTATAAAAAAGACATCTGCACTTGAATGTTTCTATCATAGCAGCACAATTGCAAAGATGTGGAAACAACCCAAGTGCCCATCAATACATGAGTGGATACCATGGCGTACTACTCAGCCATGAAAAACAATGGTGAACTACCTATTGTATTATACTGGATGGAGCTGGAGCCCATTCTTCTAAATGAAGTATCACAAGAATGGAAAAACAAACACCACATGTACTCACCATTAAATTGGTACTAATTGATCAATACGAATGTGCACATATGGGAAGTAACATTCACAGGGTATCGGGCAGGTGGGGGGAGAGGAGGGGATGGGTAAATTCACACCTAACTGGTGTAGTGCACATTGTGGGGGATGGGCATGCTTGTAGCTCTGACTTGGAAGGATCAAATGCAATTTACATAACCAAAGCATTTGTACCCCCGTAACACTTTGAAATTTAAAACAAAAAAAAGTTTAAAAAAACCCATAAAGGAACTATATAAAATGAAGAAATGTAAAAATTAAATAAATAAAAAGAAATATAAAGTGAGTTACCCAAGCCAAAAAAAAAAAAAACTAATAAACTAAGGGCAGAAATTACAATTCATTCTGTTTCTCTGTTATATAAAAATAACACAAGAGTACTCATTATGGAAAGTAAATTTTCCTTTTTAAACAGAAAGCTAGAAAAACTAGAAATCTCTCAGAAAAACTTATGATTTGCATTTAGTGAAAGTATGGATCATTTTATGTTTTTCAACTTTTATTTTCTCTATTCCTGGTTTCCTCCCTTTTTTATTACTGTCATGTGTTGTTAGCATTTGTATTTTTAAGCTGCCTTAAATTTTTTTAGAAAAAGTTGAACATAAACAAATCATCACCCTGGAACCATCTGTTATCTGTAGGGTGAGTGTGGACTATTTTCTTAGGTGTATGTATGGCCAGCCTGAGCCCTCCAAAAGGGTTAGAAACACACCCTGAGTGCCAATTTCAGCACCAATTGAGCAGCAAGAGCTTCTCAGCATACTGTCCAGGGCTATGGAGAAAAGAAGGCATCTTCAGTCAGGGGCAAGTGGTTAACCAGCACCTGAGCTGCAGTCAGGAGTTTTGATGAGAAATCAGCAAACAGATATAACAACAGTACTGGACAAAGAGTGATGGAAAAGTCCTGGGAAGCTAAGAGAATGTTAGATCCAGGGCCTGTATTCAATCTGTTTCAATATTTTAACAAATAATTATACTGAAAAGAATATCTGTTTGCATTGGTATAATATACAAATAATATTAATGATTCAGGTATTGTCTATTGACTCAGTTATGGAATTAAATTTGATTACCCTAACTAGCACATGAAAGCTTGAAATTACTAATATATTCCCAGTTTAATCAGATTTTGAATGATATTATTTCTACATTTAATCCAACATTGGCTATTTAGTATCAGAAAAACATCATCACCTAATATATTAAATTAATATTAGTTTCATTTTTATGTTTTTATGATAGGTTTCACTTTTAAAATTTAATTTATAAATGTATTTTAATTAACTGTTATATAAGAAGCAGGATAAGGAATTCATATTTAGTTGATATTTGTAAATACACAAAATTATAAAGTTTACAGTTTAGCACTAGGAATCTCTGGGAATATTTTCCTGTAAAAGAAAAAGAAATCCATTCCTAAGAGTTATTTGCATTTTAATAATGGGCCTTTAGAGGCCAAAAGGTATTCAAGAATCAAAGAAATGACATTCTAAGTTTGGAAGTGTAGCTACCCTAATAAACAGTGAGGGAGACATCTATAACACCACCCAAAAGCAAAGTATGGCTTATGGGGTGACACCTACCTAATGTCAAAGTACACATGTCCCAATATTCCACAGTGGGAGGTGGGAATGTATGTGTGTGTATGTGCATGTGTACATGTGTGTTTGTGTAAAAATGTTAGAAACATGATACAATAGAGAATATAGAAATACTTTCAATCAGCTACTTAATGTGAGCAAGCAAAAAAAGTACATTTTTAAAATAGTAGCAAAAAAATCTATCAATATAATGTAAGAAAAAATAAACTGAGAGTACCACTGTCACCATTTCAGACCACACACTGTCTCTCCTCCAGCCATACTGGTTATAATATGCCCCTGAGACTGCAGTGGACACAAGTGATCTTTCTAGAATGTACTGATTGAAACTCCTTGAAAGGGTTTGCAAAGTCAAGGATTAATAATGGCAAGTAGTAGTGTCCCCTTACCATCCTTTGACCATATCAAACAAAGTGATTTAGGCCTCAAGGTATATTTAGTATATTGTGCTTCTTATTTTAGTCTCTGCAATCGAGTAATGCTGTCCTCAATTATATATAAAGTATGAGTTTCCATTTCACATTGGGATATGTTTTCTGAAATCTAATTATCTTCCTGGGGTTTTTTCTGTATTACTGTGCTCTCTATTTCTTACCTCTGTACCTTTATTTTGTTAGGCAAAGATACTTAAGCCATCCCATGAAGCTAGGATATACGGTTAAACAAATAATTGAATTTATTGTTTAAGATTGAGCTCAGGAGTTCGAGACCAGTCTGAGCAAGAGCAAGACCTCGTCTCTACTAAAAATAGAAAGAAATTATCTGGCCAACTAAAATATATATAGAAAAAATTAGCCGGGCATGGTGGCGCATGCCTGTAGTCCCAGCTACTCGGAAGGCTGAGGCAGAAGGATTGCTCAAGCCCAGGAGTTTGAGGTTGCTGTGAGCTAGGCTGACGCCACGGCACTCACTCTAGCCCTGGCAACAAAGCGAGACTCTGTCTCAAAAAAAAAAAAAAAACACTAATGACAGGTTTTTATTTGTTTGTTTGGTTGGTTTTCCATGGCTGTAACTACTACTTAATTTTAAATTCAAGGTGTGTCTTTTATTTTGCAGTTACATTTTATGATGTTCTTTCACTCTAATAAAACTAATGAATCTTTCTGTATTCTTTTTTTTTTTTAATGTTTGGGTGCTTTGTTTTAAACTTTAACTTTTAAGTCTGCCATTAATAGAAAAGGCTATTAGTAATCATACCTGGAATACCTAGAAATGTAATAATGTGGTTTAATAGTGAAGAGTTCAGGCTTTAAACTGGGTTCAAAAATGCTGACTCTGTCACTCACTAGCTGTGAGATCATGAAAATGTTGCCGAATTTCCAATTTCAGTTTTTCTTCCCTCTAACATAGTTAATTTTAAAATAATAGTGCCTACGTCATAGCATTGTGAGGATTATAAAATCACACAAAAACTTAACATAGTGCTAAGTGCAATTAGTCTTATCATCCACAAGAAATCACAACATTTCATGAGATAAAGCAAGAGGCTATCAAGTACCAATCCATACTCGGTTGCTATGTTCTAGAAGAGAAATAGAAGTGTAGACAATATATAATAAACCATTTCCAACCTATTTTAAGTGAATATTGGAATATATTGTATAATTTCATCACCAGTGACTCAGGTTCCTTAATTTATATTTTCAAAAGACACACTGGTAGGCAAGGGTAGCTTATGGACCAAGTAGAAGAGGCAGCTCACCTTTCTTTATCATTATTATTCAAATATCCATGCTGTGTTCACAAAGTACATGATACACATATGAAACAGAAAAAGTCAGTAAATATATGAAGATTAGCATTTTCTCTGACCTTGGTCAGGGCAAATGTACCTGTGTCTCCATGACAATAGATTGAGAAAATTGGTGTGAAATAAACTCCACCCTGGGTCTTGCTGCCAATATCACGTTTTAAAAATGAAAGCATAATTATAGTAATTTTAACTATGGCTATAGCTAGTCATTAACTTTTATTCTAATCATTAAGTAGGTTTTTTTTTAACTTTCTAGGTAAAATGGGTCCCATAAGGAGGGACAGCTAAACTAAAAAGTCACATTTTGGTTTTGGAATTCAAAGAAAACTTTTCAAAGGATAATAGAAATGGTGCCATATAAGCAAAGTGAGGTGCACAATTTACACAAAAGGAACCAAATTTTCCAGGAGTGTAGTTTTACAGAGTACATTACATGAACTAAAAAGTGAATAGTTTTCAGCTTAAAAGATAAAGGCATCCAACTATTTCCTGAATATTATCTGTCCTTGGTGAAGATTAACTCTTCAATGCCAAAGTAATGTAAGGGAATTATTGCAAATACCAGAAAATTCAGATCCAGACTCATTTTTCACTGATAATTTAATATGTAAATTAAAGAGGAGAGTAAACACCACCTTAATTATCCAAGTTAAATTGTTTATCTAAATAGCTTAAGTCAGCCCCCTATTCCCAGGGAGAATTAGAGCACAGCTCCATGTAATGATGCCTAATTGTACATTTTGACCCCACCTCTACCCACACACTTCCTCCTACTTAAATGGCCAAAGCATGATTCTAGAAAGCTTGGAATAGTGGCACTGGACTCTGAGCCAGGAGGCTTGATTTTCCTCTCAGCTCTACCATTAGGAATTACATCCCCTGGGCCTCAATATCCACATCTGGAAAATGACAAGATTGAACTAGTTGATCTGCAAAATAGAATAAGGAACCCTTCATACCCTTAAAATACATGAAAAGCAGATTTGATATCAAAGATGTATTTTTACATCATTGTTTTAAGATACTGAAATTTGATGCCTACCTGTAAAAAAAAAAATCACTTAACTTCAGGTATTAAACAAAAAGAATGTGAAGTCATCTGTCTAAAGAATATTTATTATTCTAATTGGTTTTGCTTCTAATAAATAGTATAATTCAGTTAATAAGTGTAAATAATGTTTCCCCTAATTTGAAAAAATAATCAAAATTAAACATTTGCCTAATATTAAGGCAGACATTCTTACCTTTCAGATTATTATTCTGCTGAATAAGGAAAGTACACTTCTAAGATTTTAGGCACACACAAAAAGCTTCTACAAGATATTTGAACTTTTGCAAGTTTATTCTATAGATTTTTCTATGAAATAATAAAGATTCTTAAAGTGTGTTCGGGGGGGCTAGGATGTGCACTTTCAAATACAATTTTAATTATTTTTAAAAATAGTAATTTTCTTACATTTTTCAAGTTTCACATCTCTGTCCGTTTTAACTCCGTGTACTTCCCGGATATTCTCCCTCTCCATCCCCAGCCTGTCTTTGCACCCTTCTCCTAGGTGCATTCCGGGTGTGGCTTCTCTCCCCAGCCCTCTCCACCGCCACCTGTGCGCTTACCTGTCGGCACTGAGGGCAGTGAGAGTGAACACGGAAACCCCCACGGAGGTGAGCTGGATGACGGGGATCAGTTTGCAGCCCACCTTACCGAACATCCACTCGTCAAAGAAGTAGCGCGAGGCGTCCACCGGGACGCACGTGAGCAGCAGCAGCAAGTCCCCGGCCGCCAGGTTAGAGATGAAGATGCTGGGGACGCTCCTCATGGCGCTGTTGGTGATGAAGATCTTCACCAGTATGATGTTGCCCAGCAAGCCCACCGTGATGATGAGCAGGTAGAGGGACGGGATCACACAGCGGATCACCAACTCGGCGGAGGTCCCGTCTGAGGCTGGCAGGAAATCCCCTTCGGACACCTCGGGACCGAAACTGCTGTGGTTCGCGCCGGTGATCAGGGAGAAGTTGTAAAGAGATGCGGGGGGCATTGTCTCCTCTCCGGGAGAGTCCGCTGGACATTGCATGCGCCCAGGTGCCCCGAAAAGTGCCACCCGCACCTGGGTTTAATCGGTTTCCCTCTCGCCGGGCAAGTTTACTGGCCGCGGGAACGTGTCACACCGCTGCGTCCCAAAGAGGACAGGACTGGTGAGAAGTCGGTCCACACGCGCCGGTGACTCACTTCTAGGAGGGATACATTGGTTCCTGCAAGCTCTGAGTTTAGATTTAAAAGAAAAAAAGAAGCGGTTGAGTCTTTGTTTTGTATTGAATGGTTCGATCTCGCTTATAGCTGGCAGAGAACAGCCCTTTCGAGAACAAGCAACTGTCCCTGTGGGATCAATAGAAGTACCTGCCCGACTGTTCGCACAGAGCAGCGGAAGTCATCCTGGCTGTCCAGGCAGGCTCCGCTGAGATCCCGGGAACTGGCGTGGGGGCCGCTGGCACTTTGTTTTCCCGCAGCTTCGCTCTTGTTTCTACAGTTCCTGTTGTATTGTGTGGGATCCGGATCGGAGGGGACCTGAGCCCTCGCTCTCTCCCACTGCGTCCCTGTATACACCCACCCTTATCCGCCTCCCAGCGGGAGGAGCCCCAGGCGAGAAGTTTGTGAACCTCTGAGGCTTAGGGGCTGAGCTGGGAAGTTCCTAATTCCCACACACTAAATTTAGGAAAAAGAACGAGTTCCAAGAATGAAGTAAATGAATGAAATCCTTTCCCTCTTCTTATGATCCACATCGCCTAGCCCAACTATGGAAATTCTGTCCTATAGTTGGCATATTATTTTTAAACTTACATTTTATTTTTATTTTTATTTTTTTTTTTTTTTGAGACAGAGTCTCGCTCTGTTGCCCCGACTAGAGTGCCATGGCGTCAGCCTAGCTTGACTCAAGCAATCCTCCTGCCTCAGCCTCCCAAGTAGTTGGGACTACAAGCATGTGTCACCATGCCCGGCTAATTTTTTCTATATATTTTTAGTTATCCATATAATTTCTTTCTATTTTTAGTAGAGACGGGGTCTCGCTCTTGCTCAGGCTCATCTCGAACTCCTGACCTTCAGCGATCCTCCCGCCTCGGTCTCCCAGAGTGCTAGGATTATAGGCGTGAGCCACCGCGCCCGGCCTCCAAACTTACATTTTATTGAAATATAACATACATGAAGTATGCATTTATTAAATTTAATGTTTAATCTAACCACCATTCATAATCAACAATCTAACCACCATCTCCCAAAGTAACCACTATTCCACCTGTTATCATCTTAGACTAATTTGCCTGCTATTGAGCATCATATAAATGGAATTATTCAGTATACACTCTTGTGAAGTGATTTCTACTTCAAATCAAGAAGGAATAACAGAGAAAATATTAAGCAAATAAAACCCAATAAAATATATGAAATAGTAGTTTTTGGATATTGATCAAGAGGAGCACAAAACAGTGATCCCTGAGATAGTGTAAACAGATGAGGTGAGCTCTACAGTTGTTCCAATTTGCTGCCTAGAGAAAGCGTTTTCAGGTCATGCACGAGGATAAAGAATCCAGAATGAGCCTGGAAGTCTCTCTAACTTGAGGAGATGGGTTTGGGATTTGCAGGGCAGAGTACCTGAGCAAAGAGAACAGCATAGAAAGGGAGAACTCTGGAAATTCACAAAGGGTCCTCCTTTGTGTGAAAATAAGCTAAATACTTATTCCTGCGTGCATATAAGAAAATTAACCAAGTCTTGGGAAAAAACTACCCAAAGGGAGTAAGGAAAACAAGACCCACAGATTAATCAGTGCTTTAAATAAGTTGTGTTCCCAGCAGCCAGAGAGTAAAAACCTTGTTATATACACAGAGTTTCAGGTACGTTACTCAGAAAGCTATTGTGTCTATAACTAGGAAAAATTAACCACAGACTAAAGTCTTCTCTGGTCTTGACTTCCACACTAAACCAGTAATGACAGACATGATATAATAAGTAGATAGGGGCATTAGAAATGTTAAGAAAACTATTTCATGTGTTGAAAAAGGAAGAGGAAAACATCTGCATGTTAAGGAGAAATATGGAAAATATAAAAGAACATATATTGAATACAGAGAAAAAAACAATGTGATGAAAAATAAACTTGATATAATTAATAGCAGAAAAAAAAGCTGCAGAAAAAAACTTAGTGAACTTCAATGTAGTAATAGAAACTATACAAAACAAAATACAGAGAGAAAATGACTTTTAAAAAATGAATGTAGTATCAGTGCACTAAGCATTTCAATATAGCTGTATTTGAATCCTTGGAGGACAGAAGAGAAAGGGAACAGAAAAAAAAACATTTGAAGAAATAATGGCCCCAAATTCTCCATATGTAATGAGCTAAAAACCCTTTTATCTGAGAAGCTCAACAAATCCCAAGCAGAAAAAACATGAAGAAAAATTTAAGGTAAGAAACTAGAAGCTTTTTGCTAAGACTAGGAACAAGGAAAAGATGTTTCCTCTCACTACACTTTTTCAAAATTGTACTGGAAGTCCTAGCCAATGTAATAAGATAAGAAAAAGTAATAAAAGTATATTGATTGAGAAGGAAGAAATAAAAGTATCTTTGCTCACAGGTGACATGATTGTCTATTAGAAAAATCTAAAAGGATCAACCAAAAAAGCCTCCTACAACTAATAAGTAATAATGGCAAAGTCACAGAATAGAAAGTTAATATACAAAAGTCATTTCCTTTTCTATATACCATAAATGGCTAAGTGGAATTTGAAATTAAAAACACTAAAACATTTATTAATACATTGCCCCCCAAAATGAAATACTTAGATATAAATCTAACAAAATATGTACATTCTATAAGAGAAAAGCAACAAAGCTCTGATGAGCAAACTTGAAGAACTAACTAAATAAATATTCCATATGCACAGATGGGAAGACTCAATTTTGTCAAGTTGTCAGTTCTTCCCACCTTCATCTATAGATTCAATGCAATCCCAGTCAAAATCCTAGCAAGGTAATTTGTGCTTGATATCAACAAAGTGCTTGTAAAGTTTACATGGACAGGCAAAAGACCCAGAATAGCCAATACAATTTTGAAAGAGAACAAAGTTATAGGACTGACACTACCCAAAGACAAGACTTACTATAAAGCTATAGTAATCAAGATAGTATGGGTATTCGTGAAAAAATAGACAAATAGATCAATGGAATAGAATAGAGGGCCCAGATGGACCCACATAAACATAGTCAACTGATCATTGACAAAGGAGCAAAACCAATACAATGGAGCAAATATAGTCTTTTCAACAAATGGTGCTGGAATAACTGGACATACTCATGAAAATATAAGTCTAGACATAGACCTTATACATTACACAAAAATCAACTAAAAATGGATTATAGATCTAAATATAAAACACAAAATTGTAAAATTCCTACAACATCACATAGTATACAATCTAGATGAGCTTGGGTATGGCAATGACTCTTTAGATACAAAACTTCAGCGATAATCCTTGAAAAAATTATTAATAAGCTGAACTTAATGACTTAATTAAAATTAAAATCTTCTGCTCTGCAAAAGATACTGCAAAGAGAATGAGAGAACAGGCTACAGACTGGGATCTCTGATGCAAAATATACAAATATTACAAAGAATTCTTACAACTCAAGATATCCAGTATCCTTAATATTCAACAATAAGAAAACAACTTGATAAAAAACTGGGCAAAAGACCTTAACATACATCTCCCCAAAGAAAATATACAGGTGCAAATAAGCACATGGAAACATGCTCACATCATATGTCATTAGAGAATTGCAAATTAAAACAAGATATCCCCATACATTTATCACAATGGCTAAAATCCAAAACACTGACAACACCAAATGCTGAGCATTATGTGGAACAGGAACTCTCATTCACTGATGGCGGGAAAGCAAAATTTGGAAGACAATTTGACAGTTTCTTACGAAATTCAACATATTCTTCCCATACTATTAATCAATCATATGCCTTGCTATTTACCTAAAAAAGTTGAAAACATATGTCCACACAAAAAGCTGCACATGGATGTTTATAGCAGCTTTTCATCATTGCCAAAACTTGGAAGCAACCATGATGTCCTTTAGCAGGTGAATGAATAAATAAACTGTAGTACAACCAGACAATGGGATATTATTCAGCACTAAAAAGAAATGAACTATCAAGCCATAAACAGCCATGGAAGAAACTTAATATTACTAATTAAAATAAGTCAATATGAAAAAGCTACATATTGTATGATTCTGACTATAGGACATTCTGGAAAAGGCAAAACTGTGGGGACAGAAACAGACCAGTGTTTGCCAGTGGCTGGGAAGAGATGAAGATGAATAGATGGATAATAGAGGCTTTTTTTAGGGCAGGGAAACTCTTCTGTATGATACTGTAATGGTGGAAATATATAATTCTACATTTGTCCAAACCCACAGAATATACAACACCAAGAGTGAGCACTAATGTAAACTATGACTCTGGATGATAATGATGTGCCAATATAGGTTGATCAATTGTAACAAATGCACCACTCTGTTGGGGATGTTGATAATGGAAGAAGGTTATGCATTATGAGGGTAGTGGATATATATGGGAAATAATTGTACTTTCTTCTTAATTTTGCTGTGTCAAAAATTTTGTACTGTCTTATTCTGTTCAGGCTGCTATAACAAAATACCATTGATGAGGTAGCTTATAAATAACAGAAATTTATTTCTCACAGTTCTGAAGGCTGGAAGTCCAAGACGAAGGTACTAGCAGATTTGGCATCTAGTGGAAGTCAATTCCTCAGAGATGGTGCCTTCTTGCTTCATCCTCACGTGGTGGAAGTGTCCAACAAGCTCCCTTGGGGCTCTTTTATAAGGGCACTAATCCCATTCAACAGGAATCTACATATTGTACAAACTCAATGAATTCCAAATAGGACAACACAAAGAGATCTACACCTAGATATCTATCAAATATATTAAAGTAAAAATATTAAAAGACAAATTTTTTAAAAAAAACTGAAAGTAGAAAGAGAAAAATGACACCAGTGAGATTAACAACTGACTTCTCATCAGAAACAATGGAAGCATATTCCTCCAATGGAATGACACATTCAAAATACTAAATGAAAAAAAAATTGCCAATCAAGAATCTTACATACAGCAAAATTATCCTTCAAAAATTAAGGCAAGGCCGGGTGCCGTGGCTCATGCCTGTAATCCTAGCATTCTGGGAGGCCGAGGTAGGAGGATCGCTAGAGGTCAGGAGTTCGAGACCAGTCTGAGCAAGAGCGAGACCACGTCTCTACTAAAAATAGAAAGAAATGATCTGGACAGCTAAAAATATATAGAAAAAATTAGCTGGGCATGATGGCACATGCCTGTAGTCCCAGCTACTCGAGAGTCTGAGGAAGAAGGATCGCTTGAGCCCAGGAGTTTGAGGTTGCTGTGAGCTAGGCTGATACCACGGCACTCTAGCCCAGGCAACAGAGCCAGACTGTGTCTCAAAAAAAAAAAAAAAAAAAAAAAAAATTAAGGCAAAAAATATCCCCAGGTAAACAAAAACAAAATTTTTTGTTAGCAAACAATTTTCTTTTGGAAAAGGAAGGTCTTTAGGCAGAAAACAAATGACAGTAATTCAAATTCACATGAAAAAACAAAGACCATTGGTAAGGATAAAGATATAAGTATAATAAATAATATAAATTCAAATTTCTTCTCTTTAAATTATTTTAAAAGCAATTGTATATAACAATATATATGTGATTGTACTGTGGGGCCTATGATATATAGAAATGTAATAATATTTGACCACAAATGCACAAAGTTGGTGGGTGGAAGCAGAGCTGTATGAGAGTAAGGAAATGACACCAGAAGAATCCAAAGGAACAAATGAGGAATACACAAGAACACAAGAGCAAATTAATAGCATGCACAATAACAAATAAAGAGGACCCAAAATGGTAAATAGTAAGGTTATTATGACAAATTCAATAAATATATACTTTACCTCCATTCTTCTTTTAGCTTCTTTAAAAAAATTAAGTTATATAAAGTAAAAATTATGACAATATATTGTTGAGCTTGTAACAAATGTAAATGTAATATGTATAATAACATTAGTACAGAAAAAGGGAAGGGGGAATAGAGAAATACAGGAGTAAATTTGTATCTCACTGGAATTAAGTCAGCATAAATCTGAAGTAGATTCTGGTAAGTTAAGAAATATATAGTAAGCCCTAGAGTAACCACTAAGAAAATAACACCAAAAATGTAGATAAAATTTTAAAGTCATTAAAAATATTAAACTAGAAAACATTTCCTTAGTGCAAAAGAAAGCAATAAAGGAGAAACATAAGAATAACAAAATATGTGAGACATATAGAAAATGTCACATATAACTCTTACTACAGTCATGCATCACATAACATTTTGGTCAATGATGGACTTCACATACAAGGCTGTCCAGAAAGTATCTGTCATTATATTAACAATGGTTGGATACTTTCCAGACAGCCTTTGTACAACACTGGTCCTGTAAGATTGTAACTGAGCTGAAAAATTCCTATCACTTCATGAAGTCACAGCCATCATAACGACATACCACAACAATTTACTCACAGGTTTGTGATGATGCTGGCGTAAATAAACCTATTGCACTTCCAGTACTATAAAAGTATAGCACATAGAATTATGTGCAGTACATAATGCTTGATAATGATAATAAGCAACCATGTTTATGTATTTACTATATTACATATACTTTTATACTTTTTATCATCATTATTTTAGAGTGTACTAGTTCTATTTATAAAATAAAAAGTTAACTGTAAAACAGCCTCAGGCAGGTCCTTCAGGAGGTATTCCAGAAGAAGGCATTGTTATAGGATATGATAGCTCCATGCCTGTTATTACCCCTGAAGACCTTCCAATGGGACAAGATGTAGAGGTGGAAAACAGTGATATTGATGATTTGATTTTGTGTAGGGTTAGGCTAATATGTGTATTTGTGACTTAGAGTTAACAAAAAAGTTTAAAAAGTAAAAAAATAAAAGATTTTAAAACTGGAAAAAAGCTTATAGAATAAGGATATAAAGAAAATATTTTGAACAGCTGTATAATATGTTTATGTTTTAAGCTAAATGTTATTACAAAAGAATCCAAAAGTTTTTTAAACAAGTTAAAAAGTTTATAAAGTAAAAATGTTACAGTAAGCTAAGGTTAATTTATTACTTAAGGAAGAAAAAATATTTCTTATAAATTTAGTGTAGCATGTGTACAATGTTTATAAGGTTTATAAAGTCTACAGACATCTAACAACCAAGTCCCAAAATTTATGAAGCAAATACTGACAGAACTGAAAGGAGAAACAGACAGTTCAACAATAGTAATTATACACTTTAATACTTCTCTTTTAATAGCTAGAATACCTAGGCAGAAGAGCAAAAAGGAAAAGGAGACTTAAATAGCATTATAAACCCAACAGACCTAATAGACATCTATAGAACAATCCACCCAACAACAGCAGAATACATATTCTTCTCAAGAACGTATGGAACATTATCCAGGATGGACTATATGCTAGGCCATAAAACAACTCTCAATGAATTTAAAAATGATTGAAATAAAAATAAACTCTGTTCACTGACCAAAATGCTATAAAATCAGAAATCAATAACAAAAACATTTGAAAATTTCACAAATATGTGGAAATTAAACAACATGCTCCCAAATAACCAAGGACAAAGAGGAAATCACAAGAGAAATTAGAAAATATTTTGAGATTATAATAAAAGTGCAATGTACCAATCTTATAGGAATGTAGTTAAAACAGTGCTTACAGGGAAATTTATAGCTCTAAAGGCCTATACTAAAAAAGAAAAAAGATCTCAATTCAATATCCTAGCTTTTCACCTTAAGGAAATGAAAAAAGAAGAGCAACCTAAAATGAAATTAAGCAGATGGAAAGCAATAATATATTTAGGGCAGAAATCAATAAAATAGAGAATAGAAAAAGGATAAAATCAATAAAATCAAAGTTTGTTCTTTGAAGAGATCAAAACAAAATTTACAAAACTTTAGCCAGACTGGCCAAGAAAAAAGGGGGATGATTAAAATTACCACATTGGGCATAAAAGGGTGTGGGTACCACTTTTGTGCTTTCTAGAATATCATCAAGAAAGTGGATAAACAATTCACAGAATGGAATTTATAAATCATATATCTGATAAGGGACTTTTATGTAGAATATATAAAGAGTTCTTACAACACAATAATAAAAAGACAGATAGCCCAATTTAGAAATGCACAAAGGATCTAAATAGACATTTCTCTAAAGAAAATATATAAATGGCCAATCAACACATGAAAAGATGCTTTACATCATTAGCCATCAGAGAAATACAAATCAAACCCACAGTAAGATACCACATCATGCCCAGTAGGATGGCTACAAGGACAAAATGCTATAGTCTGAATGTCTATGTTCTCCCACCCCCGTCAAAATTCACACATTGAAATCTAATCCCTAGTGCGATAGCATTAAAAGGTGGTGCTTTGGGAAGTGAGTAGGTCATGAGGACAAAACTCTTATGAATGGGATTAGTGCCCTTATAAAAGAGGGGCAAGGGAGATTGCTTGCCCCTTCCACTACATGAGGATGAAGCAAAATGACACCACATATAAGAAACAGGCTCCCACGAGACACCATGGGCACCTTGATCTTGGAATTCCCAGCCTTGAAAACTGTGGAAAATAAATTGCTATTGTATGTAAGTTACCCAGTCTAAGGTATTTTGTTGTAGCATCCTGAATGAATTAAGAGAGATGGCTACAATCAAATAGATGGACACAAAAAAGTGTTGGTAAAGATGTAGAGAAATTAAAATCCTTATATATTGCTTATGAAAATGAAAAATGATGCAGCCACTTTGGAAAACAGTCTAGCCATTCCTCAAAAGGTTAAACATAGAATTACCATATTAGCCAGTAATTCCACACCTAGATATATACCCAATGGAGTTTAAAACATATGTCTCCACAAAACCTATACACAAATGATCACAGCATTGTTCATAATAGCCAAAAAGTGGAAACAACCCAACTCTCTGTCAGCTGATGAATGGATAAATAAAATACAATGGAATATTGTTTAGCATTAAGGAGGAACCAAGCACTAATATATGCAACAATATGGATGGACCTTGAAAGTATTATTTTAAGTAAAAGAAGCTAATTTCAAAAGACCAATATTCTGTGATCATATTTATATGAAATGGAATGTACTAAATTTATGTGAAATGTTCAGAATAGGCAAATCTATAGAAACAGAAAGTCAATTAGTGGTTGCCTAGAAGAGGGGAGTTGGGGGGAAATGAGAGGAAATGGGGGGAAATGCTAATAGGTGTGGGGTTTTGGGGGGTGTGATAAAATGTTTTAAAATTCATTGTAGAGATAGTTGCGCACTCTCTGAACATACTAAGAAGCATCTAATTCTACACTTTAAATGGGTGAATGGCATGGTATGTGAATTATTAATATGTATCAACAACGGTGTTACGAAAAAGAAAGAGAAGGAGGAGGAGGAGGAGGACCTGCTAAGGATCATCAGATTTTCATGTTCACTGACAAATTCATTTACAGAAAATCAATAGAACCCCCCCAAATTATGGAAGTTTCTGAATGGGTTATATAATTTACATCTGTCTCCTTAGCATCTTTGACCTCATGGACAAATGGAGGTGAGACAAACCCAATTATGGAATTTATGAAGACAGGAAATACATTCTTTAAATTTTCCTCAGATAATCTCACTAAGAAGTTGATTTGCTATTTTAGAAGACCCCTCCTATCAAGAAACCATTTCAAACCAATCCTTTAACATGATAAAAGATCTGTGCCTATACTTAACAAAACACCTGTACCTTGAAATCACTGAGACACAGCTTTTGGGTTATGCCACCCTACACAACAAAATCTGGTACCAGAGAAGAGGTCATTTCTGTTAGGAAGAGGCAATGAATCACAGCCATAATTTCTGATTTGTTGATAAAAACCAAGCAAAGTTAAATGGCTTTCTTAAGGAGAAAAACTGTTATGTTTATATAATAATGTGATTTCTATGAGGTTTTCAATTTTTAATATTACTTGTAAGAAAAACTACCGAGCCCATCACTTATGCATCAGTCTCTTAACCTTAGTCATATTAGAAGGAACTTCTCTAAAATAATTTTATCCATCCACTGGTTTCAAATAGGACCATAAAAATGTGAAATAAGTCATTTTATGCAAAGTAAAACACAGAATTGAGATGAGATTGGTTTTTATTGGAACAAAAGTGAAAAACTTAGGATACCAGAAACATCAATGCCAATTTAATCTATGTAGAAAGGTGACTTCAGAGAGCATGCATTAGTATGCTTTTAGTAAATGCCTCTGAATCCCCTTTTAAAATCAGCGCTTTCTTTCTTGGTGAGATAGCTACCAAATAACTTGCTGAGGAACCATCAAAGCACTACCTAACACATAGGAGAATGTTGTAGTTTAATTCTTAAATTGACAAGGTAAGCAAATACTTCATAATCATATAGTATTTACTTATTCTAAAAAAAACTAATTGCCACAGTACATCCAATTTTCATTCTGAATGTTCAGTAGAGTAAAAAAAAACAAAAAGTAATTTTCCAACATGCAACACTTGGCCTGAAAGGGAAACTTGTAAATAACCTGCAAGGCTATTTCTTGAAGATAACCAAGATTATAATTTCTTAGTACTTTTAAGCTCCCAAGAATCTCATTTGAATTCCATATTCAAACATTAAATGTTAAATTAATCATTAAATGTTAAATGTAAGTATTTAACCAAATCACTGCAGTGAGATCCAGTGTTTCCTTTTTTGCAGCATATGACTGGACAGCACTTCATATGGGCAAAGGACTAGGCTTAGTTTTGAAGATGCTTTATTTTTTTTTTCAAATATGAAATAGACAAGAAAATAAACATTATCCTCAAATTCGTATGAAGCAGGGATTGAATAAATCTCTAAAATAATTTGATATGGCATCTGCACTCCCCAAATGAGAGAGTACAATCAGCCTGCCTTTACTCCCAACATCCTTATTACTAACCTCTGTAATAAATCTCTAGCAATACGAGTTGACAATTCGATATTGTGTGTCTCATTAGCGCCACCTACTGAGTGCTGGTCACATCTCGTAAATCTCTGTTACAAGTCAAGGGCTGTAAATGCAAAAAGAACCAAATCAAAGCAACAAAAGGATGACAGTAGGTGATTACATAATCATCCAGCATTTTATTTTCATCAATGCTATTTAAGTATAGCTGCAGTAACCAAGCCGTGAATGTCATGTCAGAAAAAGAACTATTTTTAAATTTCATTTACATAAATGTGATACTTAATTTGATTAAAAGAGGCTTTACATTGACAAAAGCAAGTATTACTAAGCTGTACCTGCCTTAGCCATCTCACAGATTTATAAAAAAAATTATATAAAATAATTCATGTGAAAAATCTTTGAAAACCATAAAACATTAAAAATGTAAAGCATTCTATACAATTTAACCTATAATGCAATGACATTTTCATTTAATTTAATTTTTTTCAAAAATTTTTTAAATGCCACAACCGAATTTATGATCCAAGCTAACTGCTACTTTGAGGTTCAATTGAGCTTAGCATTTGGAAAAGCTGAAATATGTAATTTCACTGGATAGAAATTTTCTACATTAGATGCTTTAAAATCCCTTTTATTTTGTCTTCTCATTTCTATAAAAATAGAGAGGTTATTTTTACAGCCTAAAGTCATTTATTTTTCAGGTCTGAAAAATGGATTGAATCATACACACTGAACATGGCATATGAAGGCTTTATTAATAAAAATAAAGTTGGTGATTCAAACTTCTGATTTTGCTCAAACTGCTGAAAGATTCATGAAGCACATGAGAAACTTAATGTGGCTAAGTATCAAGTTCATCAGCATTTGCTGTTTGTGAGGTTTATAAAACAAAATTATTCTATATAAGAAAAGATCCTCTCAAAAACTTTAGCTCTTTCATTACTTTTCTGTAGCTCTTGCCTGAAATAGTAAAATAATAATTAATAATAAAACAATATAAAATCATTAAAAATAAAATTTAAATGAAGTAATTCCATATATCTAATGAAATATATTCATTACAGCTATTTTTTCACCATATACATACTGTAGGTAGAACACAGGTTTTGAGGAATCAAATGATGTTCGATTTGCATGTTTTCTTATCTGCAGTACACAAATGTAACAAGCAGCCTTACCAAATTTGGCATCATCTAAATATCTGTAAACATCTAAATGATTGTCATAAACATAAAAGATAACTACCTGAAATATCTTTTCCTATGGAGGCTGCGATATTTTGTAAATATAAATGTGGCCAAAATATTGAAGTCGATCTCACTCTCTGCATGCAAATATATTAATGTTTAACAGAAATCATCCTTTAGCCCGATTTTGCTACATTCACATCGTCATGGCCGGCCCTCCTGATCCCCCAGGGGTTTCTCCACATGAACAGCCCAATTATGAAACAGGAAAAGCGCCACTCAAACCCTATACATGCAGTTGCAAAGTGTTCTGGAGAGGTTAAAAGACTGATATGAATTTGGTCCACTGAATATAACCTGCAGCAATATTGCCAGAGAAGACAAGAATTTGAATGAGCCTAGGTTGGAAAAATAAATTACGTTGTTGCCTTGAAGGCAGTATCCAGGGGTCAAGGCTAAGGCCTTTTACTTTGGTGTTGTGTAGAGAATCATCTCTATCACTTTTTTTATATTCTTTGTATTTTCTTTTTTAGATAACTTGGTGGTTTTGACATTTTTGTGGCTAGTAATCTGATATATTTTCACAAATTATCTTTCATAAAATGGAAATTATTCTCATTAATTGAATGGAAATGATGTAACATGGTAACAAGTCTCCTTCTCAAAATCCACCATAACTTTAAATCAAGGTCAGGGTATTCATAAGACTATACCTTCCTACTATTTATTTTATCTCTCTGGGTTCGTAGGTCTGTGTGTGTCTAGTGGATGTCAACAGCAGAAGAAAATAACATCAGAGTTCAAGAAATGTAGTCTTGCTAATATTTATTTAAGAAATATGGCCTTGATAATGATCATCAGTAAACATTTCAGTCAAATATAAATAAAAATGCATTTGTGTCTACAAATATGTTTAATTGATACACCAGAAACTTGAATTCAAGGAGACAAACAGACTAGTCTTGAGAGTAAGGATGGTAACGTAACATGGAATTGTTGTAACGGTCAATACAATTTAATGATTAGGGTTTATGCTTCAGATACCAAGCCAGCAATTTACCTTCATTATCTCCTGTCATATTCATAGCAACACTGTGAACTCCATATTATCATTCCCATTTTACAGGTGACAAAACTAAATCAAGAGCAGTAAAATAGTATATTCAAGGTAATCCAGCTAGGCAGTGACAGAAAAGAAAACCAAAATTTAGCAAATCCCCATTCCCTAAACTATGCATACTGGCAAGGAGCTATATTTACAAAGATGAAGAGGGACTTTTTTTCTAATTCACTCAGAGTTGCAGTTTGCTCACCAACCTGTGTGCCTTTGGGACTTTGGGCTCAAATGGAGTGGTTTTTTTCTAATTTATACAAAAGTGTCAAGCAGCTTCATATGAGCATATATGTTGCTAAATATTCTAAAATTTCAAAGAGTAAAGTTTGCTTTTAGCTCAGTTGATCAAGGATGAGATCATAGAGATAAGGAATTTAAATTTAGCCTGAAAAATGAATAGGGTTTTAATGGGGAGCATGGAGAATACAGTGGAAATGTAAGATAGGGCATTTTTAGAACACACAAAGGATCCACATGCAGAAAAAAAATAAGGCAGATTTGAGGTATAGGAGATAGGAGTAGCTGAAACATAGATTTTCTAGCAAGATAGGAGATCAGACTGAAAAGGCCAACTTGTGGAAGAAATACTCAGGATGCTAAATTAAGGTGTGTAGTCTACGGTCTTTAAGCTGGGAGGAGCCATGGGGATTTAGGAGGGAAACCACAAAGCCATACATAAGATGATTACTCTGGCATTAGGTGTAGATATTTTTGAGTAGGTAATATGACAATAAGAAGATAACTGAGAAGGTGTTAAGACCAGACCTGAAGTATGCTAGTGTAAAAGTAGTAAAAATGCAGAACATGGGTAATCTATCCCTAGAAATGCATGTTTTCAGTTCTTAAATATAATATTTGCCCATGTGATCATCAAATTTAAACACTAAAATCTTTTGGAATTTCACATAGAGATAGATAATGGCTGTGAAAATTATCTAACAACCTTAAATTGTGATTCTAACAGAGTTAAAGCAGAGAAAGAACTTTGATACCATTGTTCTCTGCCCCTTTGTAGTCTCACAAAAAGATACAGCTACCCAAACACATACACCCACACCTACATGAAAATACTTCTCCAGCCTATAGTTCTTATAGAAAGCTGTTTATAGAATATTTGACTCTAAGGAGGTATGTAGAGTTATTAAAATCTTGTCTGAACACAAAGGCCTTCCAGAAATTCTATTTTCAGAGTCTTTTAGGAAAGATTCAAGGATAAATTACTAGGACTCTATATCCACTAAATGACCGTCCTGAAATCCTACAAGATGGTTTGATGCTTTTGAGTTCTGACATGTTATGAATCGAGGGAGGTTCCCTATATCATATCTGTGATACCATTCAATTCCAAATTGTTCTAGCAACTTCAAGGAATTCATTCCAACAGAGTTTTGCTTTTTGTCAATATCTCTTTGTATCAATTGACAATTGATAAGCAATTTTTTAGCCAGGTATTATCTATACATATTCTTTTCTACTTCCTATTCATGTTTCCATTAATAATTCAGTGTTACATGTTTTCCCAACAGATCTATTGGTATAAAACGTCTTTCAGCTCATTATTACTGTGCATTTTATCCACTGTCAGCCAAATAAGCAATAAGTATTATCATTGTTATTAACATAATTGCTTTTAACCAATTATTAACTTCTATTAATACTAACATCATCATTATTATCATTAGAAATTTACCACCTCACTGAAAATCAGTTAATAAATCCTATATTCATTTTATAGGTAAAAATTTTTATAAGAAACTTGTAGCCCATAAACTCATGTCTTAAATTGTTTGTATCCCAATCCCAATAACATAAATACTGGGACTGGCTTCCATTCATTTGTGTGTACAATAATACTTGCAATGATAAGGTCACCAAAGGTCACCAAGACATTTACAGAACTTTTTACCACACCTTGAAAAGTATATACCCCTAACATAAAGCTGGGAAAAAATCACTGCTTCTGAAACTATAAGAGAATGTGTGATGGTTTTAATCATTTTAGTTCATATGACTCATAAAATCCAAATAATTATAGCCAGTAACATATTAATATAATCATCTCACATATGGTTTCATATCTTACCAGCTCCAGTACATCTGCATCCCAAGATCTACATTAACACTTTAAATATAAATGAGTACATCACAATACTTCCTAAATAGGAATTCACAGAAAAGTGGACATTAAATTTTCCTTATAAAAGGGAGCAAAGGTGTTTTACAAATTAGGTGTTCACAACAGAGAAAGACATTAATCAGCTTTCAAAAGCTAAATTTTTCTCCAGCTCATTATTATTCAAAGCAGTGAATTTTCCCTGGTAACATGTCACAAAGGGAATAAGGAACGGAAGTTCTAATGATAGCCCAGCAATTTAGCATGAGGTTTTAATTAATTAATCTGGAGTTTATGCACATAAGACTGATTATATGCACTAAAGTTCAATTCTACAAGCATTTCATAAATTAAAGGAATGCTACATGCTTCAATAATATAAAATATGATCCAGTATATACTGAAATTAAGCAGTTAGGTATACTGCTTTGCTAAATGTAAAGCAATCATTAATTTTCTCCACACTAAAGCATGCAACAAAAGCTTTTACAATTTCTCATTATGTCCAACATTGAAAAACAACAACAAATTGATAACTTATAAAACTTACATTGATGAAAATAGCCATGAAGTCAGGAATAAGTACTGACAAAGGATTAGTATTAACCATGGGCTTTCTGAGTTTGACTCTGTTGTGAATAATTTCACAAAACCATTGACTGTCAGATGCATATGGCCCTACAGATACTTGGTTTACAGAAAAAAAAGAAAAGAAAAGAAAAGAAAACCAGGCATGCACAAATTTTAAAAAATCAGTATTTTTTAGAAAGTTGAGTATAATCTTCCTACCAATAAACCTAAAGGGTCCAGTTCTGGTGCCATACATTCATTAACTCCTTTGGTAATTGAAATGATTTGAAATAGCATGAAAACCTGAGCATGTTGAATGGTATATACCAATACTTCAGTTCTAACACACCTATATTTGTAGTCATCACTAAGTCATTCCTAAGAATATTAATCATGTACACATAGCCAACCCTAATGCCTAAGTTCTTTATTTGCTAATGGCAGTTTTTTATTACTTCAGATAAGAACCCCAAAGTCGGGTTTATATCGTGAAGATTGTCTCATAATGGAAGAACCTGTTAATTGAAGAATTACTCATGTAGCCCTTCAGGTTTAGCTGGGAATCACTTATTGGAGAAGTGTCCATGTTCAAAGAGAAACAAGCAGCACAGAACTGTAATCACTGAGAAAAGGGAAACAAACCGAGTGAGCCCTGATTGCATCAGCTTACTCCAGAGGCACTTTTCAGGCCACCTTTCAGGAAGATGAAACCCTAACAGAACCCAGTGGTCTCACTGAACTAAGGAATCAGAGATCAGTGCTAGAGGAAGTAAAGATGGCTAGAATTTTTCTGGGAAGAGTATAATACTATGGAGGTGGGAGCTAAGCGGAGAGAACTCCAGAGATCTGCAGTGGGGTTTACTCGAGGCTTTGACTGAGTATTGATCTGCTCATAAATGAGAAGAAACTACCCAAGGCCAGAGAAAGAGCCACCTATAAAGATTCGATGTACAAACATGGCTGAAAGTAGTTTGTGTCTCCATAGCAGAGTGGGTAAGACATTTTAATGCCAGGTGTATCTTGTAGAATACTCAGAAATATATTACTTTGGTTGTGAGCCTAAATTTTCCCTATACCACAAGCTAATCTAAACCCACCTTACCAATGCTTAAATCAAGCCTCAAATGCATTCAACTGATTTCTGTAACCTAACTGCATGCCAGAAGAAATTCTAACACTATGTATAGGAAGACAATAAAATCCATCAACCAATAAAATATAATTTACAGTGTTAGACATCCAGCCAAAAATTACCAGGCACAGGCACACTCATTTTATTGTCCTTCTCTTTATCATGCTTTGTAGATATTGAACTTTTTTACAAACTGAAGGTTTGTGGCAACCTTGCATCCAGCAAGACTACTGGCACCAGTTTTCCAACAGCATGTGCTCACTTCATGTCTCTGTGTCCCATTTTCATAATTCTCATAATATTTTAAATGTTGTCATTATTATTGTATGTTATGGTGATCTATGATCAGTGATCTTTGATGTTACTATTATTATTGTTTGGGGGCCCTTTGAACTGTGCTGATATAAGATGGCAAACTTAATTGATAAATGGTGTATGTGTTCTGAATACTCCACCAACTGGTCATTCTTCCCTCTCTCTCCTTCTCCTCAGGCCTCCCTATTAACTGAGACACAACAATACTAGACCAATTGGTATTAGAATTAGAAATTAGACCAATTAGTAACTCTATAATGGCCTCTAGTGCTCAAGTGAAAGGAAGAGTCACACACCTCTGACTTCAAGTCAAAAGAAATGATTAAGCTTAATGAGGAAGGTATGCCAAAAGCTGAGATAAGCCAAAAATTAAACCTCTTGTGCCAAAGAGCTAGCCAAGTTGTGAATACAAAGGAAAGGTTATTGAAGGAAATTAAAATTGCTACTCTAGTGAACAAACAATAAGAAAGCAAAACAGCCTTATTGCTAATATGGAGGAAGTTTTAATGATCTAACTAGAATATCAAACCAGTCACAACATTCCCTTAAGCCAAAAAAGCCAAAGCCTAATCCAGAACAAGTCCCTAACTCTCATCAATTCTATGAAGTCTGAGAGAGGTGAGGAAGCTGCAGAAGGAAAGCTGGAAACTAGCAGAGGTTGGTTCATGAAGTTTAATGAAAAAAGCTATCTCATAACATAGAAGTGCAAAGTAAAGCAGCCAGTGCTGATGGAGAAGCTGCAGCAAGGCATCCAGAAGATGTAATTAAGATAATTGATGAAAGTGATTACACTAAAGAATAGATTTTCAAAGTAGATTAAACAGCCTTATATTGGATTGGAAGAAGATGCTCTCAAGGACTTTCATAACTAGAGAGGAGAAATGAATGCCTGGCTTCAAAGTTTCAAAGGACAGGCTGACTCTCTTATAGGGCCTAAGGCAACTGGTAACTTTAAGTTGGAGCCAATGCTCATTTATCATTCTGAAAATTCTAGGGCCTGAAAGAATGATGCTAAGTCTACTCTGCCTGTTCTCTACAAATGGAATAAAGCTTGGATGACAGCACATCTATTTCTAGCATGGTTTACTGAATATTTTAAGCCCACTATTGATACCTGTTGATCATAAAAAAAGATTCTCGTCAAAATATATCCGCTCATTGACAATGCGCCTGGTCACCCAAGAGCTCTGATGGATATGTACAAGGAGATTAATGTTGTCTGCATGCCTGCTAACACAACATCCGTTCTGCAGCCTGTGGATCGAGAAGTAATTATGACTTTCAAGTCTTATTATTTAAGAAATACATTTCATAAGACTGTATCTGCCATAGATAGTAATTCTTCTGATGAATCTGGGAAAAGTAAATTAAAAACCTTCTGAAAAGATACACCATTCCAGATGCTATTAATAACATTCACGATTCATGGAAGGAGGTCAAAATATCAACATTAACAGGAGTCTGAAAAAGTTGATTCCAACCCTCATGGATAACTTTGAAGTGTTCGAGACATCAGTGGAGGCAGTAACTACAGATGTAGTGGAAACAGCAGAGAACTTGAATTAGAAGCAAAGCCTGATTATGTGACTGAATTGCTACAATCTCAAGATAAAACTTCAATGAACCAGGAGTTGCTTCTTTTGGATGAGCAAAGAAAGTGGTTTCTTGAGATGGAATCTACTTCTGGTGAAGATGCTGTGTACACTGTTGAAATGACAACAAAGGAATTAGAATACTACATAAATTTAGTGGATTTTAAAACAGTGGCAGGGTTTGAGACGATTGACTTCAATTTTCAACGTTCTACTGTGAGTAAAATACTGCCAAAGAGCATTGCATGCTACAGAGAGATCTTTTGCAAAAGGAAGAGTCAATTGATGTGGAAAACTATTTTATTTTAAGAAAAAAAATTTATTTTAAGAAATTGCTACAGCCAATTGCCACAGCCACCCCGGCCTTCAGCAACCACCATCCTGATCAGTCAGCAGCCATCAACATTTATGCGAGATCTTCTACCAGCAAAAAGATTACAACTTGCTGAAAGCTCAAGTTATTGTTAGTACTTTTTAGCAATAAACTCTTCAACTCTGACCTTGTAGCAAAAAGCAACCATAGACAATATATAAATGAATGGAAATGGCTATGCTGCAATAAAACCTTATTTCACAAAAGAGGTGGAAGACCCATGAGCCATAGTTCACTAACCTCCTTCCTAGAGATAAAATACAACATCAGGAAAAAGAAAAAAAAAAATCCTGAACAGGGTTAACTTCAGATGAGATCCTATAGAAGAAAAGATCCATGAAATTAACATAGCAACTATTCACAATGAAACATAATGAGAAAAAGATTAAAAAGGAGGAACACAGAGGGGAGCAGTTACCTTTGAAACTGTATCAAGCAGTCTAACATATATGTGATTGGAATCCCACAAGAGGAGAGAGAGGGGACAGAAAAAATATTTGAAGAAATCTTCATTTGAAGAAATGATTGTTTTTTCCAAAATTTGTTTCAAACACACATCCAGACAGCTGTAGAAATTCCAGGCAGGTGAGGAAACTGAGGCTTAGGGTTGGTAGGTACTTTTTCCAAGGCTTTTTCATTACAAGCTATGGTTCATTCCATGTTTGCTGATTCAACAACCAAAGTTTTTACCTATTTGGTACACTTTCTCTCAAGCTTGATAAAATGAGTCTAGTCTCCATAATAAGAGTGAAACCAGTATGTATCAGGCACTGCACAAGATATTATCCATGAACTCTCTCATTTAATCACAGCATTACTATAGGTAAGAATAATTTTGCCCATTTTACAGATGGAAAAACTGAAAATAGCAGAGTAAACATTGTGTTCCTAAATCATTGCCAGTAAAGGTAGAAAAATACACCTAAACTCAGTTCTTCTGGATTTACAGGCAGAGTTCTCCTATGGAGCTTGGATGCATGGATGGAACATCAAAAAACATAGTTATATGTGTTATGCACCTAGAAATCATAGACGTTAAGAATATTTTAAATATGAATGAATTCATTGAAAAAGAAAGAAAATAAGGCCTTTAATTTAACCATTAGGTCAAGCAATTGCTGGCATCATCCAAATTACTGACAATAAATCTCAGAGCTAGTACCATAACTCTAAGTGTGGTTGTAAGACTTGAAATCATAAATCTATAGAACTTGTGAAATTACTTACAGATCACAGAATCCAATCCTTTCTTTTTGGAGAAATGGAAACATACCCTAAAAGGTTAAATATTTGCCCAAAATAACATCATTGGTTATTGACCCTTTCTACTAAGCCATCTTCCATTCCATTCCAGAAAATATAAATTATTCATGCAGAAAGACAAACCCAGTTTTGGCAGGTCAGAGATTTCAGTGAGATGTGAATTGGTTAAGGGCTGTGATTTATGAATCTAGGCAGCTATCCAGATTGCCTTATCTCAGCTGTCCTTCTGTGAAACATACTATTGTGAGTACCTAAATTGACCTCTATTCCACCCCATTCTATAGTCATTGGTTATCTCATGAGGAGGAGGATAAATTACTCTGACACAATGCAAAATACTGAGAATGAAAGAGTGTTAGAGAGGAAACTTATATAGAGATCATTTCCTCTTGTTTGCTAGATATAAAATAAGCCAAGATAGTTTGTGACCTACTCAGAAGGATTAAATATAAATCATGCCTTATTTTAAGCAAATTCTCAGCAGCATACATCTCAACCATATACATATATGTGTGTGCACATACATACACAAGGACACATGCTCTTATGTAAGTTCCATGAAGGCAGGGGCTACACTGTTCTCATATATTCCCAATACCTTGTGCAGCAGCTTGTACTGTAGGTGTTCAATATTTATTGAATGCATGAAAAAAATGGGTGAATAAGCACAAACACATAGAAAAGCATAGCTCTAAAACAATGAATGTAACTTGCTTTTTTATTTTCAGATTTATTGAGGTATAGTTGATAATCCATTGTATTAAGGTATACAACTTGGTGTTCTGACATTTATATATATTGTGAAATAATCACCGCAATGAAGCTGTGGTGATCCATCATCATCACATTACCTCCCATATTTACCATATCCATCACCTCCCATAATTACTTGTGTGTGTGTGTGTGTGTGTGTGTGTGTGCGCACATGCAGTGAAAACACATAAGATATCCCCTCTGAGCACATTTCAAGGATACAATACAGTATTGTTAACTACAATCACATTGCTGCAAATTAGATCTCCAGAAGTTAATTCATCTTGCATAACTGAAACTTTGTAGCCTTTAACCAACATCTCCCCATTTTCCCCTCTCCTTAGCCCCTGGCAGCCACCATTCTACTCTCTGCTTCCTTGAGTTTGACTATTTCAGATTCCAAATATAATGAGATAATGTAGTATTTGTCTTTCTGTGTCTGGCTTATTTCACTTAACATAATGTCTCCAATTTCATTTATGTTATTGCAAATGGCAGGATTTTGTTCTTTTTTAAAAGCTTAACAATACTCCACTGTGTGTGTGTGTGTGTGTGTGTGTGTATCCCACAATTTCTTCATACATTCACCTGGGGAAGGACATCATTTGGGTTGTTTTCATATCTTGGCTATTAATTACTAATGCTACAGTGAACATGGGGATGCAGATACCTCTATGAAATATTGATTTTTTTCTCTTTGGGTACAGATCCAGAAATGGGATTTCTGAATTATCAATACAGTTCTATTTTTAATTTTGTGTGAAATCTCTGTACTGTTTTTCATAATGGCTGTACTAATTTATATTCACGCCAGCAGTGTACAGAGTTCCCTTTTCTCCATATTCTTCCCAACACTCATTTTTTGCTTTTTTTGGCAAGCTATTCTAACAGGTATGAGTTGTTATCTCGTTATGGTTTTGATTTGCATTTCTCTGATAATTAGTGATGTTGAGCACTTTTTCATATACTTTTGTCCATTTGTCTGTCTTTTTTTGACAAATGTCTATTTAGGTCCTTTGCCCATTTTTTAATCAGGTTATAACAATTATTATTATTTTTTGCTATTGAGTTGTATGAGTTCTTTAAATACTTTGGATATTAACCCTTTATCAGATACAGATTTTGCAAATATGTTTTCCCAATCTGTAGGTTGTTTTTTCACACTGTTGATGGTTTCCTTTGCTGTGCAGAAGCTTTTTAGTTTGATGCAATATCACTTACTGTTTTTGCTTTTGTTGCCTAGCTTTTAATGTCTTATCCAAAAGTTCATGCTCAAACCAATGTCGAGAAGCTTTTTCCTTGTGTTCCTCCTAGTAGTTTTCTTCTAGTAGTTTTATGTAGTTTCAGGTCTCACATTTAAGTGTTTCATTCATTTTTGAATTAATTTTTACATATGATGTGAGATAAGGCCCCAACTCCATTCTTCTGTGTGTGGATATCCAGTTTTCCCAGCACCATTCATTGGAGAGACTATCATTTCCCCATTGTGTTCTCTTGACATTCTGGTTGAAAATCAATTAACCATAGATTTGTGCATTTATTTGGGGGATCTCTATTCTGTTACATTGGTTTAAATGTTTGTTTTTATGCCAATGTCATACTCTTTTGAGTACTGTAGCTTTGTAATACATTTTGAAATCAGGAAGCATGATGCCTCCAACTTTTTGTGCTCAAGATTGCTTTGGATATTTGGGGTCTTCTGTAGTGTCATATGAATTATAGGATTGTTCTTCTACTTCTGTACAAAATACCACTGGGATTTTTATAGAGATTGAATTGAATCTGTAGATCATTTTAGGTAGTGTGGACATTTTAACAATATTAATTATTCCAATGCATGAACATGGGTATTTTTCTATTTATCTATTTCTTCTTTAATTTCCTTCATCAATGTTTTATGATTTTCATTGTATAAATCTTTCACCTTTTTGGTTCAGTTTATTCTGAAGTATTTTATTCTTTTTATCATTATTGTAAATGGGATTGTTTTATTAATGCCCTTTTCAGATGGTTTGTTGTTTGTGCATAGAAATGCCACTAATTTTTGTATGTTGATTTTGTGTACTGCAACTTTACTGAATTTGTGAGTTCTAACAGTTTTTTCAATGAGTCTTAGTGTTTCCTACTTATATAATCATGTTATCTGCAAAGAGATAATTTTACTTCTTCCTTTATGATTTGGGCAGTTACTTTTTTTTGTTTGTTCTTTCTTTCCTTTCTTCTCCTCCTCATTCTCTTCCTTCTTCCTCTTTTTTGTCCAATTGCTCTGGTTAGGACTTCCAGTACTATGTTAAATAGGAAGTGGCAAAAGTGGCCATGCTTACTGGATCTTAGAGGAAAAACTTAATTTTTCTCCATTGATTACAATGTTAGTTGTGGGCTTTTTTGTAAGCCTTTATTGTGTTGAGGTAAGTTCCTTCTATACTTACTTGGTTGCAAATTTTTATCATGAATGGATGTCTAATTTTGTCAAATACTTTTTGTGCATCTATTGAGGGGATCATGTGGTATATTTTGTCTTTTTATCTTTCATTCTGCTAATGTGGTATAGTACATCAACTGATTTTCATATACTAAACAATCTTTGCATTCAAGGAATAAGTCCCACTGGTATATGATCCTTTTGATGTGCTGTTGAATTTGGTTTGCTAGCACATTTTTGAGGGTTTTTGCATCTATGTTCATTAAGGATATTGGCCTGTAGTTTTCTTTTCTTTTGGTGTTTTTATCTCATTTTGATATCAGAATGAAGCTGGCCTCATAAAATGAGTTTGAAAGTGTCCCCTCTTTTTCTATTTTTGGAAGCATTTAAGAAGGATCGGTATCAATTCTTCCTTGAATGTTTAGTAACTTGCTTTCAAAGTACTAAATTAGAGCAGAGGGTAATAGTAATAATATAAAACATTTGTAGATTGATTTGCATGTGTTAGTAACCATGCATAGTGCTTTTACACATTTTTATTTCTTTAAAACCTATTTTCAGTTCTGCACAAAATTAGAGGTTTATCCCCTTTATGAGCGGCTTAGACCACACAGGTCTTAAAGGTTTTTAACCTGAGACAAAAATCTTAGAATAACAAGAATATCTGTGAAAACATTACACAAGACTCACAGGGTTTAGATTAGTACTGGCATATAGTAGTGATCAATAAATGTCAACATTTTTTTATACTAACAGTAGTAATAGTAGATCTCAGCTTGCCTTCCCTCCTCTATTTGAAATTGAAAACTTTAAGCAAGTTAAAGCAAGCAAGCTAGTATTGTTGCCTCAAATTTTAGTCCATTTACCCAACAAATTTAAGACAATATCCTGGTCATTTAAAAAAATCTTTAGGGCTGGGAGAACAGAGATATATTTTAATGATTAAATTTACTCAAAGCCTCTCTAGTTTTCAATCCCACTAGTCCTTGCTGAGCAGAAGTGGATGCCTTGGTATCTTAATAGACTCTACAGAAGAGACATCCCCTTCCCAAGTAGATTAAACAGAGACGGGGGGGGGGGGGGGGAAGAGAGGAGAGACATTGAAAACAGACATGACACTTGCATCTATTATTCATTCTTCCCTAAAGCACTCTTACTCTGGCCAACAGAAAGGTTCTTTATACTGAAGAAATTAGTGACTCTTCTTTGCTTAAGAAGGATCATTAATTTGTTAATATTTTGTAGCCTATATAACAAAGAAAAAAATAAAGAAAATTATAGGTAGTTCATGCTGTCATTGAGGACAGGAGAAATGTTCTTCTAATCCTTTAATAATCCACATAAACAATCATTTGAGGTAAATACTATTGTCATCCCCAGTTGGAGAAAATGAGATTAAAGGTGGGAAATAATTTGCTTGAGATCTCAAATCTGATTCTAGAGCCCTGTGTTCCTTCCTGCTTGGATTGATGCCATTCATTTATGTGAAGTCCTTTGTGTTTCTTCTCAACCACTTCCCGGTGTGTACGATACTGGGTTAGTTCTGTTCTTGGCTTTTTCTCTTCACATTGAGATCTGACCAGGAGTATGGGATAAGGGCTAATCTCTGCAGCAGCATTCAACTACTGTGGACCCAAGTAATCACCTGAGCTCTTCACAAGAGAAAATAAGATCTAAGCTGGTTCCCCCCCTTAATTTCTCATGTTTCAGGATCCTAGAAATCAACCTAGATTGCCTTGTAAAAAAAATGCCCAGAGATGCATTTGCAATCAAACTTTGAAGAAAATATAGAAGGGTCAGGAATTTCTACTTGGGAAATATTTTTCTCATTGCTAGTCTCCCTGGTCAGTAAAAATTTCTAATGTAAGAAATGGTCTTAGGGTAAAAGTCAAATCAATGGTGTGGCTATAATGCCTTTGATAAGACTTTTCAAATACTTAAGGCATGACTAATGACCATCTCAATTAGACAACAGATTTCTCAAAATAAATATATATCTTGAGTATATAGTTAATTCAATAAGTGCATTAAGGCAAAAAATAAAAGATATACATATTGGAAAAGAAGAAATATCATCTTTATTCACCAACATGATCATGTACATAGAAAATTCTAAAGAGTGTTC
>CM052441.1:18394537-18424949 GCA_028533085.1 Varecia variegata | reverse complement strand
GTTCAAATCTTACTGCATTATTTCCATTATACTTGTTCTTCAGGTTCCTCGGGCAAGGTCCATTAATCATTCATTCATTGTGTGTGTAATGAGCTTTGACCTTGCACTGGGCATTACTAGGCACTGTGGCTGCCGTTCCTGCATTCATGGAGCTTACATACAATGGGTGGAGGGACATTAAACAATAAAATGACTCTATTATACTGAATTTTAGGTTATAAAGAAACATAAGACAAGGAAAAGAAATAAGGGAATACCAGGAGTAATGTGGCAGAGAGTGCAGAGGGGATTTCTGTTTCAAAGTGGCCGGGGAACACTTCACTGAGTTGACATTTGAGCAAAGAAAGGAGTGAAAGTCAGGCCTTACATCATCCAGGAAAGAGGATTCTCCACAGAGGGACTAAAGAGTATAAAGGTCCTGAGGCAGAGGCTTGCTAGGAGGAGCAGGGTGGCCATTGTGACTGAAATGGGTAGAGCAGAGAGAGAGTGATGTGATAAGGACAAAGAGGTAATGTGGTAACAATGAAATAAGAACCTTTTTCCTGCCTAAAATGAATCCCTATTCATGGCCTGTGTATTATGTGTCTTTGTGACAGCCCAAGGACCCTTTATTTCCTGTGTCATTATCCTCTCCCTCTTGCTGTTTCTTTCTAAACCTAATCCATTTTACTTTATTTAAAAAAAACAAAAAAAAAGAAAGAAACTCTCACCATGACATTCCCCTAAAGTTGCAGTCCTGTCTTCCCAACTCATAGGTAAGCTTGAAATAATGATCTGTAGTTGGCTTTACATCGTTATCTTGTAGAATGCCTTTTTAGTCCATTATAGTCCAGTCCAGTTTTCATGCCCACTGTTTCACTGAATCTACTCTCAGCATGGTTATGAAGAAATATCTTCATCAATAAATTGAGGTGGCACTTAAATTTTTTGTTACGAAACATGCATAGAAAAGAACATATGTAATGTACAAATAGAGTTTAAGGAATAATAAAATGAACACGAATATACCCACCACATTTGATGTTATTAGACCTTTTAATTTTTGCCAATCTGGTGAGTGTGAAATGGTGTCACATTGGACCAAATTTGCAATTCTCTGAGTCTTAATAAGGTTGGACATCTTTTCATATGTTAATTAACCATTTGTGATTGCCTTTTGAAATGCTTATTTATTTTATTGCTTTTCCCCATTTTTCTGCTGCCCTGTTTGTCTTGCCTTAATGTAGATACTAATCCTTTGTTATATGTGTTACAGATGTCTTCTGTACAGTTTGATTTTTCACTCTATTTATGAAGTCCTTTGATGTTCAAAGTTCCTAATTTTAATATATAGCCAACTTATCAGTCTCTTTTTTTTGTGATTTACGTCTAATTTTCTAGGCCTTGATTTCTTTTTGTATACTTGTTTAGGACTTTGGCTTCTGAATCTGCACATGGTTATCTTTCATCATTTCTGGAAAATACGCTACTATTAACTGTTCAAATATTGCTTCTCCTTTATTATCTCTATTCTCCTCTGAAATTTTGATTAAACATGTATTGTACTTCTCTACTTTAACTTGTCTCTTAATTCTTTCATATTTTTTTATGTCTTTGTCTCTCTGTGCTCCATTCTGTGCAGTTTCTTGAGGCTTGTCTTCACCTCCATATATCTTATTGTTTAACCCATTTATTGAGTTTCTATTTTAATTTTTTGTTTCTGAATGTTCTCTTTTTGTTTTCAAATCAGCATAGCTATTTCTGATAGTTTCTTGTTACTGATAATATATTTTAAACACTCTTATTTCTTTAAACACTTTATATCTATTTATATTTGCTATCTGATAATTCCTATAGCTTCTATATGTATGGGTCTGATTCTGTTGTTCAACAGAACACTGCTCCTGGTAACTTCTTTCCTTGTAGATAGATATGCATTAGGCATATTAAACCAGTACCCTTCAAAATGGGGGGTACAAATAATGCTAAAGGAGTCAATTTTCCAATTCTTATTTTCATGTTTTACTTCCTAAAATTGATCTTTATGACAAAGTTCATGTGGTCAGGGTAGCAAAGTAATGTAGTATGCTGCTGATTTTTTCCCACATCCTGTTCACAATTGTCCTTCCCCTACTTTAATGAAGAAAGGCATGCTCTCACATATCTTGAGTATTTTTATGGTGTATTTCTTTGAAGGAAAAGGTGAAAAGTCTTCCTAGGTGTCCAGAAGAAAGAATTTCAATTACTCTTATTACTGAAGCCTCCATTATTTAAGGGATTAGGTACAGCTTCCTGTCTTTTCATATCTTATATGGAAGAAAATCCATCAGAACAAAGGATAAGCCTTTATTTGAAAATGCTGAGCATGAAAGTTTCCAAAAGAGTGGGCAAAAATGTGGAACTTTGTATAAGGGGATGCAAGGAGTCACCTAGAGTTTGTCTCTTCAGGACCAGTTGGTCAAGAATGGATCTCAGAAGAGGGAGGAATTGTTCTAGGGCATTAGCAGCCATTGTTTGATCATTTTGGATTTTATCAAGGAAGTGAGGAGTAACAATTTGAGGCCAAGGTCATGTGCAAGAGGGTGTGGGGAGGATTAGCTAGACATGGAAGGGCTACAATGGAAAATACTCTTTCCAGGTCCCTATATCTGTTAAGGGTAATGTCTCATGTTAAAAACTGTCTTGTATTACAGTGTTCTGAATTCCCAAAATTATAAAAAATTTTAAATAGATGACCTTACCTCTTCATTCCCTGTTCATTATTAAAGAATATCATTCCTGGGTTAAATACAAAAGAGAAATTAACTAAAGGTGGCAATCCCTTATTCCATCCAAACAAGGAGCTCCTGTAAGCCTCTGCAATTAATTGCTGTTTTAGAATTAGAATTCAGAAGTGAGATGGGGATATGGGTTGATTTTCCCATTGGAAAATTAAGTCATATTTTTCTGAAAAAGTCAACCTCATTTGGCTGATTGGTTTGGAGTTAACAACTGCCTTTGCTATTTATCCAGTATGGTAGACATTCTCCTTAAACTAAATCAGCTAAAATCTTCAGCTTTGCAGTTTTTTGTTTTGTTTTTTTTCAGAAGTACATTTAAAATGGTTGATAAGATAAAATTATTTTTCAGTCTTCCCTTCTGTGTCCTGCCGTAAATAAGAAGGGTCTGATTGGAAGAAAATGATGAATCTTTGTAATGTCCTTTTTGTGTACATCATAAGGATTGAGAAAATGAAAAATTGTAATGATGGAGTAACAAATCCCTTCCTAA
Organism: Varecia variegata; assembly: GCA_028533085.1. Lineage (NCBI taxonomy): Eukaryota > Metazoa > Chordata > Mammalia > Primates > Lemuridae > Varecia > Varecia variegata. Next base: position 18,421,700 of record CM052441.1, on the reverse strand, counting down.
TTTTCAAACAATTTTTGCAGCAAACCTAATTAAATGTCAGACAAGAAATTATTAAAATTATTTGATGATAGGTGATTATATGGTTTTTAGCCTATAACCAAGAAGGAATTTAAGAAATTCAGTAATTTTGCTGTGACAAAACTTCCATTGTCATTTGTTTCTTTATGTGAATGAAGTTTTTCCCATGTTAAATTCATAAAAATGAAAGTAGGATTAGAACTCTGATACTGTGGCTCATATGACAACAAATCATATTCAGATATTTAATTTAACTCATAAGATCCATTGCTAATAAAATTTTACTTTTAATATATAACAATTGAAATATGTAATATTTTGTTGTTTTGATCAATTATGCATTACAATAATTGCACAGACTCAATTCTAGAAGACAATTTTAACCATCTTCACAGGAAATTTTGTAAAAATTTAAATTTCAATTTTTATGTCCTTTTTGTTGCAGAGAAATAGTATGATAGAATAATCAAGTAAGGACTTTTGAGCATGCAAATACATTCCTTTATAATGAAATTCTATAGGCAAAGTAAATGGAAATATGAGTTACCAGAGAAAAGAACAATGTAACATTTCTGACTCTTAAAAAAGAGCTTTTTGTATTTTAAAATAGATTATGATAGATATCAAGTTGCTATGATATTTAAATTTAAAAGATTGATATAATTTGTAGTGTCAATATTTGATGTACTATGGAAATCACATTTTTTATACTCATTTAAACTTGTGGTAAAAAGGTATAGGTGTCAACTTAAACATGTATTAAGGGATACATTTCTATAATCTTGGAACAAATAAGGATTTAATGAATTCCTACAACAAGGAAGAATTTTTTTATGAGAAAAAATTTCAAGATTATTTTACTAAACTACTTCTAGATTCATAAAAGCTCCATATTCTTTTGTACTTTTATATGTGCTGCCCTCTGCCTGGAATCCCGTTGCATTCCTCTTAATTTGACCAATTTACTGTTTGTGTACAAACTTCTTACAGGTTGCTTTTCATGACCTCTATAGGATAGTCTAGAAATTATTCCTTTGAGCCCCTCATCTTATCACATCAAGTTGTAAACATCTGTTTACCTTTCAGTCTTCTTGATTCTTCTAGAGGACAGGGAATGATATCTTGTCTTCTTTCACCTGGCACATAAATAGGACTTATAAATTCTTAATGAATGTCTTCTCTCTAAATAGTATTAATATTCCACTAGAATGTAAACTCTATGAGAGCAAGAAGTATGTCTTCTGTTGATAATCATTGAATCTCTAACTCCTAATACAGTACCTAAGACATGGTAGATACCTGTATATTTTATCTGTTGATTGAATAAATGAACCATATAGTAGTTTATAGTTTTTTAAGATGCTGTCACTAATCAGGAAGGAAATGTAATGGAAAGAATCCTAATGCTATGTATTTTATCACTTACTACCTTATTATGTTTATAATGTTTTAGGTTAAGCCATAGGTCATATTATCATGATATGCACATTGTGCCTTCTCCTTTCTAGTACTTATGATTTCCAAAAATGATTTCTTTCTAACCTTAATGGGAATTCTTTTAAAATTTTCTCATTTTTAAAAATTACTTTAATATTCCTATATTCTAAATAAGAATTGGTCTTTTGTTTTCTTTTTAAGTCAGGAATGCATGTTGAAATAATGTGTATCAAATTATTAATACTTTTTTGGCTATCTATGGAAGTGCTAACAGGCTTATTGTTTACTCTGAACTTTTTAATGTAATAAGTGGTAGTAGAATAGTATATTTTCTCATCTTTGAAACATCCCTCCATTTCTGGAAAGAATCCCATTAGTTTTTTTTTTTTTTAAGTAAACTTTTTCTTTTGAGATAATTCTACATCCATATGTAGTTGTAAGAAATAATACAGAAAGATCCTGTGTTCCCTTTACCCAGTGTCCCCTAATGGTAATATATTCCAAAACTGATAGTATCACAACCAGAATATTGACATTGATACAATCCACCAGTCTTATTCAGAGGTTCCCAGTTTGACATCTATTTGTGTTTGTGTGTATATATATTTAGTTCTAAACAGTTTTGTCAAGTGTAGGTTCCTGTACCCATCATCATAGTCAAGATAGAGAATAGTTCATAAGGATCCGTCTCATTGCCCTTTTGTAACCACACCTACCTACCCCTACCACCTCTCCCTCATCTCCTGGCAGCCACTAATCTGTTGTCCATTTGTAAAATTTTATCATTTAAAAAATGTTATATAATGAAATCATACATTATGAAAGCTCCTGGGATTGGCTTTTTTTCCCTTAGTGTAATTCTCTGGAGAGTCATCCAGGTGTGTTTCTTTCGCTCAGTTTTATTCCATGGTGTGTATTTACTACAGTTTAACAATTTAACCATTGAAGAGCATTTGGGTTGTTTCCAGTTTATAACAATTATGAATAAAGCTAATATGTTCATATACAGTTTTTGTGTGAACCTAAGTTTTCATTTCTCTGGGATAAATGCCCAAAAGTGCAATTGCTGGATCATATGGTAATTGCATGTTTAGCTTCATAAGAAAGAAACTGACAACTGTTTCCCAGAGTGGCTATACCATTTATACTCCGGTTGGCGACATATGAATGATGAGTGACCCAATTTCTCTGCATTTTATTTCCCTGATGGCTAATAAAGTTGAACATCTTTTTGTGTGCTTATTTACCATATTCATATCATCTTCAGTGAAATGTTTTGCCCATTTTTTTTATCATTGAGTTTTGAGACTTCTTAATATATTTAAGGTACTAGTCTTCTGTCAGATACGTGTTTTGCAAATAATTTCTCCCGGTCTATAGCTTGCCTTCTGGTCTTCATAACAGTCTATTTTGATGGTGTACAGCTTATCAGTTTTTCTTTTCTTATATCATGCTTTTGGTGTCAAGTCTGTATAATTGCATATTTTTCTTAATGTCCTAGTCTGTTTTGTTTACTCTCTTGTTTCCCCTGCCACAAAAATGTTACTGAGATTGGTTCAGCCTTTTCTTTTAAGGTGTTCTCATTCTGAGATTTTTGATAACAGTGCTATGCTGGTTTCCTAAATATTGTTGAGAAAATTGCTTCTTTTTTCTCAAATGTAAGTTAAGTTAAAGGCAGAAGATTTCTCTCTCTCTTTAGGTTAAAAAAAAAGTCATTGATAAAGCAGAACTTTGCGTTTTGTGGAAGTTCTTTGATATATTTCTCAATTTTTTTCCATTAAAAAATGTCTACTTGAACCAATGTTGATATATTAAGGTTTTCTAGAATATCTTTCATTTCTGACATATTTTCAAATTTATTAGCTGGAAATTAAAATCTTAACCTTTCCTCCCTTCCCTTGTATCTCACACTCAGTCAGTCATCACAGTTCCATACCCTCCTCGCCTTATACCTAAGCCATTGTCATAGCTTCCCAGCTTTTGCTTCCAACATGTAATCTCTCTGTTGCCACTAGAAAGATCTGTTTCAAATACTTAGTAAAAAAAAGAAAAAGAGAGCAAATGATGAAGTGAACTGTGAATATTTAGAAGTTCTATATAACATGAACAGTACAAATTAATTTAGTACATTACATTAGGAAAAAATATTTCCAGTAGACAAGAGACAAGGGCCAATATCCCTGATATATAAATATAAACACTCTTACAAATCCTTTTTTAAAAAAGTAAGATCTTGATAGATAAACAAAGAATATGAACATATAACTACTTAGGGAGGGAATGCTAATTATTAACATTCAGCTTAATTAGTAATAAATGTAAATTAAAATGGCATGCCAATTTTTGACTATAAAATTATGACTCAGTGCAAACGAGTAAGTGGTAAAATTTTTGCTGACATGTCTGGGTAAATTGGTACAAAGTTTTGGAAAGCATTTTGGCAAAATGTAAAATTTCTGTAATTCAGTAATTTCAGTTTTGGAAAACTTGTGTTTGGGAAGTAATCACAAATACAGTAAGAACTTTATGGAGAATTTTCTGAATGATTGTATATACATTTGAGATAAACTGAAAATGACCTAAATATATATCATTGTGGAAATGGTTAAGTAAATTAGGTTATATCCTCTGGATGGAAAGTAATGTAATTGTTTAAAAATTATAAAGCATCTTTTATAACATGAGGAAAAGTTATATGAAAGTGCGGTATGCAAAATCAAACAACCCCATCAATAAATGGGCAAAGGACATGAACAGAAGCTTTCCAAAAGAAGACAGAATAATGGCCAGCAAACATATAAAAAAAAATGCTCAACATCACTAATGATTAGGGAAATGCAAATCAAAACCACTATGAGATATCACGTACCTCCAGTGGGAACGGCCTTTATCAAAAAGTCCCAAAACAACAAATGCTGGCGAGGATGTGGAGAGATAAGAACACTCTTACACTGCTGGTGGGACTGCAAATTAGTACAACCTGTGTGGAACATAATTTGGAGATACCCCAAAGAGCTAAAAATAGAAATACATTTCATCCAGCAATAACACTACTAGGCATCTACCCAAAGGGACAAAAGACATTCTGTAATAAAGACATCTGCACTCAAATGTTTATGGCAGCACAATTCACTATTGCAAGGATATGGAAACAACCCAAATGCCCTTCAATCCATGACTGGATTAATAAAATATGGCATATGTATACAATGGAATACTACTCAATTACAAAAAACAGTGGTGATCTAGCACCTCTTATATTATCCTGGATAGAGCTTGAGCCCGTCCTCCACAGTGATGTATCACAAGAATGGAAGAATAAGCACCACATGTACTCACCATCAAATTGGCACTAACTGATCAACACTAAGGTACTCACATGGTAGTAATATTCATTGGGCGTTGGTGGATTGGGGGTATGGGGGTGGGTGAACTCACAGCTAATGGATGCAGTGAGCATTATATGGGGGAAGACCTCTAATCCTGGCTTGCGTGAGGCAAAGTCATAACATGTAACCAAAATGTTTGTACCCCCATAATATCCTGAAATAAAAAGAAAAAAATTATTTACACACAGATCCATATTGATATCTGAAAAAATATGTGTCTTAAGTGGCCCCTCATAATTTGAATCTGAATTATGTTTTGTAGTTATAATCAAACTGAATTTCATTCTGTTCCTGGAACATTTCATACTTTCCTCTATAAGCCTTCTAACATTCTATTCTCTCCACCTGACACCTCTTCCCCACCACATCCACTCCATGTTTAATCTTTAAGGTACGAGCTTGAATGCCACTTTTTATGGGAGGTCTTCTCTTAAACCCCTTAGTTTTTAGGTACTTTTTGTCTTCTGTGCCATATATGGCTTTACCTGAATTGCTATTTCGTTTGCCTTTCTCTTCTGGACCTTAAACTTAGGAAGGCTTTGCTCAGTGCTGGGTGCTCTTTATTCATTTACTGTGCCTGGTAGTGCTAGGCCAGTAGAGAGATTTACATAATAAAGAGTAGGTACTCAAAACATGTTTGCTAAATTGACATAAATTTTAAGGTAGTTTTGGTCCCCATAGGGAATTATGGCCATATAGTTGTCACCTAAGAAGCCAAACAACTAACATTCATGTAGCCATTGGCATTTGTAACAGTGCTTTCCTTCAGTAAAAGATATGTGATTTGATCCTCACAGTCATCCTGGTCCTTCTGTTACTTAGTGATTAAAACCAGGACCTGCATGACAGATGTCGGATGAGAAATGGTTGAATGAAAAATTGTGGTAGTAGCTAGTAATTAGTGAACCAGTTACTGAGTGAGCAGCAGAATGAGTGAAGGGAAAGGGACTAGTTAAATTGGTGACAAATGAAAGCCAGCAAAAAGCCAATGAAACAATCTGGGAGATTCCTAAATGGAGAGTGGAAATGAGGGACAGGCTTTCTACTGAGCTCTGTATGTCTCTTTTTTTCTTCAGTGAAGCCAGAAAATATTTGATTCCCTACTAAAAGCAGGTACTATTTGATAAATATTTTGATTTTGCCAGGTTTGGTGCTGTAGATAAAGCTAAATCCATAAAGATCTTTCCTTCCTTTTTAAGTTTGCTGTAAGTAACTAAATGGGTAAAGTTCAAGTTTTGTTTTTTTTTTTTAAGTTTCCTCTAGGGGGTGACATTGTAAAATTAATAGACTTTCAGTGAAAGTATGTAAATGTTCTTGAGAGTCCTCATTTGTTTGTATGATCATAGGAAAATTAAATACAGTACAGTTGTTCAGGAAGTTGTAAACACGGTTATTTCAGTTCTGAGATGTTACAGGACATACAAGCAGAAAATTTTAATTTAGTTTAGATAAAAGGTAAGTATTAATATTGGATTTCTTTGTTGATGGTAAGTCACATGGATATTAGCATTAATAATCAGTTGCCTATTATTATTTTCTTGTTAATCACACAGAAATGGGATTTTTAAAAGTCAGTCAGACGAGCTTGACAAAGTCAAAAAGGAGAAGCAGTTCTTCTTTGCTGGTTTCTGAATATGATAAATTGGTATCCATAGCTCTGTTGTCTAAGTACTTATTTTTTAATTATAAGATGACTCTAGATACTTTACTATAGCAATGACAGGTTAATGATAAAAAAGTACATAAGGTTGGACCACTAATTTATCCAGTAGCATTTCATTCATCTTGTTTGTTTTGATGAACATATAGGCAAACATGCATATTATTTTGTAAAAGTAGTCATTTTAACAGTTACTCTTTTATGAGTAAAGTAAATGGTTTCATTTTGCAGCTCTTTAGGAAAAAACCTTTGAAGTTCAAGGGACAAGGTCTGTGGAGTCAAATGACGCATTCTTAACTTTCATTTCTTTCTTTGGCACCTTTGTATGTTTAAGCATCTTTGATAAGTTTTCTTTTTTATGACAATTATGTTTAATCATTAAAAGCGGACGCTTACATACTCTTCAGCAGCACAGGATTACATATAATAGGTTTCAGTGACTAATGCTTGATAAGTTCTTGCTTTCACTCAAATTCAACATTGGACTATGTTGTCATTTTTATGTTTTTTTATTTTTCTGTGACTTTTCATGGTTTTTGTTTTTAGGTTTTTAAGTGGTGTTTTTAAACCACAATTCAATATTGTTTCTCTTTGGAAACACTGTTGACATCTTAGAGGAGCAATTCTTTTTTGTCAGGACTGTCCAGTGCATTTCAGATTATCATTATTCTAAATGGTAATGGTCCCCTCAGACGTTGCATTAACAAATACAAAATACAAAGTAAATAAATAATAAGCCTTCATATTTTTCTGGCTTCCTCAAGTGTCAGTATCATTGTTGCCACCCTTAAGAAATGTTGATCTAAATGATACACATTCATTATAGACAAATTGGAATGTATAGGAAAGTATAAAGTAAGCACACAGTTTCCCACTTAAAATCACCACTGTTAACATTTGCCACATTTTCCATTCAGTTTTCTTTGGTGGGCATCATTTTTCTTGAAGTAATTAAAATTTAAAATTATATAAGCATTCATATTTACTATCTATTGTTCTGTAACTGCAAGTACTACCTAGTCTCCTTGGGTTTCAGTTTCTTTTGAGAAAAAAAAAATAAGCTAACAAATGATTGGAGCAATAAGATTCTTATCAGATTAAGATTTGCTTAGTCTATGATGATCACAGATTGATTAAACAGCCACCATATGAAGAGAAAAAATACAGTAGCCCCCCACCTTATCCATGGGGAATACATTCCAGGACCCCCAGTGGATGCCTGAAATTATAGCAAAAACCAAGCCCTGTGTGTACTATTTTTTTCCTATACATACATACCTATAAAGTATAATTTCTAAATTGGGCACAGTAAGAGATTAACAGTACTAACAAATTATAACAAATGCTGTTGTAAAAGTTATGTGCTTACCATTTCCAAGGTTGCCCTGTGGTCCAAGATGGATACTAGAGCTTCAGTCATCTAGTGTTTTTATTCTAGATAGCAGAGAGGAGAAAAGGGAGGTAGGTCAGTAAGCTCTTTCCCCTGTTGTCATTCCTCTTTTTAAGGAGACTTTGCAGAAGTCTCTCCCAACAGTTTCTGGTTACATGATATTAGTCTTAGCTACATGACCGTATTTTGCTTGAAAAACACTGGGAAATGTACTGTTTTGGCTAGGTACATTACAACCCCTTGATAATATATAGGGGCTTTCCAACCCCAAGGAAGAATGTGAGAGAATTTGTTTTTAAAAATCACCACTCGAGAGGACTGCAAATTTAATTGTTTTTTCAAGTGACATCAGGTTTTAGTTAAGACAAAGAAGGAGAAGGAATCTGAGAAGATGTAGGGGAGAATGTTGATACTAAAGCAGTAGTTCCAGGGGATTTTGATACAAGGCATAGGAGTGAGGGGAGAGGTATGAGCTAGGGTGGGGCAAAAATATATAGTTCATAGTTGAGAGGAGTGAGGATGCAGTAGAGCAGCCATCTTGGACCTTTTGATCACCTATCCATGTAAGCTAAAAAAGACATTGAACACAAATCGTCAGTATATTATGTAAATTATTTATGAATTATATTTACACATCAATATACTGGTACTATATTATAAGAGATACATAAAAATAGAAATTTTTAAAGAATGAGATAAAAATATCAATAGAATCTAATATTTTCTTTCCATACTCACACCAATTGTTTTGCTGATCCCTGGGATCAAATGGGTCTCAAAGGCCTCAGCTTCTATCTAGCTTAGGGTGTTGGCTCTCTTAGGGATAATCTGAACACCTGGCATGGAACTGTTCCCTACTTGAAGCCTTCTTCTTAAAAATAAAAGCAAGGGCACTTAACGTTTTTCAGAAAATTTTGGCAATACGGTAAGACATCATAAAATTAAATTGAGGCAGAAAAAGCATATTATCATTTATAGATATCATCATGTAAGGAGATAGCATTTGATCTGAGATCTCAGCAAAGTCAAATAGCCAGGAAATATGAAAAGCAAAAATCTATTAAAGAAGGAACCACAAATTATTAGAGAGAAGGAGGATTATTTATTAAATGATTTTGAAGCAAGTGGCAGTAACTTAGGGGAGAAATGTACATTAGATTATAGGGTTAAGTTTGAAAAAATAAAATGTAGGAAAAACTAGAAAAATCATATAACTGAATATCAAGGCCAAGTTTCTAGAGATAAAAGATCTTTCCAAGCTTAGAATTGGTGGGGAAAGAGTCACAAATAGTAGTTTTGAGTACAGAAACATGGTAAGCCTCTATATTTTAAAACATTCAAAAATTAAAAGACTGGGCATAATATTTGCAACCAATGTATTTATTATCTAAAGAGGTCAAGTGATACATTTGGAAAAAAAAGAAAGAAATGCAATAAAACATTGGAAGAAAAGACTTGACAACAAAAAGTAAGTGGTTGGGGAATTAGTCAGTTTTAAGAAAAAAAAGACCTAAGACAGTCACAGAACTTGGATAACTCAAAAGAAATACCAGTGGTTTGAAAAGGGGAGGGTGTTCAACCCTGTCTTAAGGAGTAGTGGGCTAATTAAAACCTAATATAGTTGGCCAGGTGTGGTGGCTCACACCTTAATCCCAGCACTTTGGGAAGCAGGAGGATTGCTTGAGACCAAGAGTTTGAGACCAGCCTAGACAACATAGTGAGACCCTGTCTCTGCAAAGAAATTAAAAAATTAGCTGGGCATAGTGATGCACACCTGTAGTCCTTGCTACTTAGGAGGCTGAGGCTTAGGATTGCTTAAGCCCCTGAGTTGGAGTCTGCAGTGAGCTGTGATCACACCACTGCACTCCAGCCTGGGCAACAGAGCGAGACCTTGTCTCCCAAAAAAAAAAAAAAAAAACCTAGTATAGTCAAAGAGGTAAAGGACCAGGACAACATGTTAATGAAATATGGCTGGTTAAAAGAAAGAGAGTAAAAAAGACAGAAAAATTTGGTTACATTTGTAGTCAAAGCAATGGACATTTAAACTAAATAAGGTACTTTTTTTTGCTTCTCAAATTAGTATGTTTGTGTGTCAACGTGATCATCAGTGCTAGCTGATGTGCAGTGATAGTGCCATGCTTCTACACTGTATAGCAGAGTAAACTCCATTTTTTTCCTCTCCTTAACATCCAGATGGATCAAATCCTTAAATTTGATATAGAAATAAATACATTAATAAATTAAACTTCAAACTCTGTAACATGAGATAGCTCTAAACATTAAAAACTTGTTCCTTCAGATAAAGCCGTTAAAATTAAAAACATACACAGATACAATAGATAGGTAACTGTATCGTGCATATATTAATACATTTGTAAAGAGGATTTGGTCAAGTAAACAAATGGATTGGAAATTCTGAGAATAACTAATTGATATCAAGCCCTGTTACAGAGTTCTTTTAAATAAAACAGGCATAGACCAACAGACTAACAAGCAGGGTAGGCATTATACAGATTGGACCCTATTAATCCCAAGGAAACTTAACATATGATAATGAATGATAAAAGTGACATTTAAATCACTGGGACAGAATGAGCTGTTCTTTCATTCATGTATGTATCTATTCAGAAAATGTTTATTGAGGGCCAAGCACTATCCTAGATGCCAAGGATACATCAAGCAAACCTAAATAGACTAAAATCCCCATCATGGAGTTGGAATTCTAGTTGGGGTAGAGATAGAGGATAAATAAATAGAAGATGGTTACATGCTGAAGAGAAAAGTAAAACAAGGAGGAGACATGTTGTTCACAAGATTGCATTTGAGGGGAAAGTTATGTCCCTGCTTCATACTGTATAAAGAATTGCTGCAGGTCAATTGGTTAAAAAGCAAACCAATTTGGCAGAAGACTTTTTTCTTTTGTTTTTATAACTACTCCTAATTCCTAAAGGAGAACGGAAAGCTATCCAGTAAGTATATAATACCTGTTTAGTAGTTTGGAAAATCAAACAGTGGCATATCACTTTCAATCCTCAGATTGACAGAAATTTAAGTTTCATAAAACCAATTTTTTTGTGAGTTTAGGGAAATGGGTGCTTACATATGTTGCTATAGATAAATGGAGGTTAATTTAAGGCTAGCTCTCAAAAGGAAAATGATACATATACTATGACCCAGAAATTTCACCTCTTTGTATCTACCCCACGGAACTCTTGGATTATACACAAGGAGATGTGGTAGAGCAACATTATTTATAATGAAAATTGGAGAGCTACCTAACATGTGTTTTACTTAGAATGATGTATCCATCCAGTGGAACACTAGTGCTGACACAGATCTCTCTGGACATATTGTTGAATGTAAGAGTTAAATTGTAGACATTATATGTACATATCAGTGGTAATAGCAATTACCACAAAAGCTGTTCACAGCTCTTATCACTGTTAAGATTGTGCTGTTAGTCAAAGAGTTCTTTATCTTTAACCATATTTCAGTTGTTTTTATTAATTTTTTTAAAGAGAAGATAATTTAAGAGGGTGTATGCATAAAATGACTGTAATTCCACTTAAAAACCTTAGTTCAAGTCTCATTTCCCACTATCTCAGCCCATTTTGTTTGTTTTATCAGTATCACTTGTCTGGCATTTGGCAAGTGCTCTTGTACATATGGTTGTTTTTCTGTGTGCCCTGACTTAGCAGTTCAGTTGTAGGTCCCTTTGACAGCTTGGGATCTACCTAGTCCTTTTTTTAAAAACATAATACCAATGGGAAGAGGCCCTACTTGTTAAAAATTTGTTATCATCATGGATCTCTTGCATTCTTTGGGTATTTTTATGTTCTTTATAAATAAAATCCATAGTAAATCAAGTTTTATTTCCAAATTTACTTAAATTTTAAATTATTAGGCAAAACATATTTTAAACATTCAGTCATAGAAAAGGATGTTTAAATTTGAAATTGTTCAAATCATCTCATTTTTCTTTATAGGTCGTTTATATGCTATGCAGACTGGAATGAAGATTGACAGTAAAACTCCTGAATGTCGTAAATTTTTATCAAAGCTGATGGATCAGTTAGAAGCTGTAAGTTAAACACTCAAAGTTTATTTTCTGATTATGTTTAAAATACCATTTTATTCATTTGTGTGTGTGTGTGTGTGTGTGTGTGTGTGTGTGTGTGTGTTTTGTCAATTTAGCTCTTTTCCTGGGCAACAATCAGTAATGCCATTATACTTGGGAATAAACTAGACACATTTTTTTTATTTACGCCATACTGCCAGAGGAGTTGTTAAGTATAAAGTAGGTTCAGATATCTTTGCATATACTATTGTATCTTGTTCCACATTATTATAGATGGCTTTTGAGTCATCCTTTCATAAGTGACTCTTTCTAACCTTTCCCCATGCAGTCACATAGGTGATTTATTTGGAAATTCTTAAATACCTCTTATAATAATGAAGTGGACCATTTTTTTAGTGAAAGGAAAGATGGAGGAAATGATACCAATTGTTTATCCTCTCTCTTCCCTCTCTGGGTCCCAGGGCAAGATATTCTTATGGTACAGGCATCCTTCCCTCCTAGCAGTAATGTGGTAGGTAATGAGTCACCCTCTGAAACCTGATGTAACTTCACAGGTCACTATAGAGGTGCCTATTAAGGGAAAATTGAATGGGTTGGATTGCATGTCAGTGCATAAAGAAGACGGTGCTAGCCATCCATGGTAGTCGCACAAAGTCAAGGTCTACTCATTAATTCTTCCAAGGCTGTTAACTTAATAGCTATGGCTTACTTTTTATTTGCTTATTTAGTTATGTGACTTGCTCAGGAGAATTAGAAACCTATTTATTGGAGCAATTGCATTATTTAACTTAGAGAAACAAAATTGAGACATGCTAAAAACCGAAATCAAAACATTTATACCAGTCCAGAGCTTTTTATTGCTTTCATTTACCGTTAGTAAGTTATTATTCAGATCAAGACCTACCCCAAGACAGAACTTCCTGCCTAGTTGTTTTAAGCAGCCATGGACAGTAGTGTTCTCTCTCACTGGTGTGGCTCACTGGCGTACTGACCCAGAGCCCTTGTCGTCTGCTACTGTTAACCACCCAAGGTGGGCCTAGTGGCACCCCTGAGGAAATTCAGCTGTCACTGGAACCTATCTGGCCTTCCACTTCTAATGCTGCTTCTATGGATGCAAGATAAATTTGAGTACTCTCTTTTGGAGGGATGGAGTTGGGGCGGGAGGGAAGATGTTTGTCACACATGGCAATATATTTGTAAAATTCCAACTCCATCAGACATTTTATAGACAATATGTCTCTATTAATTTCATAGTACAGCAGTAATAGTTAAGATAATAGCTCGTGAATAAGATGAAATTCAAATAGTTTCTTATAATAAAATGTAAAGCCACATTTATAAAGGGATTCATCAGGAGTTCAAAATTAAATAACAATAAGTTTATTCCATGGTGACAGTACATCTGTCTGTGCAATAATGTTTGTGTTACAATTTTAAAACTTCAAATATATTTTATTTTTGCTGCTAGGTATGTTCTGTTGGAGATAAGATGAAGTGGCCTACTCCCACTAAAATTTTTCTAGAATTGAATCCCCCTTTACAAATCATTTTGCAGTTTAGATACGGTAAACTGGGATTATATGTGGGGCTTTTTTTTCCTTCTGTTTATGTCCAGGATAAGCATAGCCAAAATTTCCTTAAATTCCAGCATTAAAGCTCTTCTGCACCTTAAATTATTCCGTTGTTATTATGAAGCATTTACTTTACTGGTTTTATGAAAAATCCTGAGGCCTTCTTTTAATTTTTTACTTTATACCATCTTTGAAAAAAAGCAATTTTTAAGCAATAGTATGCTTGGATCTGATATTCTAGAAAGTCATTTTATTCCAGTATGACAGTCTAAGTAAAAAGTAGGAACTTTTTTGTTTTTAAATACTTTAAAGTATTGTATGTGTAAGAAAGGACATATAGAATGAAAATCTACACTGTAAAACTGGAGGTATATATTTGTCTAAATTTTTAAAAGCTTCCATAATCCAATTCTGAGTTTGCTTTAGATTTAGAATCTTTTTTTATACAACATGCTCTTAGAGATGCTATTTTAGGACATAATTAACCTTCTCATCTTATTTTTTTATATTTGATAGAAGAAATTGAAATGGAAATAAATTAAAATTTTAAGTTAGCTATGCTTAGGAAAGAATTTTCTAATTTCATTTTTAGGATAACTGATAGTGCATTGGATAATATAGCATTATTTTCAAATATTTGTCTGGTGCTTCATTCACCTGGGTATATTATCTTTTTGTTCTTGTTTATTTTGATCGTTAGAGCTAAATTGTACTTTTAGGTTATCATAAGTATTTCTTCAAAGTTTTGTAACCATTGGATTTTGTTTTAAATACATTGCAACTTTCTTTTTTGCAAGATTTCATTGATACATCTTTTATTGAAATGAATGTAAGATAATTTACTTAAAATGATTATTAGCATTATTTGTGTTTAAGCAGACACTTTTAAGAGTCCAAAATCATGATCTGATTTTATTTTAGCTCAAGAAACAGTTGGGTGATAATGAAGCCATTACTCAAGAAATAGTTGGGTGTGCCCATTTGGAGAATTATGCTCTGAAAATGTTTTTGTATGCAGACAATGAAGATCGTGCTGGGCGATTTCACAAGTATGTAAAGAAAGAAGAAAATAAAAATTATTTTATGAGTTTGGTTACTGTATAACCAGAATTATGTAGTATTCTATAGAGCACTTTCTGACTCTCTGATTAATGATTTAGATTTTTTTCTTTTAATTGTAGAACCTCGGAATGATTTTGGGTTACAAATGCAGGACTTTCTTTTTAGGGAAAACGGCTCAAAGAAGAAGTACCCAGGGCAGATTTATTTTCTTAGTAAATATACCCTCATTAGCCATTCTTTAACATTTAGTAAAATCTAAGAGTTGATTTTAGCCATAATCACAGCCTGGCCCAAAGATGTTGATTTTAAAAGTACCCACCCAGCCAATTCAAATGATTTGTCATTATAATACTTAAATGCAAAGAAATACATCATGGTTTGATATGGATTCAAATAATACTATAATTATATTTTCTAAAAAATCAAAAGCATACAATAAAATCTTGCTGTAGCATGTTTATTTGTAATGCACATCTTGTTACTTTCTCCCAATAACAGATTGGAAAAAGGTTTTCATTGTGTTCTTGAAATGTGACTTTATTTAAAATATTGATTTCAGAGTGCTTTTATAAACATTGGAATTTTTTTCTTATAGCTACATGACTAATATTACATTCAATGTTTTTCATTTAAACTAGACCAGCTCTCTTTTCTCTTACAGAAACATGATCAAGTCCTTCTATACTGCAAGTCTTTTAATAGATGTCATAACAGTATTTGGAGAACTCACTGATGAAGTAAGTGTACATTCTTTATTGTCTTTACTTCCTGAAGATCAGTAAGGTTGCTATTTATCAGTTTTGTTATTGCATTGTTTATTTAGAGCACAATGTCCATCAGAAATGTAATGCAAGCAAAAAATTGTAATTTTAAATTTTGTATTAGCCACTTTTAAAAAAGTAAAAAGAAACATGGAATTATTTTCTGTTATATATTTTATTTTTGTAGTAAATTGTTTAAATACAGTTTGAATTTTACACTTTAGCACGTGTGGCTGCTGTATTGGACAGCACAGGTTTAGAGCTTGATTTTATTAAGTGTTCATATATATTACTAATCCTGTGTGCTGTTAAGTTTCCACACTGTAATTTGATAAACACACTGGAGGCAGAGTCTTTTTAGTACTATTTTTTTCTATCTCATTCTAGTCAGAGGTATTGTTGATGATTTATTTCCCTTGTAAAATATATGTGGGACTTGGTATTTTATAAGATATTTCACATCCATTTCATCAACTTGATTCTTATAATGACTTTAAGATAAGCAGAGCACATAATTTTATATATGAGCAGATTGAGACTAAATGACAGACTTACTGCTTTGAGTTCAGTGTTTTCACTGTAGCAGGCTTTACCATACATATGGAAAAATTGTTTTTTGAGTGGGGAAATATTAATCTAGAAAGAGAGAAAAAGAGCTACAAATGAGACTGACACAAGTGGTTATATGGGTGATTTGAATACTGTGAGGAAAATGGTTTTCCACAATAGGATTTTTTTCAAACGAAGAGTAGCTCTTAGTAAAGTTCTAAACAAAATGAAGTACAATCTATGTATGAAGTATTTGCATTTCTGTAAAAAATTGTATAGTAAAACTGTAAACGGTTTTTTTTTGTTTATATGTAAACTGAAGTTAAGCCCTAGGCTTGATGATTATAAGTAAGGTTTTTGCCAGCATGAAAGTTGTGCAGGACATTTCAAAGTTGCGACCAATGAAGAACAATTTTTTTTTTTTTTGTATGACTGCCCCTTTTATTTCTGAACATCCCTGGCCCTTGCCCACACAATGCCGGCAGCATTCCCCAGTAACTGAGGTAACCAAAAACCACCTCGGATATTTTCAGAACACCCTCTAGGCTAGGGTGTGAGGCAGTGCCCATTGAGAGCCACTGCTCTCAAGGATTTTATACTCTTTACAGAGCAGTATAAGAGAGAACTGAGATCCAGAATGTGAAAACCTGAACTGCTTCTCAATGGGTATTACCTTTTTGTATTCTGATGGCCTTATAGATCCACCTGTTTGGGCCCCCTTTCTCTCCCATCTCCTGTGGTTACTGATCAGATTTGTTTTCTTCTGTTTTACTAGGGTGAGGCAATAGCCTAGATACTTGGGGTTACAGAAACAATGTAAATAAGACATTATAGAAAGCTTTGAGTGGTTCAGTGGAGTTTTGGAGAGTACCAGGGAAGTGAAGGGGAGTAATGAGAATTCAGATTAGAAAAGTAAGTCATAAGCCAGATCAGACAGATGACAGAAGGCTTGCAATCTTTGATTAGTGTTTTTGAATAAAGAACTATCCCCCGGGGTGCTTTGCATGATAGGCATCTGTAGAATATACTGGTGTGAGGGGAAACTACAAACAAACCATTTGGCAAAGGAAATTGTTGATGATTACTGTGGACCTTAAGTGAGAGGTGAGGAATCACACACAGTGAGTTGTTTTTGATTTGAGAAAAAAATAATATGTTCAGACTTAGATGTTAAAATTTCGGGTATGACATCCCAAAAGAATATGGCATCTGAAAAAGAAATCACCAGAAGACTCTTGGAAATAAACAGGCAGGGAATCAGCAAAGTGGAAAGGACAGTTTAAGTTATAAGATTAGACAAACCCTTTAGGTAGGCAGATTATATTGAAAGAGAGAGAAGTTGATCAAGTAAATACCCTTGGTAAACACCTGTATTTAAAATGCAAGAGGAAGAAGTGAATAAAGAAACACAGTCATAGAAGTGAATAGAGAGTCAAGATATCAGAGGAAAAGATCATGATAAGGCAAAGTATTTAGTAGCAGATCAGTATGCCAAATGCTTCCCAATGCCCCCGTTGCCCTCTCCAAGTTGTCCTTACTTGGGGAATCTACCAGGGCCCATGTATCTCAGAGGCAAGCACACAGTGCTTTGAAGTTGTAAGTGCCAACAATGGGGAACCTAGATAATAGGTGAAATAATAGACATAGGGAAAAGAACAAAATTTCTGGAAGTCTTAAGTGAGTAATAGGTTCTTTTCACTTAAGGGGCACCTAATACCTCCACACACATAAAGTATATGATTCATCTGCATTTCAAAAGGAAAATCTAGGTTTACTTTTAGGTAGCTTTAACAAAGAGCAGCTTCCTTAGTTATTTGATCACAGTAACTAAGACAAAGACTGTGAAGACCGAGGCCAATGAGAAGGCTTCAAGAGAGGTTGGGAGTGATGGGGTGAGATTTGTTTAGATCCTGGGGTTACTAAAGAATACACCATAAGGCTAAAGGGGAAATTTTCCCAAAGCAATGGTGTTCTTTGGGTAATGTCCCATCTCATTACCCAACCTGCTACCTAAGCTCTTCCTCTACCTTGTACTGGCCCTAGAATAAAGTAGGAAATAGTATCTTCATTAGTGGATGAAGGATTCTAGAGAGCTGGAGGGGTCTACAATGGCATGGAAAGAAGAAATTAAACATTCTGAGGCCAGACTGGAAAGGGAAGTCCCTGTGGTCATATGATTGGGTTGAGGTTTTGAGGTTTATTCTTGGGCCTTCATGTAAATTCTGCATATTTAAATTAGAAAATGTGTATGTACACAGTTAATGTGTAATTATGTAGGTGTATTTCACTAACTTATATATGCTGGTTATAATATACAAAATTTGTACTTTCAGCAAAAGATGTGTATATGAAAATTTACAAATTGCTTGGCACATAATACTGACATTTCTCATATCCAATGTGCTATAGTGACCTTATCCTTACAAGACTAGTGAACTGATTTTTAACTACAAACTAAGATTGACTAAATATATAAAGACAGCCAACAAAGAAAGGAAAATTCTGGTAAGACTGTCTATATGCCATTCTCAGAATCCTCAGGCCAACTAGTTTGATCAGTCTTGTTTTAAATGTGTTTCCTCTTATTTTCAGTATTGTTTTCTGTTCCATCATTTTCCATTTCTAAAACTGGAGTCTTCATAGTGATTACTTAGATCTAGGTTTTTCAGAAATAATGATTTAAAATGCCAGTAATTTGAAATATTGCTCACTTGACTGGAATAGAGAGGAATGCACTCCGGCTATGATTCTACCAGCTCTTAGAAATAAAGGGAAGCCGGGTAGTCAGCAGCAGCAGCCCTCTCTAACAGGTCTTCATGGTTATCTAAGAAAATCTGAGACTTTATTTACTTGTCATTTAAACACTATATGCCTAACATATGACACAAACTACTGTAACATTCTTGTTTCAAAAACTCTTAAAAAGATTTAGTTTTAAAAACCATAAACTGGTTACTTCAAAGCATTTAGCAGTTTTAACTCATTCCCTCCTTTACACTTCCACTTTAGTTTCATCCTGTACTTTGAAAACACTAGCAGAGACAAAGGCAGGAAACAGAAAAGTGGGAAAAGAATGAGTTTGAAGATTTCAGATAGGCAGAGCTATTTTTTTAAGTGTATACTCTCCTTTAGGTAAATTTTAGAAGTCACTGTAACCTATGTGATCATTTATAAGGGAAATGCAGTAGTGTGGACTGCATGATATTCCATAGCTTTTTAACAGAGCAAAAACTTTCTTCAAAATTTGTTGCTTCCTTTGCTTCTTAAAGAATGGTGTTTGAGAAACACTAAAATCTAAAATAACAACAGAAAATAGGAGGAGAGCAGCGTAATTGTTTTTTTCTGTGTATTTTTAATTGTCTTTTAATTTTATCTTTATAATCAAGACAATGATGGTTTTTAAGCTATATTTTTAAAGTCTGAAGAGCTTTATGGATGTCTGCCGTCAGCTCTGAAAATTTTTTCTAAATGTAAAGAAATAATGGCTATCAGAGCCAAGCCCCACTGAACTCCAAACAAAGAAGTCATCTTACCTCTCTGGACTTGGTTTTTCTCCTGTTAAATAGGAAGCCTGGACAAGAGGATCTCTAGTCCTTTGCAGCTCTGCCAGTTTATATGTTCAGGCATGCAAGAAGTGGTAGGAAGGGGGAACAAAGAACAAATGAAAGAGAACACAAAAAACAAAAAGGAAGAGAGAAAGAAAAACAGTTTTAGACTAGAAGCTGCAAAAGGAGGGGTAAAAAACAAATTAACTATGGAAGTTATGTAAATGATAGTGAAAAGTAGAACCACTGAAAATTATAGCAGCAAGGAACAAATTTTTACTAGGAAGAAGGGAGAAATGTCAGGTAGGGTAGCAATATGGGGGTAGCAGGTGTAGATATAAACAACCTGAATACCTGACGCCTTCTATATGATATCTGTACATAATGATTTTGAGTCTTCTAATTAAGTTCTTTTTACTAAAATCTCACCACTTTTCAAAAAGACCACTGGTTTGCAAGCTGTATTACTACAGTTTATCTCATTTATTTTATCTTCCTATTTCAGGCTCTTTTTCCCTGCAATCCATTCTCATCTGTCATTGTTTTATTGAAGAACCTACTTGGTCTTCTCATTTCCTGGCACTGCAAGTTTCAGGCCTTCTATAATATTCCATACCATATTTGTAGTACTGTTTCGCAGTTCTGTTTTAAGTTTGTCAGACCAGTCTGCTCATCATCTTCTCAGTTTTCACCTTTGGGAATGTTGTGTTTGTTTTTAGTCTGCTTTGCCTAAGTTTTACCTTCTTTTTGAATCTAGTTACATTATGCTAGCCCTTATTGAATTTGTCCATTCTCTCAACTCTTCCACTCTTATTTAGAGTCTTAGCTATATGAATATTACACTGTGAATTTATTGACTTCATTTTTGTATATTATATTTCAGAATAAATTATACTACAAATACTTGAAGGGGGGACTTTGTCTCATTCTACTCTTCCGTCTTCTTTGGCATTAAGTGT
The DNA here is from genome assembly GCA_028533085.1 of Varecia variegata. Taxonomy (NCBI): domain Eukaryota; kingdom Metazoa; phylum Chordata; class Mammalia; order Primates; family Lemuridae; genus Varecia; species Varecia variegata. Next base: position 18,401,281 of record CM052441.1, on the reverse strand, counting down.
ATGTATTTGCACACGTAGTAAAATATTAGTGGCTTATTAGTTGACATTTCAAAAGTTGCTATAGTTAGCTTTTCATTTTTTTATCTGAGATGGAAATAATGTTCAGACTTACTTACACAGAACTTGTTTGATAACTCTTCTAAAATGTAATAGATGTCATTCACTCACAGCATTTTTCTTGGTCACTTCTTGATATTTTTTTTCCCTTTTAATTTCATGTCATATTTTTCTTTAGTCTTCAACACTTTTGGATTTTCTTTTTTTAAATACTTTGTCTACCACTATTCTAGTTCTCAACTCTTGTATCTCTGCTTTAGGTATATATATTTAACTTGTAATAACTATGCCTTATATAATTCTGCTCAGCATTTTGATTAAATTTGTTGTGTGAACTTCCAGCATTCCTATACCTCTCTTAGAATCAATGCCCCAGTTTTAGGTATATGTACCAAAGTATATATTAAAATTTTTAATTTTGTGCTTTAAAGCAAGAGATGTTCAAAACATAAGCATTTTATTTTCCTACTGTATCATCTTGTGTAATGTATTTGTGGCCAATATTATCAATAGGCATCCTTTTATTGTATTTTAGATTTATTTCACTGCTAGCAATGTTTTTTCTTCATAATCTTTGGTTAAGATATAATAGTGCTAATTTAGAAAAAAATATGAAAATTGCAAGTAAAATATAATACTGTTCTTAAGGAGTTTTTACTTATTTGGGAGAATCAGATGAATATGCTATGTTTTTCTGCCCACACAGAGCTTATATTCTAACTTGGAAAGACAAAATAACTATGATGATATATGGTTTATTAATGATGAAGTGCAGGGAAGGAGTCCACTGGCAGTACCAACCATTTGCCTGGCACTGTGCTTAGACACTTCAGATATGTTTTGCTTCACCTTTCACAACTCTAAATTATAGTGAGAAAACTCATGGTCAGAAAAATTTTAAGTACCTTATTGTTAGATGCTATAGCCCAAGATAATATTTCTCAAACTCTTTGTGGTAAAGGTCAAGCATTTTTTTTTTTTAATTTCCAATCCTTTGAAAACTGCTTGTTTTGTAAAATATAAATACAAGTCATAAATTAATTACTACAAAAATGAAATTTTAAAAAGTCATACAAAAATAGCAGCCTAGTCTGCTCTGTGTGTTCTAAATATTTCTATCTTATCACAAACTCGTAAACGGTTTTGCAGACCAGCTTTGGTTCTGGGAGCACATTTGGTTGGCCCTGATCTAGATCCTATTTGGATCTCACTATGGTCCTCCTTGCACAACTGCTAAGGGGATGATGCACATGAGTAGCTAGCTGGCTGTGAAAGACAGAGAGAGGTCTGAACAGAAGGTATAAATTTAGGAGTTGGCAGCATGAAGTGCTATTTAAAGTCATTAGACTGCATGAGATCATCAAGGTAAAGTTTGGAACGAGGAGACAAGAAGTCCAAGAACTGAAGTCTAGGGCACTCTGGACCGTGAGAAATGAGAAAGAACCAGTGTGAAGGACTGAAGGAGCACCAGCAAAAGGAAAACCAGGAGACACCTTGATAATCAGGAAACCAAGTGAAAAAAGGCAGGATGGTGGGGGCTTGGAGGTGGATCAAAGAGGGTGAAATGATCACTTATTCGGGCTGATAGTGTCAAGGAAGATGACATCTAAGCATTGTGTCTAGCAATATAGAAGTAATCTGAGACCTTGACAAAAGTCATAGCAATGGGTCGTGGGGATAAAAACTTGCCTAGGATGGGTTGAAGATAAAATCAAAGAGGAAGAATTGGAGACTGCTAATGTAAATAAAACCTTATCTTTCAATGTGGCTTTTAGGTATGCTAACGGAGAATGATTTATATCAGATTTTTCATAGTTTCGGCCAGGAGTATATTTTTTTATTGCACTCACATGATTCTTATAGGCACTAAGTTTGAGAACACCTGCTGCAGCCTATGGTTGGTATTTTCTAACCAATCATTGTTCAGAGTAGCAAGTGATTTAAAAATTAAATGAAAATTCATGTATACTGCTGCTGACTCTAGTAGCCAAAATTTGCAGTTGTCAGTAATTCTCATCAATTTAGTTACAAAACAAGGACTTAGAGGCCAAGGACAGAAGTAAAAGTTCTTGCAATTCCTGTTTCCCAGAAAGAATGTGTAATCAGCCAAAAGGAGTTACCAGATTTCAAAAAGTTGACATCTTGAAAATTTCCTCTTAAAATATTGTTTAATATCTAGCATCCTTTATCTTAAAGAAAACAGCATTGAAAAGTAAATTAGTTTTGAGTTACTAATGCCAGAAATTTCCGCTAAATATTATATGCACCAATTTGTAGGAAGAGAGATGTATTAGAAACAGTGTGAAATCAAAATCAAAGTTGTGTTACTTTATATACTTCTGGGGGAAGTTTTTTAAAAATGTGTTTACTAAATAGATCATTTTCAGCTTAGAGTAATGTTTTATTAAATTTCAGATACTAATGAAGAAACCCAAAGTGGTTCAACTTCTCTACACTGCTCATACTAAGAAATTAGGCATGAAAGAATCTAAAGTCATTACAACTTTCCCACTAAGTCTTTAGACGGGATCAAGTTATTTCAGATGGAGCAAAATTTGGCCTATTTTTAAAAATCTCAAAAGCAACTTAAACTTTCCTAAGCAGTTTATTCATTTAGTTTTAAAATGGTCTTTTTTATAACTACCAAAAAGTATATTGTGCATTAATACACATTAAGTAGCTGCTGACCTTTTAAAGCTGATTTTCTCTTATTTCATGTATTTTCATTGAATTGCAGATTGCAGTGTGGTAATTGTAGTTTACCAAGGCAGCCCTGAATTGAGTGACTAACTTTACTACTAAAACAATGTGACCTTCAGGAAGTCATTTTATTTTTATAATTAGCATTTCTTCATCTCTGTAAGGATGGGATTGTAGAGTCCTAAAAAAGATGAAGAAATACGATGGGACTTAGATAAGACATGTGCCACACTTAGGGATGGCAGTTATTGCCTGGCTTTCACATTGGACTCTAAAGCTCATGCCTGACTTCTTCAGCCTGTGATCCCCAGCACTTAGCATAGTGCCTTATCTTGAGTAAATAAAAAATAACTGTCAACTTGCTGGAAATCAGGGAGCTTCATAAGGAATAAACATTTGAGCTGAGACTTGGAGAAGAGGAGATTTCACAGAAAAGGAAAGCATGTTAGATAAGGGAGAATAGCATGAGAAAAGCATGCAGATGAGACAGAGTCCCATCTGGATTGAGGGACACAAAACTGAAACGGTATCCACAATGTGGAGGGCCTTGAATGCCAGGTTAAACTGTATTTATGTTGAGCCAGTCCTATAATGTCTTAGAGCCTTAAGGTGAGTAAAACATGACTGCTTAAATTTCAAGGTTATTGTGAGGACTGATAAGAGGAAAATGTGTGGAAGTGTTTTATAACCTGCAGAGTGATATAAAGATGTTAGTCCAAGACATCAATCTTTTCTTTGATTTATGTTACTTATCCAACTAGTCCTTAATATGTATCTTCTACCCATGGCAAATTGATTTATTTATCTTCATTCCCCAAATATTTCTTTTATTTCTGCCCTTCTGACTTTGTTCATACTTTTCTTCTCTCCAGAATAGACTTACCCCTTCTTTCTACCTTTCCACATCATGCCCATCCTGCATGGCCAAACTAAAGTATCATTTCCTTTACCTGTTATCCTTTATTCTATTTTTTCTTTTTATTCTCTGAAGTGTTCCATGTACTTATGGTAAGAAACAATACTTCTACTTACTGTATTTTTATATAATAATATTCTTTTCTATTTTAATTCCATATCCATAGAAAGATTATTAGCTCCCTGAAAGTGGAAATAATATATCGACTTATTTTTTATATCCCATATTGCTAATGGAAGGTCTTAATTAATAGCAGAATTTATTGAGGTTGAGGTTATGAAAGAGGGAAACTTTAAACCCCTTAAAATTTAAGTAATTACCTTCATTAGTTCTCATTGCTGGAGAATAGGTAAATAATGAACATTTTTAAATAATGTCATTTTGCAGGTATTGAATTCAAGTGGACATGCAAACCTAGAGACTCTTACATCTGATATTAATTTGTAGACTTTCAATCCTAGATGCTCAGGATTTTGAAAAATTAAAAATAATCTGGAAAACTCAGTGCTTCAGCACATACTCTTTCCTCTCAAAGAATGGAAAAGGAAAAAGGTGAACCGTAAGATATTGCTGTTTCTATAGGTCAAAACAAACACTGGAAATTTCAAATCATTGTATCTAACTGTATTATATACTTAATTCAGCTTCCTAAATCCAGTAGCCCATTACATACCCCAGAAGTAATTGTCCCTTATACTACCACAGAAATTTTGGTCAGAGTCAACTAAGTCATCATGCATTGTAAATGTGTGTATTTGTTGAGCAACTACTATTTACTGGTCACAAAGCCAAGTGCTTGGTATAAACAACCGACAGACATAGACCTTGCTCTTAAGAAGCTTATATGCTAGGGTGTGTGTGTGTGTTTGGGGGGGGAGAGGACACTCTAAACATGCATATAAATATCTAATTATAAATTGTGATAAATATTGGTAAAGAAAAGATGTGAGATTATCGTTAGATTGGAAAAGTCAGGAAAACCTTTCTGAGGAAGTGACATTCAATCTGACATTGCATAGGGGTGAGTTAGCTTGGTGAGTAAAAGGGAGAACAAGGCAGAAAGAGTAGGTTGTGTAGGCCTTGGCATGTTTAGAAACAGAAAAGATGCCCGCATAGCTGCATGGTAGTGAATGGGATAGGGACATTGAGAGGTGGTTGAACAGTCAAGAAGCAGGTAGAGGAGATTCTTGTAGCCCACGTTAGAATGTGTTTTGTATTTTAAGTGCATCAGGAAGCCACTGAAAAGATTGGCCTGAATGGATATATGTTTGAGAAAGATCACTCTACTCTGAGTACTGGATGCGGAAGATGGTGGAGGGAGGGAGGGCAAGAATATAAGTAAGGAGACAGATTAGGGGGCTATTGCAGAGCAAATGGGGAGCTGAAGACCAATTCAAGATACGTTTTAGAAGGAAATCAGCTGGATTCCTGGTGAATTAGATGAGGGAGTTGGGGGAGAGCAAAGGATAAAGAGAGAGCTGCTAGCATTATTCATAGTAGCCAAGATTTGGAATCAACCTAAGTGCCCATCAATAGGTAAATGGATAAAGGAATTGTGATACATATACAATGGAATGTTATATAAAGGAATTGTGATACATATACAATGGAATGTTATATAACCATAAAAAAGAAAGAAATCTTGCCATTTGCAACAACATGGATGGAACTGAAGAACATTAAGTGAAATAAGCCAGGCACAGAAAGGCAAATCTCGCATGTTCTCACTCATATGTTGGAGCTAATATTAAAACAAGTGATCTCATGGAGAAAGAGAGTAGAATGAGTTACCAGAGGATGGGACGAGGGAGCAGGGAGGAAGTGATAAAGTGGGAGTGGTTAACGGGTACCAAAATACAGTTAGGTGGTTAGATAGAATGAATAATATTTGATAGCACAGCAAAGTGATTCATCAACAATAAGTTAGGGTATGCTTTAAAATAACCAAAAAAGTAGAATTGGAATGTTCCTAACACAAAGAAATGATAAATGCATGAGGTGATGGATACCCCAATTACCCTGATTTGATTAACTCACATTGTTTGCCTGTATCAAAACATCACATGTATCCCATAAGTGTATACAACTATGTACCCATAATAATTAAAAATAAAAAATTCATACTTAAGAAAAAAGAGCAGCTAAAATGACTCCCACATATCTCTTACTTGAGCGAACAAAGATCCCTGTGGGGAGGAAAGGCAATGAGGGAAATCAAGGGAACAGTTTTAGATACATTAATTTCCATCATACATGAGACATCCAAGTGATGATGTCACACAGTCAGTTGGATATTTGTCAGAAGCAGATCCTGGTTAGATACATAAATTTAAGAATAATAAAGACATCAATAGTATTTAAAGCCATGGGAATGTGTATGGAAAGATAAGAAAATGGGCTTCATGGCAGGATCATGATGCTTGTAGGAATCTGGTAGATAGTATAATAAATGGAGACAGCCCACTGTGAGATGATAAGTGGCAACTGATACGGTGTGTGAACTGGAGGTGAGGGAGAGTGGAGAAGAGAAGGAGAATGAATGAATATACATCATCTGAAGGGGACTACCCCATTCAGCTCAGATAATTATTACCAAGTAAATATGGGCTCGGATCTTCCTTTTTTTTAAAAAAAGGGAAGTTAGAACTTTGGATTTTCTGAAACTTTCCCAGTTTTAAATATAGAAAACCATTCATATTTAAAATTCTATATGAATCAGCATTGGTTGAGCCCACTAGTTTGCAGTCTCTGCTAGGATAGGGTGCTTAAAATTATTTGGAGATTGGATAGAGGATTAGTAGCCAAGGAGACAGGAGAGAAACCAGGAGAATAGAGTGTCACAAAAGCCTTGGATGAGAATGTTTCACAAAAGTTGGAATATCCCAAAGTTTAATAAACTGCTGAGAGGTTTGGTAAAATGATGCCAAAAAAGCGTCCCTTGGATTTTCCAGTGTGGAGTAGGCTGTTGGTTAACATTAGCAAGAGCAGTTCCGCAAGTGAACTGATGACTTAGGTGAGGTACAGGCTGGCACATGTGGACTCCCTGCCATTAAACGCACAGGTGTATTCAA
>CM052441.1:18378581-18394437 GCA_028533085.1 Varecia variegata | reverse complement strand
AAGCAATCCTACTGCCTCAGCCCCCCCGAGTAGCTGGGACTACAGGCATGCGCCACCATGCCCGGCTAATTTTTTCTATATATTTTTAGCTGTCCAGATCATTTCTTTCTATTTTTAGTAGAGACGGGGTCTCGCTCTTGCTCAGGCTGGTCTCGAACTCCTGAGCTCAAACAATCCGCCAGCCTCGGCCTCCCAAGTGCTAGGATTACAGGCGTGAGCCACCGCGCCCGGCCAGGGTTACTTTTTTTTAGGTTTCTATATAGAAGTTATGTGTAGTAGTATCTGGAGACTCAGATTATATTAAATACTCAATTAAGTATCTGGACCATATGCTATATTTGCATTTATCCATGACTTAACGGATCTTTGCAAAATGCTACTCTATTTCCAATACTGTTGTTTTCAGTGTAGTAAAATCATCGCTCTCTCAAACTCTAATGTTTGTACAGATCACCTGGGGATCTTGTTGTGGCACAGATTCTGGTTCAGTAGATCTGGATTGGGCTTGAAGATTCTACATTTCTAACAAGCTTCCAGGTGATACCAATGCCATTGGTTCATGAGTATTATTACATAAAGATCAGTTCAAAATATAAACTAAAAATCACCAGCCCACCCACAATCCTAAGAGATTTTACTCTTGTATTTTATAGCATGGAGCATAAATTTTAAGGCAGGGAAAAAGAGCCAACTAGCAGGCTCTTCAATGATATTTTCAGTTCTCCATACAAATTCTCTTTTTAGAGAGAGAGAACCTCAATTTGTAATTGAGGTTCAGAGTTGTTAACTAGCATATGACAAGTTAAGAAGTCAGATTTACATGCCAGTCTAGTTAGTGTTTGCTTTAACCACTACATCATCTTAGTTTTCCTTTTGTTTCATAGATTTGTACAGGTCTTGTTTTTTTCTCTTTAAGGAAAATAGTTCAATCTATTATTATCTTTTATATTTAATCTTAAAATTCCATTTAGCCTAGTTTTCCCTGTGCATAAGAGTTTCAGATTTTGTTGGCTGGACATTCCCATATTTCCACTGCAGATCTTTTCTGAAATGTGAAATCATAAAAGAGAACTGGGCATGTGTTTTGAGGAAGCTACATTTTCATGAAGTCTGTCAAGCCCTAAATGGTTGTTGGTAGAATCCAGCAATGGAGTAAGGAGATTCCCAGACTCTTTCAGAACGTAATCTGCAAAAATAGGTTTTATGTCAGAAATATGGTATGGGTCATCATAAAGTTTACTTTTTGCTTTTTTGCTGTAGTCCAATATTGATATTAAATACTCTCTTGTAGAATGTGAAACACAGGAAATATGCAAGGTGGAAAGCAACATACATCCATAATTGTTTAAAGAATGGGGAGACCCCTCAAGCAGGCCCTGTTGGAATTGAAGAAGATAATGGTATGGTATTTATTTGTTCTAAGTAAAATTATTTAATAGAATCATAATTGTTCAGTTGATTATTATTCAAAGTTTTTGGAAGGAACAATGCAATTTTGTTTCCATCAGGTCCAAAATCCATGAAAATTAAGTGTAAAATTATAAACGTAGGGACAATGAGAGATAAAGGCCAAACTGCTATAATATCTGTCCAGGTCAACAAAATGGTTTGTCTCCTACCTCTAATCACATTTCATCTCTGCATAGGAAAGGGAATCCATTTATAATTTATGAAATGTTTCCAAACCACAAAGAACACTATATTATTTTTTGTGTATCTATTTGAATTGTGTGGATTATTGGGGGTGGAGAGGTAAGTAATACATTCACATGGTTCAAAAATTATGGAGTATATAAAAATACAAAGTGAATTTCTCATTTCCACCACATTCCTCATCTTCCCAGATCCTTTCACAATTCAAATAAATAAATACCAGTTTTAGATTTTTGTGCTCATTTATAGAAATCATAATTTATGAATTTACAAACAAATGGTAATATATAGCCTCCCTTTTTTCCTACAATTGGTAATGTACATACTGTTCTGCATCTGAATTTTTTTTTTTTACTAGTTCTGTCAGTTTTTTGTTTCATTTGAGGCTCTGTTATTATATTAGGCACATGTACCTTTATAATTACTCATTTTTTTATGAATTAATCTTTTATTGTTATGAAACATCCCACTTTCAGGAAATCTGTTTTGCCTGATATTAAATTTAGACACCCACCTTCTATCAGCTTGGTATCTGTGTGACCTTTTCATCATTGTGAAATGTTTGACTATCTCTGCTAATATTCGTTGTCATTAATTCTACTTGTCTGTTATTAAAATTAGGGACTTCAGCTTTTTTGGCATTTACATGGTGTGTCTATTTTCATCTTTTTCGTTTAAATAAATCTGGGGGTTTGTATTTAAAGTACATCTCTTGTAAAAAGCATTTATTTTTTATTCATTCTCAACACCTGTGTTAGAAATGTTTAGTCCATTTACATTGACTATAGTTGCTATAGGTGGATTTAAACCTACTGTTTTGTCATTTGTTTTCTATTAATCCTATCTGTTTTTGTTTCCTTCTTGTAATTTTCTTTTCTCTGGTTAGTTTTTTCTCTTTCATTTATTATGGCCATGTTTTTTTTTATAGCCTTGAACATATTTATAGTAGCTGCTTTAAAGTTCTTTTCTGCTCATTTCAATACCTGGGTCATTTTAAGGTCTTTTTTTTTTTTTTTGTAGACTCTCACATTTTCCTTTTGCTCCCATTTCTAATAATTTCTATTGTCGGTAACATGTTGTAGCTCTTCTGCATCCTGTTATCTTCCTTTGCAAAGTCTTGATTCTTATTCTAGCAGACAGTTAACTTGGCTGAACTCAAACTTTGGCCTTCCTTCTTTCAGCTTAAGTTGTTGCTTTTCTAGGCCCCCTTGAGTGTTCCTGATATTTATGCCCATAATTCAGGGGCATACAGATACTTAGTTGGGGTTCATATGCGCATTTCAAGGCTCCCTTCTTGGCAACTCTCATTTGCACAGACTGTTGAGTACCCTCAGGTGAAAAACCACATAAAGTCATACCTTTCTTGGTGAGATTTCCTCTCCCAGGGGTTCCTTCATTCTGGTTTCTACCAGCTTTTGGTCACTTTCTAGTGCCTTTCAGTAGTTAGTTGGTTTTTTTTGTTTGTTTGGTTTTGGTTTTTTGGGGTTTTCTTCCCTTTTCCAGAATGTATAAATGTTAGAGTTCTCCAATATAGGAGAAGGTGATTTTAATGCATATAAAATAAAAATACATCCACAAGTATAATTAGTAAAATGCTCATCATCTCAGAGTAGTGGGTAAATTTAATTTTCTTTTTGCTTATTTATAATTATCTACATTGAATATATGTGTTAATAATCAGACAAAAGTTACTTAAAAATTTGATGAGAAACAATAAAATCTATTTCATAAATCTGTAGCTTTACCTTGCTTTGCTTTTAAATTACTATGATTCCCAAAAGTGGCTAATTGTCATTTTAAAAATACTGTCAAAATTTAATTTTCTCAAAATAGTTTTCCAGTTCTAATGATACAGTATGTTTTATAAGTCTACCTTTCAAAACTTTTCAGAACAAAGTATCTCATCACTTTTTTCTACATAGCTAAATGTGAAATTTCATTCCTTTGTTTTTGTTTATTAACTAAATACTTTAATTAACTAAATACATATAATCATTTCGTAGCTAGTACCCCGTAAATATTGAGTAAAAAGCAGCTGTCAGAAAACAGTTCTTATTGGATAGCATAAATGTGGCATGTTTTGCCAAAAATGTCCTTGATTTTTCATAAGTTTAAAGAAAGTTTATTTTAAAGAAAAATATATGCAAAGAGTTTACAGAATTAGAAACTGTTATTTTGAAAGGAGTGATAATCATATTGTCAGGCAAAATTAAATTTTTAAGAAAATAAAAAAATTAAAACTACTATTTTAAGAAATAGAGCCTGCCTATTAACTACATTAAATAGAATTGCGTTTGAAGGTTTCATTTGTCGTATATGTAGCAAAATAAGAATACTTGGTGTTTGTATTTCAAAATTCCTAGTTTAACCTCGTGTATGTATTATATAATAGATGTTGAAGAAAATGAAGATGCTGGAGCAACCTCTCTGCCCATTGAGCCACCTCAGCCATCATCATCTTCAACTTACGACCCAAGTAACATGCCATCAGGCAACTATACTGGAATACAGATTCCTCCAGGAGCACATGCTCCAGCTAATACACCAGCAGAAGTACCTCACAGCACAGGTAGGAAACTAAAACTGAACAATTTTTTAATTCCCCTTTTATAAATAATTGCTTCATAATGATGGTTGTGAGCATATATGGTCCTTAAATTACATTTGAACCCACCAAAAAAAATAAATTCTTTTAATTGAAGTTTTAATATTAGTTGTATTATAGTTTTTGAGAAATGACAAATATTTGTTTTGATTAATATTAACCTTATATTTTATTAATAGGAATAGTTTCTGTGCTTTGCATGTGTGTTGCTATTTTTTCTTCCCTCCCCTCTCTCCCCTCCCCTCCTCTCCCCTCCCCTCCCCCTTCACTATTGTTTAAGAATAGCACTGAGGTGAGTGGGGTTGCTATCCGATGTGTGGGTCAGGGTCTCACTGTGATAGCAAGATTAAATTTGTCTTGCCTCATTCCCTGAGGACCCTACCCCTGCCCTGACATGGGTATTATTGATAATGGGAAATACCTTTGAGGTACAGAATCTCAGTAACAGGGGAATCAGAGATAAGTGAAAGGAAGGGTTAAGATTTTTTTTTTTAACCTTACAAATGTGTGAATTAAAAAAAACAGGGAAGAGATATCTGCTATCTTGGAATAAATCAATACCGTATGTCTGTGTTTTCATAGAAAAAAGATCTGATGAAACCAGTGTCCAGTAGTAAGTCAGTGTCAGCAGATAAAGGCACTAGCACAAAATTGAAAGTATTCTTCATTTACTTGTATTGTTGACAAAGTATCACCCTTCCTTTCAAATAGAAGGGTAACAATGATAATTTAAATTCTACATTTAACTTATTTTAATATTTTTCAAGAATTGTTCTTAAAAAATTTGTATTTATCCCAGTACGAAAGTGACCCATGCTACTAAACTTTACAGTTATTTCAAAATATTTAATTAATGGAATAAGAGTCATCCATTGACCTCTGATTTCTACTGCTTCTATTATGTAACACACTATTATGTCACTGCCTTTTAGTTGTCAGCCTATTTTACCCAAACCATGTAGGTTATTTTGTATAAGTTGAATTTACTTTTAAAAGTTTTCTGTTTTGATCATTGTAGCAACAATTATTTAGTCTCTTTCCTCCTATTTTAAAACTTTCAAGTTTATATTCTCTGTAGATATTGCTAATATTTTCTCTTTAAGATTGTTGATGATTGGTATGAATGAATACAGGGTAAAAAAGAAAAATAAAAAAAAAAAAAAGATTGTTGATGAAAGTGATAATTTTAGCACTGATCTCTTGTGTCTTCATTTGATATATTTTACCCTGACTTTTCAATGCTTTATGTCCTATGTGATGACATTAATAGACAAACCAATTTGAATTTGTTTTGTAAGTAAAATTTGATGCAACACTGTTTTAAATATTTTACTATGTTTTAGAAATAGTATTTCCAAGGTAGAATAACGTAAGCAAAACCAGTTATTTAGGTGTATTTGCCTTAGGTGAATACTGTTCAATTATACTCAAAAGTTTAAACGCTGATCAAGAGTCCCAGACACAGGCATTCTCATACAGGGGCCATAGGGAAATAAAATGCATTTGGGGATCAAATAGTATTGGTTATTAGTTTCTACCCCTTGCTAAACCACAAACTCAACTGGTATTCAAATTCTCTTGACCTAGGTTTTTCCTCTTTCTAACATGAAATTAATCATACTTACAGTTATTTTAATTATTAAAGGGGGAAAGGTATAAAAATTCAGTAGTACTATGCCTAGCACAAAATCAGTGTTCAGCAAATTAGCTTCCTTTCCCTTTTTTTTTCCCCCCTCTTCCTTCCTATTTCTATGCCAAAGAAAGGGTATTTAATGACAAGTTAATGAATACTTAAGATTGTTTTGTGAATCAAGAGAACTGTCACACCTAGGGGTAGGGTATTAACCTTACAGAAAGGCTGCCCCCCACGGGGTGCTGCTTTAGGCAACATATCTTAAGGCAGAGTTGTGGTATTGGCACATATACAAATGTATTATATACATGCACACAATGAATATATGAAAGACAAACACACTTTTAGTAGGAGGGCTACATTAGATTGATCCATATGAAATTGCTAGTTTTATATAATAAAAATGGTAAAATACTGGTAGTTTCATATGTTCACACTAATAGACAATATTTCCTGGTTAGAATATTCATGACATAAAGATAGTTATTAGGAGGTGGTATTCTGTTAGAAAGTCTTCTGGCATGAACAGTTTATTTTTATCCAGTTAACTCTGGCGTGAGCCTCTTGTTTTCTCTCTCTTTTGTTCCTCAAAGAGGTGAATAAAACTACAAACCTTAGAACTTTTGTAGGATGGGATCCTATCCTATTTAAATGCTTCTAGACTTAGCATTTAAATAATTACCGTAGCTAATTTACACACTTCCTACAGCAACTAAATTAAAGATTGCTGTTTCTAATTTACAAACTCTAAAGAGAATAAAGAGTTATCCAAGGGAAAACAAGCATATCCAGTAATGGACAGAACCAGAATTTGAATCCAAGTTTATTTGACTTCATGTTTTGGCCACATCCCTTCAATGTCCCTTCTTCCAAGAAAGTAAAATCCTGTCAAGTCAAAACCTACTTTTCTGATAGTGTATTTCCCCTTAAGATTGGTTTGAGATGTTGAAATCTCCTCTTAGCCCTGAATTTTTTTTCTATTGTATTTGAAACAGTAAAAAAAAAAATCAGTTCATAGTTGCCTAATAAAAAACAAAATAACATTTTTAGTTTATAAATATAGCAGATGTTTCCCCTCTTACTCACTGTAAGAATGATTTACTTTCTCTCATATAAAGGTCCAGGATGGACTTTTATCAAAGGGAAATCCTTAAGATAGCTGAAAAGAATAGTATGTACTAATTTACAGTTTTTAGTTCTTCCACAAAAAAGCAAAGGGTGTGCAATGAGGACAGGGATAGTGATTGTTTAAACAGACGAAGTGTTTCCTTCTTGTGCTTTAACCACTGTGCAAATATCACATGTAGGTGATACGGTATACGTTTTTTTCTTTCTCATGAATCATAAGCTTTCTACAGTCCATAAATATTATGGAAGAAGACTAGTAATAAATCTAATTAGATTAAATGATAGAATTGTTTTCAAATAATGCTAGCTTTTTAATTGTAAACACAGCTCAACCCATACATAGATCAAAATCTGCGCTGTGTTGGGTCAGAGTACCAGGGAGCGCACTAGAGTTCTTCTGTTAGGCTTTGATACTCTGTTGTTGATATTAGGGCATACACATATCTCTCAGTGCTATTTCCCGTGATTACACTGAAGTTTTACTCAACTCAGTCCTCCTGTTTTTTACCCTGGCTTTTACTGTTCCTCATGTGTACCATGTCTTTCTCCCTTTTTCTGTGCCTCTCCAAATGCTGCATTTTTCCAGGGTTCTGTTTAATTACACTTTTTGGACAGTCTTCTTTAGTTTTCTAACCAACACCCACGTCTCCCTTTTCAGAATCTCCACACCATTTAGTCAACAGAACAGTTTAGTATTTAATTAGAAATCTTATAATATTTAATTCTTTATATATATGCTGTATAACCATCTACTTAGAAGTTAACCAGAAATTACTCATTAACACTTCTTTTTTGTTAAATACTAGAAAGAAATTTCCAAAACAGTTCTGCTTTGCCCCAGAAGTGTTTTTATTATCCCATCATTCCAACATATTACAGTCTAGGAGGCAATAACCCATTTGCAAATTGACAAATGAGACCTACCTAAGTCAAGAAGGAAAAATAAATAATTTGGGCATCTCAAAAAATAAATAAATAGCATAAACTAAAAACCATTTTCCTAGCTTAACAGGTATTTTTGAGATTGTGTTGAGTCAGTGCTCGAGGCCCCAGTGGAAACATGCTCACCGTGGCTGCCAAGAGGACAGGCCTTGCTTCAGTGCTTCAAGACAAACAAGCAGCAGCGTCTTCTGACTGTGCCGCGTGAGGCGCACCGAGCATGTAGTCTGTTCAAACGTTAGTTGAATGACTCACAAGACTTAATAAAATGCAAACTACCTTTTTTTTAAATAACACTTAAATGAAATTTTACCACGTAACTAAAAATTTTCTCCCAGTAAATTCTGTTTTGTTCTTGTTAATATTGCCTATTAATCATATGGAGATGTACAAATAAGCATTTAAAAGTTAAAGCAGGTTGCTGACCAAAAAGTATACCTTTTCCATAAAAAGAGGGGTTTGTTTGGAGGATTTTAATTTAGTCAAAATAAAAATTTCTTAATACGGAATGGCATTGATATATAGATTGGACTGTGAGAGTGTTGTAGTCTTCCCTTTTTATAATATATCTAATCAACGTAAGTTTCAGGTACAGCTGCTGCAGAGCACTAGGCTAGTCCCTGAAGATCCCTGTCAGATCTTACATTCTAACATTTTTTTTTTAAATATTATGTATGTACATGCCTTTGGGTGTTTGGCAAGTTTTGTGGAGAAAATTATGTCAAATGTTTATAGTAACATATTTGGTTAGCATTTACAAAAATCAAGCAAAAAGTAGTCATTAGTCAATTTAAAATTTATGTCTCCTAACTTTGCAATTATACTTCTATAAATTTTTCTATAAATGCACACACAGTATATAAGAATATTCACTACAGCATTATCTATAGTAGCAAAAGATTGGAAACAACTTCAATGTCTGTAAGTAATTGATTGCTTTATAAATTGTGGTATATGCATACAGTGGAACAGTATGTAACCATTAAAAAGAACAAGGCAGATTTATATGGATTAATCTGGAATTATTGTTAAGACACGTTAAGTAAAAACTGCACAGAACAGTATAGTATACAGAACTCACTACCATTTGCAAAACATACACAAAGCTTGCCTTCTGGGGGATTTTGATTTTCAAATTTCAAAACACAAATGTCTTAGCAAAGAGTAGCATTGTACATAGAGAGATTGGGGTGGACTCAGCACGTGTTTGTATGTCAGTGGAAGAGAGTCCTAGAAACTGGTGGGGTAACCCTGAAGTGGTTCTGAGTGGGAATGAGAGGCAGGCTTTCACCTTTGTATTTTCTTGTACTGTTTAAAATTTGTGCTTCACTTTTCATCTGTAGTTAAAAAATAAGATTTTCATGACTTTTTATAGTTCCAAAGGCTGTAGGAATGAAACTAGTTTGCCCTAAAGCAAAATTAAATGAAGTAAAATCATGTTTATTTAAACTATTTTTGCCCTTAGGTTTATGATGAGAAAGTTCTTCAGAGTCAAAACTTCATACCAGAAACACTGTATTTTAGAACTTTAATCATCTTTTGTGAAACCAACATTCTAGAACTCTCGCTAGATATGTTTTTGTGCCCCTAGAAACTTCCTACTTTGTTTTCACCCTTTCCTCTGTTTACTTTTTCTTATCCCAGTGTCTTTTCCACTTTACTCTTACTACAAATTGCCTATTTGAATTTAACCTATGAGGTTGGGGCAGATGAACCCTGTTTTGAGAGATTATCCTCCATTGATTTGGAGTAATCAGCTTTTCTTCATTTGCTTTCCCTGCTGATTGTGAATCACTGAAGTCTTTTTTTTTTTTAATGTTTCAACACTTTGTTAATTTTTTAGATGATTAATAATCTTCAACTCTAGTGTATTCCTTACCATTAATCAAGAATGCTTAGTTATTTACTGAATATGATAGTTTTGACAAGTTCTAACATGAAGTAAAAACAATCTAATTGTTTATTGGATAGATGAAAATACTACTTTAAAAATGTGAGAACTGGAAATTTTGAAATATATAATTTGTAATTTCATGCACAGTGATGAAATGGGACTCATCTCATGGGTTAAACTAAATCATAATTATGTCTCACCTTGTCCCCAAAATTATTTAATTGGCTAAGAAAATAAAAAGTAGGAAGTGGAAGTCTTTTACGTCTACAGATATTTGGTAAGCTTTAATTGAGAAGTAAATTGAAGCATTAGATAAACAAAATACGTATTAGGAAATGTATAGCCAATACAGTTATGTAAATACTCATAATGTATTCTCCTGCATATTTTCTCTGCCAGCCTCCAACATCAAATAAGTATATCCAATTAGAATCCATTAATGTTTCAAGAAAATAATTAAGTAAAATAATGAAATTCCCCCATAATCCTGTAATTGCTTTTCTAGTATATAACTGAATGGTGTGACACTTTTATACCCATTTGTGCTTTTCTGATTTTCAGGTGTAACAAGCAATACTATCCAGCCTACTCCACAGACTATTCCTGCCATTGATCCCACACTTTTCAGTACAGTTTCCCAGGGTAAGTTTGTGAGATATATTGTATTGGAGTGTTATTTTGTAATTTTACATTGGAAATGCTATATATTTAAATGTTCTTATTTAAATTTGAGTTTCTAGGTAATTTGAAACACATTTCCTTGAATGTTTATGTTCACTAGATTCTAAAATGAACCACGATTGTTTGATATTATCAAAAATACGAAAATCCAAGATACTCCTTTTTGTTACAGTTTCTTTTTTTGTATACTACTGGATATATTGGACCAAACATTTAGCCATCATAAAAGTTTATGTTAGATTACATTAGTTTGTGATTACCACGTGTTGTGACTGTGATCTTCCTTATCTGCACTAAGTTATTAGATTATCTGAAAAGAAAGGAACTGAGCATTTGTTGAAAATAAAAATCTCTGAGGTTAATTATTTTGGTTGGTTGTTTCATAAGCCAGATGATTGGTTCGTTAATTGTAACCTTTCTACTTTTCTGACCTCTCTTTTCTTTTACCCCAAGTCAAGTGTTGTGTTTATTTTGATCTTCCTCATTCAGAATTTGTTTTTCTTATGTCTAATGAGATTTAGTCTTTTTATATTTAGAGTGAAGACCTCGTTCGACTATAATAATTATAATTAATAGAATTATGAAATAAAAAGAAAAGCATTTCATTTGACTTGGACACAAAGAACATTCTCCTTCAGCTGGCACAGGGCTTATCACAAAACACAGAATACTTCCTTTAGGACAGAATATAAATATCAACACTTGCAAGTGGAGGTAGAGATATATTTCTGAAAGTTGACTAGTGAAATAGATGAAAGAAAGTTGTCAATTAGGAGTGTCCAGAAGTGGAATGCCAAGGGATTTGTTTCTAAAGCTTATAGAATGAGAAATAGAAGACAGAAATAAGTAACTAGGAAAATTAAAAGAACTAGTAAAAATTGGAGAAGATAGGCCAAGAGAGAAAGAATAGTGTGAGCTAAATTCTTATATTTTATAGTAGAATGCTAGCACATAATGTCTAAAAATTGATAACTCAAGAAACAGTGGAATTAGCTTATCAGTTAGGGTTAGGGAAGTAACAGAACAACAAAATATAGAAATAATTTGAAGTGTGGTGGGGAGGAGGGACAGGGCAGATGAGTTTACCAATGACACACAGTTATTATTAATAAGTTCTGTCCTAATTTTTAAATCATGTGCACATATCACTCTGAAAGTAATAAAATATCCAACATGATCCCAGTCACATGGGTTGAGTGATAGCACTTTAAGTATAGTATGAATTTTGTAAATTTTGTTTCTTTACTTCTGTACTCAATTGACTTACTGATCTTACAGTAGAAAGATTTATCTACAGTTGGTTCAGAATCTAAAAAACGTTAGAGGAATGGAGAGATTAGAAGTATGTGCTGTCTGAAGGGGAGCACAATGCACTCACTCTTTGCTGATAAGGTGGTCAGGTCTTCAAGCCCTGGGGACTCTGTCGCTTACTATACATTTAAATGTAGTATATCGTTTACTTATATTTAAGTGTATAAGTTACTTTAAATTTATTCTACCTTTTCTAGTTTTAGCAAAAAGCAGACGAGTTATAAGGCCTAAAACTCAGAGCTACAATGATGACCTTTGATTCCCAAAAGGTCTAGTTTTAAGAGTATTTGTGTGTTTAATAGGAGAGAAATAGTGGTAAGGTAAGGAGAGTAAGTAATAGTGGAAAATAATTTATCTGTTGGTAGACAGATAACCTGCCCAATTAATACTATATTCCTCTGTAAAACTCAGTTTCCAGATTCCTCTCTAGAGTCCCGCCCACCTATAAAAGCTCTGTCTAAAATTTAATGTAAAAATATCTGAAAAAGAATAGACCAATAGTTCAATGAAACAGAATAGAGAATATGTAAGTCAGGCCATACAGTACGGGAATTAAACTAATGATAAAGGTGCCATTTGGATCATTGTGACTAGAGATCTTACAACAATTGGCTGTCAGGGAAAAACTTACCTTAGATACATACCTATCCTGTGTTTCATTTGATTTTGTCTTAACATGTTTGACAAATGAAAAGTAATAAATTCCATACAACAAAAGACCCTCCCCATTATATTAAAATGTAACTAATAAACCAGGGGGAAATATTTGATACTGTCTTAGTCTGTTTTTGTGTTGCTATAAAGGAATACCTGAGGCTGGGTAATTTATAAAGAAAAGAAGTTTAGAGGTTTATTTGGCTCAACAGTTCTGCAGGCTGTACAAGAAACATGGCACCAGCATCTGCCTCAGGTGAGGGCCTCAGTCTGCTTCAGCTCAGGGCAGAAAGCAAACAGGAGCGGGCAACAGAAAGTGTGCAGTGATCACATGGCAAGAGAGGAGGAGAGAAAGGGGAAATGCCAAGCTCTTTTTAACAACCAGCTCTTGCTAAAACTAATAGAACAAGAACTCACACACTCACCACCACCACACTACCCCCACCCCCCAGGGCATTCATGCATTCATGAGGGATCTACCTGCATGACCCAAACACCTCCCATTAAGCCCCGCCTCCAACATTAGGGATCACATTTCAACATGAGGTTTGAAGGTATCAAATATCCAAACCATAGTGGATATTTAAAAAGTAAAGCACTAATGTCCAGAGCATGTACAAAGAGTCCCTACAAATGAATAAGTAAAACTCAAATCAGTGGGAAAAAATGGGCAAAAATATTAACAGGTAATGCAGATGTGCAAAACGAATATATAAAAGATGCCCAACCTTACTAATAATCAGGGAAATTGAAAATTAAAGTGAGTTTGATGTCAATAGATACAAAAATACTATAAAAGATTGATAATCTGTTATTGAAGCTATGGGGAATAACTCTTACATTCTATTGGTGAGAATATAAATTGATAAAGCTTTTTTATAGTAGCATTATGTCACTATCAAAGTTATAAGTACTTATAATTTTGGCCCTTTTGGCCTAGCTATTCCACTTTTAGGAGTCTATCTTAAAGAAATACTTAGACATGGGCACAAGTATTTACAAAATTACTTACTTCAGCATTGTTTATAGTAATATAAAAAGTGATTTTAAATGCCCATTTTGGGAAAGTGATTATATTAATTATGGTCCATTTTTACTGTGGAATACTGTATACATATTAAAAAGAATATGATAGCTTTCACATGAAAAGATCACTTAGACATACTAAGTAAAAAAGCAAGTTGCAGAACATGTGTTTTCCTTATGTATTTTGCATTTTCTTTATTGAGATTTTAAATGCTAATTTAAAAGAATCATAATCAGATGACATTTCTTTTTTATTGAATGTAAAATTTTAATTTACATTATTAATGACTTGTAGACTACTGTATTTTTAAAATAAAGGAGAGGGCCTGATGTGTTACAAAATAGCAAAAGTTAACTATTTGACTGGCTTTTTAAGCTTATAGTTTTAATTATTGAAAATAAAATATAATATCTCTTTATGCATATAGGTTACATTTTTAATCTAAATCTGTACATTGGTTATTATTATCTAGTTATTTTATTTTACATATGAGTTACATAGTTTATTATACTTATCTATAAGCTTTATAATTATATACCTAAGTAATTTTCTGTTAAAATATTTTCATTCATATTTTATAAATATTGAGATTGTTATTTCTTGAAAAAATACAATACTGGTGTTTTAAAATAGTTTTATCACTGTGGATAAGTTTAATTTATAAAAACTAAAATAGTGACAAAGTTCTTGCCATTGTACACATTTTATCTTATTAATAGATAAGTGATATGTCAGACAAACAGTGCTAAAGCTAATGCTGTAAAAATAAGATTAGTTTGAGTATTACAGCTTTCTCCCAGCAAGTCTGGTAAATTCTGGACAGATGCCTTGTATATTTAAAAGATTGCCGTGAGAGAAGAAGATAGAATGTTAAAGCATAGAATGAACAGTATTAAGGTAAACTTAGTTTGCAAAGGTGTCTCACTCACCTAGGTGGTATGTATATATATCTAGGTGACTAGAGCCTCTAAATATATTTTTGAAAAACTGTTAAAGAATCTGGTAGGTATTTTTCAAGAAAAAAAAAAATGAACTGAAGTGTGCCTGACTGAATTGTCAACAGAACTGCAAGATAGTTATTTTTTAGGTTTAATGGATAACAAATGCCAAGTCATTAAAATACTATAGTAGAATTGTGGAGATACTGAGTTTGTCTTTTTTTTAAATATCAAGTTATATTCTACTAGTTTATTGATTAATACTGCTTTCTAAGCAAGACCGAAATTCAAGGAAATTAAAATGATTTCTGTTAAAATTGGAATGTGTAATCTCTGATTCTTATAATAGTAAGGACCAAATTTTATGTAATCTTAAATAATATTAATTCAACAAATATTTGAAGGCTTACTTCATGTAGCACACTGTACTAGTTGCTCTATGTAAGTATATAAGTATATTACTTAAAATCTGAAATTAATGTTTAATTCTATATGAACTTTATTTTAAAATGTGGGAAATAATTTAAAGTTACAGACTGCCTTTTCATATTCATTCATTAAAGTTACTGAGCACCTATAGGTGCCTGACACTGAGCTGGAAACTTTAGGATACTCTTTGAAAATTTCAGAAAACAGTAATTTGGATCAGAATTTAGTCTCAGCCTACCTGAAGTTGCTAACTACTTTGGAGTCTTTACCTAGGTATGTCAGAGTTTTAATTTTATGCCATATATATGGCAAAATTAAAATCAACTAAACAGTCATTCTATTTATGAAAAGAATTAAAATATATCATCTGCTGGTTGTATTTTATGCCCCAGCCTAAAGGATCAGGACTCCTTAGTATCCCCATTAAAATTGCCAGAGAAAATGTGGTTATTTCAAAAGATAAGATACAATATCAGATTTTAAATTTGTCTTTAGAAAAATATATATTCAAAGATATTCATGTCTTAGATTAAATGAAATATTTTAATGTGTTTTTTTACCTAAATTTAGTTGGACTCTATACATATTAATCATGTATATGACTAGAAAACTTGGTGAGAATAAATTTTGGAGAAATAATCTGTAATGGCTGTTTACATGTTTAATTGTGTATTTTAATGATATAAAATTTTGGCAAAGCTTACGAATTTTTTAACTAGATGGCACAAACATGTAAAACATTTTTATACTAAAAAGAATTTATGTGACATGTAATTTTTATATAAAGTTTGTTATTCACCTTTTTTTTTATTGACGGATATATTTATATTCCAGCTCAAATGAAGGTTGAATGGTTTAGTCTGTGTGTATTGTTCCATGAAAAGAGAGGCTCAGCAACTCCAGGGAAAACACCAAAGCTACTGTTCTTATTTCACACAAACTCTTTTTGCAGTTCATTTGCTAA